>ML677353.1:4208375-4536974 GCA_007922305.1 Dermatemys mawii
AATCATTACACATCACCTTGCAGCATACAACGTCTTCTATGTTACTGCGGGGGGGAACATCATCATCCTCGTTTTGAAATGAGGTAAATGTTTGAGTGTCTAGACCGGGGTGGCCAACCTGAGCTTGAGAAGGAGTCAGAATTTACCAGTGTCCATTGCCAAAGAGCCACGGTAATACATCAGCAGCCCCCCATCAGCTTCCCCGCCCTGCTCCCAGTGCCTCCCCACACCTCCCTGCATCTCCCAATCAGCTGTTTCGTGGTGTGGAGACTCGGGGCGGCACGGGGGGCGGGGAGGGGGTACGGCAGGCTCAGGGGAGGGGGCAGGGCCTGTGATAGAGCCAAGGCTTGAGCAGTGAGCACCCTCTGGCACATTGGAAAGTTGGTGCCTGTAACTCCAGTCCCAGAGTCGGTGCCTATACAAGGAGCTGCATATTAACTTCTGAAGAGCCGCACGTGGCTCCGGAGCCACGGGTTGGCCACCCCTGGTCTAGATATAGCAGTCAGCCCTTTGTCTTGGTGACTAATTACCTGTATTGAAATCAGAGAATCCACCAATTGCTCAAAACGGACCAGTGCGGTGGAGAACAACAGAATGAACTGAAGGGAAATAAAACCCAGATACAATTCCTTCTTCTGCCTCTTGACTGCACCTCAATATGCTCCGTCCCACGTGGGCTGTAAGTTAACAACATTATGAGTGTGAAATGGTGAAAAGAAAGTGGCACTAGGATCTGACGACACATGGCTGTAAGACTGAACTGAGACAAACAGAAATATGTGAAATTGTTCATCCTGACCTTAAGAGAGCCATAGACTCCTAGCACTTTTCAGCTGTAGATCTCAAAAGGCTTTTCAGAGAAGGTATCATTATCCCCATTTACAGCTTTGTGATTGGCCACTTAAATTGCATGTATAGATGAAGAAACTTAGACACAGGGAGAGAAGAGACTTTCCCAAAATCATCCAACAGGACAGTGACAGATTTAGGAATAAAATCCAAGTCTCCTGACTAAATCCAACAGGACAGTGGCAAATCTGGGAATAAAATCCAAGTCTCCACTAGTACACACTCCCTCTGTAGACTTCACCCCTTCCAGTCTTCACTGAATCAAAATGGAAACAAAGGAATTTTTCAAATTGCTGAATCACAAATGGCAATTGAGTGACGATCTTCTGCAAGGAGAGGGTCCTCATCAGCATCTGAGTGCCCCAGGGTTCCCTTGTGCATTAGGAAGGGAGGGGGAAAGGCAGCATGTGATTTGTCCTTATAGAAGGGCTAGTAATCTCTGCTAGGCCTCCAAGTGCTAAGACTCCTCTCCTGGGATGGCATCAGTTCCTGAAAAGGACATTGCTTTAATCATCACTTATTGCCCAGACTGCACATTATAAAGCAACAGTCCTGGCTGCTATTCTGGAATTAAATCTATTTTAAGCAGCTTTCACTATAGTGGTGTCTATGCTGTGGATTATTTCAGCAATCTGGATAACCACTGGTTGAATGAGCTTTTCACAGGACTTCCTCTGTCATTTTGCTGACAACCTTTTCCAAGACTATCTGGGACCTTGATTATTAAGGCCAGATGTCCCCCTCTTCAATGTGAGATATTCATATTTGATGTGAGAGCCCCTTAGTTCTCCCACATCCCGAGATCAAATAATGGAACAGTCTTTCAAAGTGGGATGTTTAGATTAAAAGAAGCAGGGAGCAGACTTTCCGTTGATGGCAGTGGAAATCATATGCATGTGATGTAAGGAGAGTAAGATATGTCCATTGTGGAGATATGAGAGATGAAATCTGCACATACACTATGTTAAACACCAGTTGATGAGTTATTTGTCATGGACTAATTTATTGAGGTCTTCTAAAAACTTGCCCAGCTTGCTCAATTTCTGCCATTAGAAAGCCTTAAGAAATAGATAAATATCTTTTAATAGGTGTTTAACAGTCAAAAGAGCTCTGTGTAGCTTGAAAGCTTGTCTCTCTCTCCAGCAGAAGGTGGTCTACGAAGAGATATTACCTCCCCCACCTTGTCTACTTCACAACTCTGGCAGTCTTGAAGGAAGACAATGAAAATCAGTGAAGGATACCCAATGCCACTTGACCAAGAAGGATGCAGCTTCTACAACCCTTTAACTCAGCTTGTTCCTTCATGGCACAGCACTAGAATTAGGCTATGTCGACACTACAGCCTATGTTGGTAAAACTTATGTCACTGAGGGGTGTAAATATTCCACCTCCTGGAGTGACAGAAGTTACATTGACATAAGCGTTCATCTGCACAGCGCTATGTCAGCTAGTCCTTCACCCACCGTGCTTGTCCCTTGGCCTCTGTCCCTGGCAGCCAGGCCTGGGCAGGGAAGAGAAGGGGTCGGACCAGTTACTTCTCACGCCGGCCACTCCAGGTCGCTGCTCTGTGCAATGCGGCAGCTGCCTGCGAGAGCCCAGCTGGGGAAGTGGAGATGGTGGCCGGGCTGTGTCCCAGGTCACTGCCGTGCTGCACAAAGCAGCAACCTTGAGCAACAGCCTTTAGTTGGCATGAGAAGCGGCCCTCCACCTCCATTCCCCACCTGGGCTTGCTGCCCAGGGAGAGCGGACAAATGTGCTGCGGGGGAGGCGCAGCAGAAGAGGACGCAGCCTCCTCCCCATAGGTAACTCTGAGGATCCTAGAAGATCCTCCCGGCCTTGGCTTTTTGATCTCCTGCTCGTATTGCCTCATTATCTTCTTTGCATTTCATACATTGCTGAGATGCTAATTAACTTTCTGGGAAAATAACGTTGTCCAAAATACAGAGGCATCCTCAGCGGACATAAATCACTGTGGCTCTGCTGTAGTCAACAAAGCGATGCTGATTAACTGAGGATCTGGCCCTATCTTCTGCGCTGGTGCACAAGAAATACTGGCCTCACCAGTCAGAAGATCAGCCAATGTCCGTTGTGCAGATCCTGTGGTCCAGCATGCACACAAGGCCGAACGCAATAAGGAGAAAGTTTGCTGCCTCCTTCTTTTAGTCTCAACTTCCCTCTTTTCAGATTTTCATCCACAGTTGTTTGGATTTCTGAAGCTGAAGGCGCAACCCCACGAAATACAAATAACTCCCACTGAAGAGGGGAGCATCTGGTTTTAATGGTTCATTTTGATTATTTCAGAAACCCCCTCAGGCCCTTTAGTAAACATTCTCTATAAAGTGTTTTCTTCCATGCTATTCTCTTCGTATTCTCTGCAGGGCAAGTCATTTCAGCTCTATCGTGTAATCTCCATATATATTAATACAAACGGAGCCCTCAGCACATCTCTGATGCTTGGTCTGCTCTTGTCTATAATTCTTTCATGCTTAATAGATTCCGTTCATGGATAAGTATTGTTTTAGGCCTCTTGCCAAGGTTTAATCCAATGAGCCAATTTTCTACACCAGGCCACTGAGCAGCTCTTTGTGAAGACTGTGCTAGCCCTCATTTATAGCAAGAGACCAAAGCCCATGAACCTGCCTAGAAGAATGTGTAGCCCTGGGGAATCATTCCAGGGCCCCAAATTGAGCCTGAAGGGATTTGAACTTTGCAAAACAACTTGCAAAGTGACAGGCTACTGAAATGTGGCATCGCATTACTTTGTCATTTTGAGAAGTAGTGGGAGAATAGTGCATGAAAGGACAGCATTTTGAAAGGGTTCCATCCCTTTCAGTTGGCAGAACTTGGACCAGGAAAACTCCATCTGCATTTTTGGCCTTCCTCTACATTCCTGATTACCGGGGCAAGTCACGGAGTTAGAGACACTTAGGTTGGTTCCAGCAAAAAAGGAAACCCAGGTCTGATAACTTCTGAAAATTTACCCTTAAATGTTCTGGGATTTTTTTTTAAGCAAATGTAAAAGGCAAGATTTGTGTTAGTTTGCCTGAATCCTACACCACGGTATACGAAATCAGGGCTGCCTTAATGTTTTGACACCGAGAGCCACAGAGACAATGAAGTCAATGTAGTTATGCTGATTCACCTCAGATGCGGGGCCTGACTGCAGTCAGGGGGTGCGATTGGAACACATTTAGGCTACCTTGCTAAAAATAGCAAAGATGCCGCAGCAGCCCGGGTACCTACCCCGTCTCTAGGGTGAGCTTGTATTAACCAGTGCTGCTGTGGCTTCCCTGATATTTTAGCAAGCTAGCTTGATGAAAGCTAGCTGAGGTATATCTACACGTACTGCAATGACACCTCCCTACCGCTGGGCAGACATCCCATTAGAGTCCAAACGAGAGAGTACACCAATGTTACTGCAATATTCTGGGTCGTTACTTAGAAAGCCATAATCAATTTTTATATGCAGTGCAGATATCTAGATCTAGATCTCTAACTATATATGAAAGCTCTTTGGTCAAAAAAACTGAAAATGTAGGTCACAGGCCATTTTTAATGCCCTAAAGGCCATGGGATAAAAACCCAGAAATGTGCAAAGAAAGGAGGAAGAGTAGTCACTTGTGCATATAAAGGACCTGATGCAAGGGCAGCTGGAACCAGTTTCTTTCTTTTGGTGCTGAAGGAGTTTGGATCAGGTCTATAGGGCATATATTAACCGTCACCTCACTGTGATCTCTCCACTGCCCCAGCTTATGTTATTAACCGGCAAAACAGGAGTATATTATTTCTCAATAAGCATAGTCTCTCAACTTAGTCTGGATTCAGTCTGGGCACTGAAAACACCTTTAATAGTGAGATAACAAGTTCAGGTTTCTTAAGAGCCCAGGCAATGTTATTAATTGGGCCAAAATAGATCATGTAATAAACGGGGGATTTGAGGAGTTCAGAAGACTGACATTACAATGAAGCGAGTGTTCATTTCAGCAGCAATTTGATCGCAGAACAAAGTGGGCCTTTGCAGTGAAATGGGTCATTGGCTCAATTCCTGCTCTCATTTGTTGGACTCCTGTTTTTAACTTACGATGAGGCAAATGAATATGGGAAAACATCGGGGAGTGGGGAAGACTTTCAGCAGACAAATAGAAAAGCTGGGGGCTTGACATTGATGGAGATGCACCGCTCCTCAGCTTGTAGAGGGAATGAAGAAAAGCAGCCTGGTGTGCTAGACTCCAAACTGCTCCAAGATGTAATGATCAAAGTTATTACTTTAGTCATTTATTTAGATTTCTTTAAAATGCATTCAGCCAAAACTCTGCAATGTTTAGCATTTTAGTAAACCCCTTCACATTAAGCATAAGCAAAATGCTGTGCAAATCATTGAGAAAGGAGCTTTATCTTGGTCAGGCAAATATTTTTAGCTGAAGCCTTGAAAATTCCCAAATAAAGCTATGGATTCTATCATGCCTGGGCAGGTAACACATACTGTTTGAAGTGGATCAAATCAGTAGAGATGTTAGGTGAAACTTACAAGGATTTCTTCTGACTCCTGTGAGGCTTTGTAAAATGTAATGTCTACATCTGCCTTTTAATCAGGCAGATCTATCACTAGTCGAAATGGGGAATGTATTTTGGAACAAATTACTGGTAATGATACGGTGAATTTATATTGCTCTTCTCATTCGTGGATCTAGTTTTTCCTGGTGTTTTTCCTGGTAAAAGCAGAGATAGTACATCAGGAGACCTGGCTTTTCCTTTCTATTTTTACATTAAGTGGCTACATTTTTGGAGTGGGGTGGGGACGCAAGTCCATAAATAACCATACCTCATTTTTCCCATTTGTCAAATGAAAATAAACTACTTTTTGTAAAGTGCTTTGAGATGAAAGGGCATGTGTAAATGCAAAGTGTGCACTCCAAATGCCCTTGTGTGAACATTAGGTCTAATAATGCTTACCAAATTTACATGTGAGGTAAGCCTTATTAGACCACTTTTCCAGCTAGGTAAACTGAGGCACAGCCCAATGCTAAACAGGGGTTCAGTTCAGGTGACAAAAGAAATCAGAACCCCTGACATCCAATCTCAGTCTCTAACTTCTAAATATACTTCCTCCTTATTATATATACACGTTATAACATTCTAAGAGTTGTTTTAAATTACAGAATATCAATTTAGGCTTAAAATATAAACTATTTACGTGGTGCTAAATATATCCCTGGCATAGCATCATTGATTCTAATGACCTTAGCAAGTTTGCAAGCAACACCCCCTGCCAAGTGTAGACTCCACTGTTCCACAAAGCCACCCCTACCCTCTGAATGGTGATTTGTTAGGGGACTGGGACAGGAGAGGAATGCACTCAGACTCCAGGTAGACTATAATCCTTTTACAGCACAACAAACTGTCTGTAGCACTTGATCCCAAACCCGATTGAAGTCAATGGGAGGCTTTCCACTGACTTCAATGGCTTTTGGATCAGGTCCATCTTGCATACCTTAGATGGCAGAGCTAGAGGCTCGGGGAGAGGGTATTTCCATCCATCAGGCTTCTTCTGCTCCCTATTACACAACAGACAGGAGAAGAAATGGGGAGGAAATATTCTTAAAACTGCATTATTGCTCCTACCAGCTGGGTTATTTCTAGCTGCCTGATCCTGTCTTCTGGCCCTAGTGATATGGCTTATGAGTTTAGTTAAAATGGTTTATTGTTTTCATTAACACAACCTGGCAGGTTGCTTTATTGGTTTAAATTGCAGCAAACCGCTAGGGCCTGGCCTGTGAGCACTCATCCCCGGGGAGAGAAGGCAGAGAACCAGCCTGCCTTTGTGCAAATACAATCCTCCTTTCTGTGTTCAAAATTCTTAGCCCTCACACTTTAGATTAAAGCAGCAACATGCTTGAGGCTTGGTCCAAAGCCCATTCCAGTGAGTGGGATCTAGGCCCTAAATCCAGAGGGCTAGATTCTATGCTGTGTCTGCTGAGAGGCTCAGCCCTGGAGGGAGAAGTGGTCAGTGGGGGCTTTAAGCTACTTTTGTGTTGCTTTTATTCTGCCTACACTGGGGCTCAAATTTAGGGCAACCTTCCTTTTGCTGCATCCTGCTGTGGATCTAGGCAGCCCGTCCACAGGCATATGCTCAATGCCAGGGCCTGCAAGTGGAGCAGTGTAAAGCCATTTTCGTCGTGCCTACACCACTCTCGCACCAGATTAATAGATTCCAAGGCCATGAGGAAACATTGTGATTGCCTAGTCTGACTTGACAGGACTTGATGACTTCAGGGTCTCTTCCAGCCCTACATTTCTATGATTCTCTAACACAGGCCACAGAACTTCCCCCTAATTAATACCTTTGGAACTAGTGCATGTCTGTTGCAAAACCACATCCAGTCATGGTTTAAAAATTGCCCATGATGGAGAATCCATCACAACCCTTGATAAGTTATTCCAATGGCTAATTCCCCTCACTGTTAAAAATTCACACAGCATTTCCAGTCTGCATTTGTCTAGCTTCTACTTCTAGTGTTTGGGTCTTCTTATAACTTTCTATGCTCGATTGAAGAGCTCATGATCAAATATGCATTCCCAATTTTAGGGACGTATAGGCAATGATCAAGCCGCCCCTTTGCCTTCTTTTCGTTAAGCTAAACAGATTAAGCTAGGGGAATTCTGAAGCAGGGTGTAAGTACTGGATCAGATGCCAGAATCAGCGTCAGACTCTCTCTCGTGTCCGATCTGCTCATGCAGGGCAGAAGGCAGATGAAGCATAGCCCTTTTCGGGTAGGGATGATTGTGATTCAGTCAAAACTTCACCCCCAAATGCAAAATGATCTTTTCTTTTGGAGACTGAAAAAGTTTTTTTTGTCTTCTTTCTCTCTCTGTCACACACACACACACTCACACACTTACTTTTTTGTGTGAAACCAGAAATAAAAGTGCTAAAATAACACAGGAGCAGCTGTTTCTATGGCACTTCTGGTCCAACCAGAAGCATGATTCACGCTACATATTAAAAAAGAGCCTGTGGGTCAACTGTGGTAAGCTACCATAATGGTGGATAATTAGGTGTTATTTGTATTACACCTTGCCTATGTGACCTCCCAGGAGATGACCTAGATTCCTGGGGCTCTGTCTGCTGGCCACTCAGGGGGAGGCACACTGTCGCTGGTAGGGAGGGGAGCCAAGGCAGACTCTGAGTCCACCCAGCAACCACTAGGGAGTGAGATGGCCTTCCCAGGGAGCTCAGGAAAGGGGAGAAGCTGTTTTGGAGTCAGTCTGGAGCCAGCCAGGGAAAGGGCAGGACTAGCTGTGTGCGGGGCTGGGGAGTTCCAGGCCTGCATGGAGGGTTCCCCTTGAGCACTGGCCTCTAGGGACCTGACAGCAGATCCTTCAGCTGGGCTTTTCCCTCCCCACTGATGACTCCTGGTTTGTAGAGTTTTGCTGGGGAACTTCCCCAGCCGAGCTGAGTTTTCCCTCCAGCTCCCCAGGTGAGACCCGTCACCACATGGCCAGCTCTGCTCTGGCTGCTAGTCCAGGGCAGCTGCCTGCTGAGAGTATGTCTGGATGCTGGGCCACGAGGCTACAGTCTGGAGTTTAGTACAGTTGTGTAATCTGCACCTGGAGCCCTGCCCCCCTTTGTGCTGAGGGGAAATCCTGGGACTGAAGCAGCCTGATCCCTGCCAGCAGAGAGCAGCCCCTCTGCAGAGACTGAGGAGTCCAGAATCATCGCTGAACCTGAGGATAATTCATGGAGTTTGTGAGTGCACCACTGTTTACTTAGGGAACTTGTTTTGGGGACCCACTACTACCTGAACTGTGTCCTCAAGCCAGGGAGTAAGGGTTTCGGGATTTTATAACTTGCTGTGTATTAAACCTGTGGAGGGATTTACCTCCTCCCACTTGGGGGGAGGGATAACTCAATGGTTTGAGCATTGGCCTGCTAAACTTAGGGTTGTGAGCTCAATCCCTGAGGGGGGGCATGAGGGATTTGGGACAAAAATCTGTTGGATGTTTTAATTGAGGATTGGCCCAGCCTTAGGCAGGTGGTGGGACTAGATGAACTCCTGAGATCCCTTCCAACCCTAATATTCTACTTGTGAGTCCTTTGGCCTGTACTGAATCCAGTTAGCCACACTGCTAAACCACTGCAGAGAAGATATCATGGTCATAGGTCATCAAGGGCCCCAACAAAATATGCATACCAACAGGACACTAATCTTACATTTGCTACATCAGATCCCATGACTGGAGAAAGTCATGGTATTATCAGCATAGGCACTAGTGATCCTAAGAATAGTGTTTTACCTTAATACATTATATTTGTCTGCTGTTTAATATAATTACTGTGTTGAGTTTATTGTATGTGTTTGTGTTATTTCTTGGGAGCTTCCAATTCTCTGGCAAGTAAGTGGGGGCTACCCTGTGGTTAGAATTTTCCTCCTATGCTGCCCTGATCCTGCCAGAAAGGAGTGAGGGCGGGTGGAGGCACCACCAAATAAATTCATAGGGAAAATAAAGATACACCCTGCTGAGGGGGTGGCAGGATACAGAAGAATCCAAACCTGTCCATGAAAACCTGTAAACAGATTGGTATTAAAGAAGGTGACCATGTGGAGAGGGGGAGCTACAACTAGAAAAGACAGTGAAGGATCAGGATCCTTTTTTACTAGGGGCTGTGTGGACAAAGAAGACAGACCTAAATACCTTTGAGAATCCAGGCATGGTCATTCTCCCAGGAGCTCACAATCTACATATCAGACGGATGCAAGTGGTCAAAACAGACAATGGAGTGAGATGGGAGAAGGAGTTAGCACTCAAACAGAGTTTAGTAGAAAAACAGAAGTCTCAGGTCACCAAATGCCTAATCTAGGTTGGTGGGCTAGAGCTAGATAAACACAATACATTAGATCAGACAGATGGATCCTGCAGTCTTCACTCCGTTATTTCAAAGATAATGTTCTAATATGCAGAAATTACCGTGGATGAACTTTAAAAGGTTTCCTGTATTGTGAAAGTTTCTACCATTTTGTGCGATGTCTCCTACCCTGACAAGAGGCAATATGGCTGAAACCAGAAATCTGGCTCTAGGTGACAGAAAAGTAACTTCACGTACTCTACAGTACAAAGAGAGGCATAAGACTGTTCCCTGTCCTGCACATTTCTTACTGAGTAGATTAGCAAAATAGCCAGGCAGGGCTGAAAAAGCAGCAGCTGTCTGCTACCATCAGCTTTCGCCGGCCATTCAGAATCACAGGGTCAGAGGCACTCAGGAATCAGAGGCACTCGGAGCCCACATTCAGCTAGCTCCCACGAGACATATTGATACTGGCCCTCCTCCCACCAACCAAAGGACCCTGTGCTGACTACAGCAAATTCTTACCAAAATGTTTTAGAGAAACATTTTACACACACCACCATGCCACAATTTATTTTTATTACTTTGTCATTTTTCTTACCTTATTCTAATACAGCAACCCAGTCAGGACTACCGGGGATGTGAACTGCAGAGTGTTCTAATTAGTCTAATTCAAGATTTGTCCTGCTTTGAGCAGGGGATTGGACTAGACAACCTCCTGAGGTCCCTTCCAACCCTGATTTTTCTATGATTCTGTGTCCTAGGTGGGGGAGAAAAATGGCTCATGAAATCTTTTAATCCACAGGGCAGTACCTAAACTGCTCAGGTGGCAACTCTGCTCTAGGGCATCTCCCAGGCCTTAGTAGATCAAAAAGATATTGTGGCCTGCGATGGCATGAAAGAGCGAAAGATGTAATGTGCTGGTACGTTGAGGGGCTCAATTTCATTGATGATAGCTGGACGTGTGCACCAGATTCTCAAGCTGTGGATTTGTTCTTGAGACGCACAGGTAGTTATTAAAGCCTGTGCTGGATTTGCTACTGGAGATAAAAAGGGTTATAAGTAACTCAGCCCAGAGAGACTTATTTAAGAAGAATTCTGCCGAATTATTGATGTCATCCGAGGTCCACACTGCATCAATACATGTTTCTTTGTGCTTTCATGGTGAAGAATGTGCTGGACAGCCTAGTCTCAGTTGGGTGCCCAATCTCATTTCTGCTCCTGTTAATCAGTAACTAATGCTTATAGCCTGGCTATACGTGTGGAAAGAATCACTTTTAATTACAGCCACTGTAAAAAGCACCTGCACCATTTTCTGCTGCCACTCCATAAAGGAGAAAACCTCCATATAGGAGAAAGCATGATAGTCTGTCAGGGAGTTTAGAACTGAGATTACCTCTTTGCCATGCTAAGGATGGGGGAATATCACAGGACAATGTATTGTAACATCAACATTAGCCTCAACTTAGATGCCTGGCATTTTTTTTCTATCTGTCTGTGTTAAACTCCCCGTCACCTTACTGGGAACAATGACCTCTGATCTGTCTAGCAAAAGACTATGGCCATGTTTACACCACAACCTTTTGTCAACTTAATTTCTGTGGGCATACAGCCTCTATAGTTATTACATTGCTTATGTGTGCGCAACCTTGACTCCTTGTGTCGGCGGTGGGTGTCCTCACCAAGAACGCTTGTATCAATTGTATTGTCTGTATTGGGCATCATAGGATGATTCCTGAAAGCCAGCAATAGTCAATGTAAACTATGTTGTGTCTACACACTGCGTCAACCTAATTAAATTGACCATGATTCTAACCCCTTAGGGAGGTGATGGTATTAAGTCAGAACAGAGATGCACATCCATTGTTGGGAGCCAAATTTAAGTAAAGACACTTCCTCAGCTAGGTAGATGCAAGGCAGCTTACGATGACTTAACTATGTAGTATAGACCAGACATAAAATACACAAATCTGTTTAGATTTGGTTTTATAGGACTCTTGTGTTGTATTCTTTTTCAGGTCCTTATTTTGCATTCTTCCATCTGAGATATATGCACATCCCATGCTGTATAACCATTACATCACGCTGCCATATTGATGTTATGGGCTGCTGCTGTTACTGTATTAATGACCTTCCATTTGGGATTGGTACTTCAGACTCATTCAGGCAGCAGCAGCAAAGGCTTTCTGCACTGTACAGCCCTTCTCTTCCGATGTATTTCAGAAGGCACTTCCTCAAATAAAACTCAAGGCCTGTTAACAGGTAGGCCACACTTTCCCCATGAGCCTTCATGATGACACCTGTGTATGGGCTATTAATTAATTAATCACTAATATACTGAACCTTTCTCCTGACATACTCAAAAGAGTTAACAAGCATTAATTAGCTCACTAGCAACTTGATCCAAAACCCAACTGGAAACCTTCCTTTTGACTCATCAACAGACTTTGGACTAGACTCTACTAGTCACAAAACACCCTTCCTAGGTAGGTAGATCAGTAGAAATTCTGCAGTTGGGTAAACACAGAAATTAAATAATTTACACAAGGTCACTGAATGCTTGCTCAAACCTGCATGAAGCATGTGTGGAATATTGTGCATATAAGTGCCAAGTACAAAGGGCTGAGTAGGACAAATGATGGAGAGGAACCTGAGCTTGCATTAATGAATGCGCTCGGTCAGGTTATTCCTGCTTAGTAGCAGGAGGGAGGCTTTAGAAGAATTTATAGTAAAGCTTCTCAAGAGTATGTGGAAGATCTCCGTTGTAGCTATTGCTTGGGTAATGGCTGTCACCTTGGTTGACACACTGTGGATTGAACCGGAGAGCTCCAGAGCTAAGAGGCATTAGCTGCCACAGCTCAAGTTAAAGCTTGGTTGCTGGGGACTATAACAAATTGTATCCTCTGCAGATCACCACAGAGAACCTGTAACACACTTTCCAGGGAGTTACATGTGTTCAGATGTTCTCCATGCCACCGTGCATCCCTCTCTTTGCACTGGGCACACTGGATTCAGATGTAGCAGCCACACCTGGGACTTGCGGCTTTGTACTGCTCAGCACAGAGGACCATGGCTTACATTTAAACTACTGATTTAGTTGGGGATTGGTCCTGCTTTGAGCAGGGGTTGGACTAGATGACCTCCTGAGGTCCCTTCCAACCCTGATATTCTGTGATTCTATGGTTCCATGATTCTATGATACCTTGAGCCCACTTCATCTTCCCACTCTCCTGAAATGCAACACCACCTGGGACCTGCAGGATCAGGGCCTGAGCCAGTGACAGAGCTAAAGTCCAGACTGTCCCCTCATTTCAAGTTCTCTCATCACCCAAGTACCGGGGTGCCGCATCCACACATCATCCTTGGAGGTCATTTGAAACATTGCATTCATTGGAAGACATGCCCATGCTGAAGATCAGCACATAAAGCATGAATGGATGCATACCATTATTTGCTACCTTTCTTTTGCTTCCATGCTGCTCTCTGCAGACCGTGCTGTGACAAGGTCCCTAATGGGAATTGCCCACAGTAGAACAATGGTGTATGAAAGGGCATGGTGCACATGAATTTTTCTATTTGTCTAGCACACCTGTTTTTCTCAATGAGAATGCAAGAGGCAGCAGCCCTAGAAATGAAAAGGGCCTCTCTGTCTCTCCCTCTTTGGCGTAGTGCCTGCCCACCACAGAGACATTCTGCCCAGCACCTCAGATCTAAATCCCAGATATGTAGATTGATTTCAGGCACATACTGCCTCTGTATAAATACTGGATCAAACAGGCTAATCACTGTTAATCGCTGATAATCCCTGGGATGGAGCCTTCACACCTCCCCAGTCCAGCTGCCCAGTAGGGAGATGAAGTGCCGGTAGATGCTCGTACACAAGCAATCACTGATGATATTAAGTGGCTGATGCTGCAGCAACGCATGCTACTTTTCAGGGCCACAACACCTCTTTGTATTTTTCCCGATGTGGCTAGAAATGCAGTGTCAGGAATTATTTATTTCCCATTGAATTGCATGGATCAATTAACAATGCAAAAAAAAATCAAAATTCTTATTGACTGCGATGTTACCTATTTGCATGATCTGATCGAGACTCACACAGCTGATATTTGGTGTCTTTGAGAGAGCCCCAATTCCTGGAGTCAGATGACTTGGGCAAAATGTCATTTGGGGAAGAATTTCATTTCTCTTTTCTTACTTTTTTTTTAAGTAAGTTTCTAAACCTCGTAGCAGAGGGAAGATTGAAAGCAGGCTCAAACACCAGATGGCAAATCAAAAGAACCCAAAATATATTATTTTGTAAAAGTGTAATGATTTTTGGGGACCCAGCTCGTGACTTTTGAACATTTGGGTATGGTGATATTGTGACTGCTAGGAGAGTTACCTGGGATTTGATTGGACCTAGGAGAGACCACAATCTGGTCCCTAGCCCGGAGCCAAACACTCCTGAAAACTGGATTTGCAGAGCAGATGTTTTTGTAATCCCAAGTATTCCTCAATTCATACCTACCTGCCACAAGGTGAGCTGAGCTTTTAAGAGGTTCAAGTCCTAGATGTGACCTGTGCCAGGTTTTCTTTCCAGATCTCATGGAGAGCCAGGCCTGCTGGGAACTGTCAGGGGCAGCCTGTTCTCAGTAGGGAGAGAGAGCAGGGGCAAGAGCATCAGCTTGCGGGAAGAAGAAAGTGAGCTATGAATCCTGGGAAGGGATAAGCTGTTCATGGCCTGAAGAGGCAGGATACAGAGGGACCTTGGAAAGGCATGGAGTGGGTAGAGAAAAAAGACCCGAGGCAGCATGATCTGGGTTACAGGCTCGGTGTTGGCATCTCTTCTTGTTTAGGGTATCCAGAGAGGGCGTAAGGAAGTCTTGCTTCATCAAGAGAGTGAAGACAAGAGGAGCAAATGAGTATTAAACTGCCCCCAGGGAAGGCAAAACAACACCATCATTGAATCACCCACTGTCCCTGAGGCTGAAAACTGTGAGCCAAGGAGAGCTGAGCAATGGCTGTTTAGCCCAGAGGGGACTGAAGGATATATTTTGTGTTTGGGCTTTGGTTTACCCTGGAAAGAGGAAGACATTTGCTTTGGACAGAGTGTCCAAACTACATCAAATTACCTGAGCAGCTTGGGAAAGATTGTCTCCAGTGGGGAACAGTTTTGAATTAACAGGTGGGTGAACAAACATGGCGGAAAAAAAACCCAGAGATGTTTGTGTGAATGAGCAAAGTCTCACTGTGTCTATTTTTGCACTATTATTATTTGTCTTATAGTAGGTCCTAGAGTTTAGCGGAGCAAACAACTGAGATTTCGGTTCAGAAGCTGACCTGAAAAATCCAGGGGAAAATATTAGTTCAGTTCAAACCAAATCTGATTTTTTTTCAGGTTTTGTCACTGAAATGAAAAATAACCCAGCTTGCATTGAATGAAACATTTCACTTGCCCTGAAAGGAATTTTTTATTTCCCTTTTTAATTTCATTTTTAATGTAACAAAATGTTCTGTTTGACCAAAAACCATTTTGTTTTTCATTTTGATTTGGATGCATTTCACCCCGTTTTTTCTTTTTGGTTTTGGTTTTAAATTAGCCAATTTTTAAAACCAAACATCAGTTTGAAATAAAAAGTCAAAAGGCTTAATTTTGAAAGGGCTGAAATGAACCATTTTTTTCCAGCTATAACTATTTGCCAAATTTGGCCTAAATTCACAAATAGCTATGGTGCCCTGAAAAATGTGTCTTTTGGCAAATTTACTGTTCACCCTAATTTTTTCCCTCTGGCTCTGTCCTAGAGACCCCATCATGCTAAGCACTATCGCAAACATATAGTCAGAGATAATCTCTGCCCCAAAGTGATTAACCAAGATCACATAAGGAATGAAGCCCAGAACTACTAGGTTCTAGTTCACAGCCTTAACCACAGCTATATCTCTCCTCGGTGTTTGCTATATATTTTACCACTGGATGGCTGTAGAATTCTGGGCATAATGCCCCTGATTGTTTGCTATTAATGTCATACCTATGTCTGCAATATGCAGGTTTGATTGCTTTCCTTATTTTTTTATTTACAAATTCCATTTCAAAATAGCAATAAAACTCGGCAGGTTGTGCAGTTGGGGAGAATTATTGCCCATCTCTGGCTGTTAACGTTCCCTAGCTTTTGGCTTCGGTGTCTCATAATGCCACGTGAGGCATGCGATAATTGCCCAGAAGCACACTTGCTAACTGGTATGTCATCGCTTAATTATATCATACTTCTATTTCAGTGCATCATACAGAAGTTTACTAAATGTTCTATGTGTATCCAAAGTGATTTATATCCTTAAAAGTCCCTTAGAGCATACCACTGAAATAAACAAGCTCTCTTTAATGTGCTTTTCCACCAGTAGAGCTCCAATGTGCTGTAACTTCATTAACCTTTGAATCTGTAAACTTGAAGTCTTTAAATCAAGATTTGAGGACATCAGTAACTCAGCCAGAGGTTATGGGCCTATTACAGGAGTAGGTGGATGCGGTTTTGTGGACTGTGACGTGTGGGAGGTCAGACTAGAAGATGATCATGATGGCCTTAAAGTCTATGAGTCTATACAATACTACATGCAGTGCAGAGACTTAACTTAGGCAGAGTTCTCACGGGTTCTCAGGTGTGCTGGGAACCTGAGATTGTCATCCTTTCTTTGCTCGACCAAACTGAGAGGGGAAAAAAAAACCCCAAACCAATATCACAATGGGCCAGATTCTTTGCTGACCCGATGCCCCATAGTTGCAATGTAAAGTACACTCAGTGAATGAGAGATGAGATTTTTAAAAACGGTATTAAATTGGAGCTATTCATGTGCAGCAAGAGGGATGGAAGCAGCTACCAATAGACTGGGAATTTATAACCAGGATTGCACAGTTCTGAAAAGAGAGAACATGCTTTGAAAACCACCTCCAAGCATAGAGCTGTATAACTTTCAGGGCACCCTAGGCATCAGAGTTTTCACTTATTTTGCATCCCTCCCAGCATAAATCCAAGCACAGTTCCAAAACTATGACCCTTAGAGACGGATGGAATTGGCAAGATCACTCTGCCTTGAGGTGCCTATAATCACCTGCATCTTTTCTGGCCACAGGTAGACATGATTCTTTGAATTTGTCATTTACTGTTTATTTATTGAATATGTGAAACCCAGGAATTTCAAATTACTTTCTGTGCAGGGAATGGACTGTTGTTTCCGTGGATTCGATTGTCCTGGGCTGGCTGCCGGCTTATTCAAATAAATGTTGTTACTATGTGAACTCCCCAAGACACTTGTATTCACAGAGCTGCAGAGCAGCAAGAGGCTCATTTCTTAGTTACTTAAATAAATACACGAAGCTGTCTAGCTGGTGCCCTTTTACGTGTTGGATTACAGCAGGGGTAGGCAACCTATGGCCAAAGGCGGCACACGAGCTGATTTTCAGTGGCACTCACACGGCCCGGGTCCTGGCCACCGGTCTGGGGTTGGGGAGGGGTCTCTGCATTTTAATTTAATTTTAAATGAAGCTTCCTAAACATTTTAAAACCCTTATTTACGTTACATGCAAGACTAGTTTAGTTATATATTGAAGACATCTAGAAAGAGACCTTTAAAAACGTTAAGATGTATTACTGGCACGCAAACCTTAAATTAGAATGAATAAAGGAAGACTCGGCATATCACTTCTGAAAGGCTGCCGACCCCTGGATTACAGCATTCATCTCTAATCTCCTGCGCCAGTCAAAAGCTGAGTGCAACAAATGTTTTTGTTTTTAAATCGAAGCCTGACTCTGGGAATGGGCTAGCTAACCTGTAATAATTTCCAGTGTCTGTTAGTGACACGGAGCATAGCTTTGTATGGCCACAACTTGACAGGATGACTTTGACTGATGTTCTCAAGGGAGGTGGAGGGAGGAAGGGGGGAATATAAATTATCACAGCACGCAGTATTATATATTAAGATGCTAGGTCATCTACTGATGATGAGACTCATCTTTGTTACTACCTATGGGACACCCTTAGTCTCAATGGGCTATTCCACTGGAAGACCTATTGGTTTTGATGGGACTAATGATGGAATGGGATATTTCAGCTGAGTTATACTGTGAGTGGAGTTGAGTTAAAATACAGAGCTTTTGGTATCCTGGGTCCTAGAGTTGACTGGGAAGCATTGTGTTAGAGATTTCACTAAGGCAGGGGAACTTCTGGATCAGAGGGTCTTCTCTCTCACTCTCCTTGATTCACCCTTCACCATTCACCCTTCACCTCTCTCTCCTAGATTCACCCTTCAGAAATGTATCTTTAACACACACACAGTCGTTATATGACAATGGGCCTGTTCCAAAGCATAATCACCAAGTGCAGGTAAGTGGGCATTGTTTAATACATTCCTAGCGGCAAGTAAACTTTATTTCTCTTCTCTTTCAGTGGGTGGTAGCTGAGTGCAGAATCATTTGTAAAGGAAAGTTCTGAACTTCTACTCTCTCTGCCTATCAGATTCTTAGTTAGTAGGAATTCAACTTTATTGCCTAGATGGCAATTTGCATATGTCCCAAAATGTCACTCCTTACTTATAAATAAACATTGCTCATTATTCTCTTTATAAATAAATATCATTTTGAAAGTGAACGCGTTGGGTTAATGACTTCACTCAAAGTGATTAGCTTTCCATGAAGTGCTGTGAACGGAGTGGCAGAAGGTTCTAAATTAGTCTAAGAAGGAAGTTCATTAGTCTGGGGAAGGAGGGAAGTGCATGAGTTGCTCTGCTTACGATCCTGCTGTATCTGGACATACTGCAATACTTACAGGAGTGGTCCAATTAGGCTAGTGCACTAGTATCAATCTGGAGTAACTCCACTAAAGTCAATGGCATTTTACTGATGCAAAGAGAGGCCAGAATCCAGTCCATTGGCTATGGTAGGCCAATGTGCATGAGTGAAGATTAAACACACAAGTAAGGGCTGCAGGACCAGGAGCTAGGTTTTTAAAAACTCAGGTCTTTTAGGAACTGTTCTCAGGCACTTAGATCAAAAATAGAGAGGCATCAAGTTCAGAGTCAAAATTTCCAAGAGCTTGAGAGGTGGAAGGAGGCAGAAGTCCATGATTTGGTTGAGCTCATTACAGGGGTTGTGGCCAGCTGTGAAGTTTGGATTCCTATCTAAATTTTCCCACATTAGGATCAAGTGTTTTGCTTTGGATCAATCTTTATTGACATATGCTGCATAAAGCATGACTAGGCAGAACCTCAGAATACATCCGATATTTTTTTCTTGCAATCTTTGACGGGTTTTCTGAAAGGGATGCTCAAGTTCTACTCCCAGTTAGATGTCTCAGAGGGAAGGAATTAATGGGTGAAGTTCTGTGAACTCTGTTATGAGGGAGATGAGACAAGATTATAATAGTGGTTCCATTTAGGTTTGAATCTGTTAATTTCACTGGTCTCCTGGACACTCATGGCTCTGCAGGGCACTAATTTAGATGCAGTGTTGTTTCCTGATGAGATATTAAATCCAGACCATTTCTGCCCATCTCTAGAGGCCGTCCTTTGCCACCTTAATAAATAGATCATTTTAGTGTTTGTAAGACAGGAAAAGAATGACCTCCAGCTGAGGCCAAGGTGATATAGCTGATATTAGGTGTCAGCTTGGTTATCCTTTTTCGTGATGCAAGTCTATCGTTTAATTTCTTATGTGAAAATGGGCAGGAAGCACACAGCAAATTTAGCAGCCTTCTGAAGAGGAGTGACTCCATGGATTAGCTACTCTAGGGTTTGGTTCGCAGTTGGAAGACATACAAGTTGATGCTTAGAATAGGGTCAGTGCTCATTGGCCCTTGCCAGAGGGGAGGGGAAAAAAAGCTATGCAAGAACATTTTTCCAGATGTGATGTCCTTATCACCCCTCTGATTTGTTTCACTGGCACAATGGTCACAAGGTGAAATTCACCCCTTTACAGAGACTAGCACTAGACATGTGCATTACTTAGGTCCTGTCTTAATTCCTCAAAATAGGATTTAAAGGGTGCATAGATCTTTTGTTGGTGTTCTTCATGGGAGTGAATCTTCCCCCTCTGTGATTTTGCATCAGGATCTGAGGTGGGATGAAACCCCATCACAGGCTAGGTGGGGTTAAAGGCCAGTAAGTCACATTTACTACACATGTGACATAAATAATTAGTTGCTTTGCAGCCCAAAGGGGTGAAACCAAGAGGGTTCAGGTGATAACAATGAATGCTTCAGCATTCAGTATGGGAGAGAGACCACAGGGAGCAAGGAGATTCTTGTGAAGGACCCAGAGCCGAGACTGACTGGAGACCAGACACCTCGGGAACAGGGCCAAGTCTTAATTCCAGAGCTGGGGAGATGACTACAGAGTAGTCCCACAAAGGGTCTGGGAAGATGGGATGACTGGTTGGGACTGTGGACTTCATTTAAACCTTTTGTTACCCCCAAAGCCATGTGAACTAGCTACTTCTCAACTGAGGGCTGGATTGTATACAAATATAGCTGACCCACAGTGGGTGCCAGAGCGGAAGAACCACTGCAACACTGTGTGTTGGTGTAAGGGGGTGCCTCAGAAAGAGTGTACCCACAGCAGAATCTTATATATTGCATCTCCCGGTAAGATTTCCTTATTTAACCAGGCTGAGTGCAATCAGTGAGCTATTTATACATGTAAGAAGCTTTTCATCCCTTATCATGTCAACATGAGCAGAGCTGAAATTGCCTCAGCTCAGCATTGTGTGCTATTTTCGTGCAGGTGTCCTGCGACGCTCGTTGTACTGTAATAAAGTTATCTGGAGTAAAACAGAATTAATCCTCTCCCACCGGAGACCTTACAAACACAGAGCCTAGCTGTGTGAGAAAATGTTTTTAAAAAATACATATGCAAATTTCAGGGAACACAGGAGTAAGTGTTATAATCACTTTATACATGTGACCTACAAATATCAGTTGTTGCAAGAAAATGAAATATATAAGGAAAATGTTTTCACCTGATTACATTTCAGCTTGACGTGTGTGTGTAGTGGGGAGGGAATGACTGAAGCATGCTAGGGAACGTACTCTAGAATTATAATACCAATTTGTTCTGTTTATATGAGATTTCATGAGGATGGTCGTGGATGGCCCTGGTGGGAGCTAGGTCTTTGACAGGGGTGGCCATAGCAAAAAGAGGATGGCTCCGCTAGTGTTTTGTGAATGTTCATTTGAATTCGGAAGGACTGCTCTGTTCAGCCATGCTCATCCACTCTTCACGAACGCCCACGCAGATGGAATGTTGTTTGAGGATTGGCCGTTTTCTCTCTATAAATACCCCTGCGCGCACAAGGGGAGTTGAGGAAGACCATTTGACATTTAGGATATGCGGACAGTTTGAGCTGAAGGTGTAAATCCCATCTCGAGGAGAGACACCTGCACTAGCTCTGCTTGAGCTAACACATTAAAAATCGAGCGTAGCCATGAGAGCCCGGTCACACGCCATCCTGAGTACATGCCTAGCTTCTTGGATGGATACGTTCTCAGGGCGGCAAGGCCTTTCTGCCTACTGTGGCTATGCTCTATATTTAGTATGCCCATTTCATTGAAGCTAGCATGGGTCTGTCTCCTTAGGCTGGGAATTACACCTCCGACTTGTAGACATACCCTTATTGGCTTGTTGTCATTTGTTATTCCTCACTCTCTTATTTAAAAAGATACAATGTTGTCACTTAAGCAGGGAGCAGAAAAAACACCATGTGATTTAGGTGACTCATCACACCAACTACAGACAGCACATAATAATAATTAATAATTCCTAGTTCTTGGAGAGATCTTTTTATCTTTAGGTCTCAAAGTGGATTACAAAGGAGGTCAGTTTCATTATCCCTCTTTCATGGATGGGGAAAACTCTCAACTAGTCAAGTTGAATGGTCTGGAAGCAAACCAGAGACTGAACATTATCCATCTAGATGATTGGAGAATACCTATGGATAACAGATATATTTGTTGAGATCAAGATCAGTTTGCAAATGATTTGGGGGAGATTTAGAACTTGTTTGAGCACAGCAGCTCAGTTATGTGTGCAAACAGGACAATTCGTCAGGGCAGGTTTATCTATTCAACGATATCTTCCGTAAATTTGTTTTATAGCTCCATCCTCAAAATCTTCACCTTTGTGCTTTAAGCTATAAAAGGGGGTTTAGACAGAGGACAGCACCACGTCTTACATTCACAGGCAATAATGCTTTTCTGGGGAGTTCCTTAATAAATAAAACTCACCCTGACTTGAGAGCCATACCACTACCTTCCCTCTTGATTTAAAGAATATTTGATAGCTTTATTGTTTCAAAGGTGTTAGTATAAACACTGTGACTCCCATATTTAGGGCTGGCTGAAAAAGCAAGAATTTAGTGAAAAAAATGCAGTTTTGATATTTGGTTTAATTCTGTGTCTGAATGAAAACTAGACGGTTGGTCAACACTTTTTATGGGGGGACTGGCAGAGAGAGAGAGATCCCAAAATAACAAATAGGTGTTAGGAAGTGGGGTAGCCAAGTGAAAGTTTCTGCTTTGAATCAGGTGGAGTAGGGATTTGCACTTGGGTCTTTCACATCCAGGTGAGGGCCAGATTCGCTCTTGTAAACTGGTATAGATCCACTGGCTGTGCTGATTTCCATCAGCTGAGGACTAGGCCCAGAAACCCTCCTCACCAACCACCAATAAATCCCAGGTGTTCAATTGATTCAAGAGATTATTTGTTAAAATGTACATCTCTATTTAAAGGGTTGCCCCCATAGAGTCATTTTTTTACTCTAAATTGCAGCCATACTGGTGTTGCTCCGATGACATACTACAAACGGGGGCTGTGATGCATCATGAAATCAGCATTGTGTGGGATACAAATGCAATCTGTGGTAGAACAGCACTCTTTATTTAACAGTTGTCTATCAACAATTTCGTTACTAGCTCGGTCGTTTATCAACAAAAATGCAAAGTGCACATTCTGAGTTCAGCACAAGCCGATAAATGATCAGATTCCAGCAAAGAAGCACGGTCGGGTTTTTTCTTAAAATCAGCACATTCACACACACACACACACACACACACACACACACACACACACGCACCCCGCCTCACTGGCTTTTTGTTTCTTTCCTCATTTGAGGTGGAAAGAAATTCCCTGACCTACCTTAAAATGATATCTCAGTGCAGAGTGACCAGGCAGAAAGTGTGAAATTCGGAGGAGTCGAGGGACAATAGGAACTTATATATGAAAAAGACCCCAAAATTGAGACTGTTCCTATAAAATTGGGACATCTGGTCACCCTGTCAACAATATGGGTTAGCTTTTACTTAGAAGGAGATCAGGTATTTGCAGAAATGCAACACGATTCAACTGTTGTATACTGTCTTTCATCCAAACTATCGGCCTGACCCAAAGCTTATGGGAAGTCAATGGAAAGGCTTCCATTTGATTAAATCCAGTATCCCAAGAGATTAATTAAATAATACAAATTTTAAAAAAGGACCTCAGCCCAGCTTCGGATTTTGTGGGTGAAATTTTGAGCCTGCAAATAATTTTGCTGACAGTTGGGTTTAGGGAGATATTTTTAAAATACCCATCACCATAGTATCTGGGAGCCTGTAGGTTTCCAGCCATCAGCACCTACACTGGAGAAGGTTCTTTACTATCTGTGGTGAGCTTGCATAGAGTAAGATAGAGAAGGCTAGTGTTGAACTATTGGAAGAAGAGTGAGCTCCGATCCAGAGTTGCACTTTCCTTGAAGGCGGATGAGAGACAATTATTAACTAACAGCTGTTAGGAAGAGTGAATAGAAGATTCTTTGCACTATCACCTCTTCCATACTCATGCAACAACAAGGCACAGTTTGGCCCAAGACAGCACATACAACTAGACCTGTAACGAGAAGAATTACTGAAGGATAGGAGTGATGTACTCATGCTGATGAACAAGGAGGCAAACAGGTCCTGAATCTTGAGAGCTGCACTTAGGAGAGCACAGAGAAGGAAATGGCTACTTAAGATACAGTAAATCAGCGTTTAGGAAGGTAGGGAGGGAGAATAAATAGTTTAAGAAGAAAATAGGTTTCCTAGGGAGGGCAGACCTGCCCCTGTTAAAAATGACAATGGACCATTATGAATGGACTGCATCACCACATTAATATTGCATTCTGAGCACTGCTAGAGTTCTGGTAATGTTAGAAGAAATGTGCCAAGATTCCAAATGAGCTATACAAATCTATATTTTACATGCTTCACCCTAATGTCACAGAACACAATGGGAGCACTAAATTTGTATGCTTATTAGCAGTTAGCACAGCCGTATCTTACATTTGTGTATGTATATATACTTCTGTGTCTCACTGGGTTTTTTATGAGCCCTATTCTGTATTGTTATTACACATATTTTCCTCCATCAATAATAATCACCAACATATGTGTCTTACTGAGAAGAACTATGGGGAAAGGCTATATTGCATTCCCACCAAAGAATACCTTCGTAAATAAACAGTGGTAAGGAAAATAACAATTCCGTTGATAACAATACATTTTGTGCTAACCACTAGTATGCATTTAATGACCTGTCTTTTGTACCACTGGGCGAAAGAGACAAAAGTTCATGAAAATTCTTATCGAAAAGTGCCTTGCTAATACACTAAAGATATTTTTCTGTACATAAATGCGTTCCTACAAAAAATGAGTCCAAACAGAATTTAGTGCATTAGGTATAGAATTTCATTATTGCACAGCATAACTTATGCCGGATCTGCATTCAGCTAGATACCTTGTTCTCCCATTTGCTTGCTCTTATAATGCAAGTTTGAAAGATCAATCTATTACAGTTCATTAATCCCTTTAATATCTGTTGTCTGCATTATTTGCTCTTTACTTTGTGGTTACAATTAATATTTAACTTCCATTATGCAAAGTCCACTTATCTGTGTTAAATTCTATTTGCCAGGTTTCCACATCAGAGCGGCGCGTTGCCAGCATCTGGAACTCAATTTCTTCTCTTATCACATTAATATTATAGGCATATTTTTGAAAGGTAGCTTGTTATTCCTTCATCTAAGTAATTGATAGAGCGAGAGAACAGAGGAACCCCACTATTTGCTACCTTCATAAACCATTACCCATAGCAATTTGATTTCCAATTCCCAGCCAATTTTCTACTCAGCTTGCTGTTGCTCTTTGCTTAATTCAGTAGGCTGAAGTGACTGCAGACAGGGTTGCTTCCCTCCCGCCCCCCTGTCTGGAACAATCTTGATGGTAACTATTTAAAATTAAAGTACAGAGGCTCCAAATCTTAATGCACTGTGAAGACACTTATTGGCCCAGACGGTTTTGAGGAAAGTGTCTTAATAAAAAACGGCAATGGTACATAAGGTGGTGTACTAGAATGCTAGTTCCCAAACCTGTAGGACTGTGTTTACACTGTGGGCGCTGCTATATTGGACTTTTCCATCTCCACTAGCTTCAGTGCCAGTTTATACCAGTTGAGGATCTGACCCCAGATGCCAAACTTAAATGCTTTTGACTGCCCATCCAAGCCAGTACGGGGAAGGGCAGTATCACTGATGTAGACCTTGTGTAACACATGAGGCCAATCCAATGCCCATTGAAGGTAATGGAACTCTTTTCGATGACTTCCAAAGATGTAGGATCAAGTCCTCTAAGAAATCACACTCAGCAGTGGCGTAGCTACAGTGGTGCCAGTGGTGAAGACATGCCACTGCCCACAGGGTTGTGGGGGCCCAAACGGATGGAGCAATGTTCTGGCACTTCGCCAAGCAGCCAGGGTTGCAATACCACTCACTCGCACGTGGCCTTGCTGCTCCTCCATTGATGTGGGGGAGGGGCAACTTCAAGTGAGCATCTCAGGCCATGGGGTTGCAGCATCACTCATCACTCAAATTGGGCCCAAGCCGCTTGAACATGGGGCAGGTGACAGGAGCAAGTGGAGCCCTTCGGCAGCTGGGATCAGGAGGAAGCACCCTAACCAGGGACAGGAGCAGAGAGGGAGGGCACTGGTGAGTAGAAAGGGAGGTCCCAGGAGTGGGGAGCTGGAGAGCGAGTTGTTGGTTGGCTGTGGGGTATGTAGGAAGTGATGGGGAACTGTAGGGTGAGGATTTGGGGGAAAGTGGGCTATGTTGGGAATGGGGTTTATGGAGGGTGAGATAGGTTGGAGCTGTGATGTTGGGAGTAAGCAACTTTAAAGATTTTGGAACCTGGAAGGAGGTTCTCCTAACCTATTCTTGCACCAGCATCCTCTGTGGCTTTGTTACACCACTGGGCACTCATTCCACACCACATCTTGAATGCAGCATGCCCCCCCCGCCACACAACAACGACCGTGTGGGGAATTTCAGTGCTCTTTAAGCTAA
This sequence comes from Dermatemys mawii, assembly GCA_007922305.1. Classification (NCBI taxonomy): domain Eukaryota; kingdom Metazoa; phylum Chordata; order Testudines; family Dermatemydidae; genus Dermatemys; species Dermatemys mawii. The sequence goes on from ML677353.1 coordinate 4,234,448, forward strand.
CCACGTGTAAGAGTAATAAGAGTTGGCCATTCCACTACACTTTCCGTGCTAGGATTGCAAGGATCTCAAAGCATGTCACAGATCAAAGCTTCACCTTAATAATGCTCCTGTGAGACATATATAGTAAATATCATCACTAGGATTGGGTCATTCCAAGACCTCAGGTCCCAGAATTCTGATCATGGAAGCCTGGAACCATCTGCTTTCACTTGACAGATGATTCAGCATGAGTAAGGCCACTTTCAAATTCTGATGTCTAACATGGGGCAACTTACTCTGTATTTAAGCAACTAAATAAGCGGCTTGTTTTTTAGAATCATCAAGCTCCTCCCACTGACTAGGGTTAACAACAAATATAACTACCTGGCCCTTCATCTCATTTTAATACATAATCCTTGGTTATTAACCCTTTGCTTACAGTGAGTCAGCCAGTTCTCACTCCACTGTCCATGTGTCTCCACTCACATCATTTTTTTTTCTAGTTAAGATTTAATGACAGGATCACCTGCTTCAGGAAAATCCAAATGCAGAGCATCCTGTTTATGCTGCATTCTCTTCATTAAGCAATCAGCTTACTCTGGTAATATTTATTCCATACAACTGTCCAAAGAGGGCTCAAGGCTCACTGAACTTCTACATGGTCAGGGTTTTTTTTTTTTTTCTTTTAACTTTTTATTCCGTTAGAAATGTGTAAGTGAGTAATATAAGGAAGGCCGATCCTGTGGATCTCTTGAGATGATGGTGACTGATCTTGTTACACCTATGAATTGCACACACAACTCATCTATTCAGTAATGTGTGCTAGTGTTACTCTCTCTTCTTTCAATGCCTGCCCAGTTATGTGTCTTATAGACCTGTTGCATCTTGACTTTAATTAAGTTCATAAACTTTTAGGGGCAGGTTGCTGTCTTTTCTGGTATGCCTAGCAGAATGGGGCTCCCACTGGGGTTGGGGTCACAAGATGATACTATCCTATTAATAATTTTCTCTCAATTATGTGTAAAAGGAGAGACAGGAGGGAAACAGAGAAGGATAAGGCCTGAAAGGGAAAGATTTAGTCCCTTTCATAGAATCACAGGATTAGAAGGAACCAGAAGGGTCATCTAGTCCAACCCTTAAAAATGCAGGATTTGTTGTGGCTAAACCATCCACAACAGATGGCTTTCCAGACCCCTTTTGAAAACCTCCAATGGAAGAGCTTCCACAATCTCCCTAGGCAGTCTTTAGAGCAGTAAAGCCCAGATCTTCAAACATATTTAGACTCCTAACCTCCAACTTCCACAAATCTGTTCCCATTGATATCAATAGCAAGCTCCTGTTAACTTCCCAGGTGCCGGCGACCTAAAGAGAAGAAGGAGACACTTGAGGAACAGTATGAAACTTCCAGGAAGGCAATGTCTGGAAGCACAGAAAAGGTTTGTCTTAGGGGGGAATGGGATCCTAGAAGAAGGCTCCCTAGGGGCTTATAGAGATGCACATGATTTTGTCAGCAGAGAGGTGAAGATGAGCTAGAAAAGGCAAAGAGGAGACCAAACCAGAACTGCTACTGTGAGTTCCACCCAGGCTAAAAACCTCCCAGAGGTCTATAATTATCCCCAAATCATTACCAAACTAACCTTTCCTGTTAAAAGGAAAAGAAGACACAGAGTAACAAAAGCCAAACAGTTGAGAGGCACTTGGTAAACCACATGTACTTTTCTTTATAGATTTGATTAAATACCATCCATAAAATAAACAGAGCAGAAGTGAGAAAATGGGTGAAGCAGAACTGGCTGAAAACTAGGAATTTCTGGTTTGTGGGAAACTTTGACATTGAGAACTTTGGTTTTGTTCCCATTCAGAATAAAACCAAATTGTTCGAAATCTCCTGCTAAAAGAAAATATTCCTTTTTTATTTCTGGTTTTTGTTTTGTTTTCATGTTTTGTTTCAGAAACACTGAGTGGGATGTTTCCAAAGGGAAACAGGCTCCCTGGGACTGTGGCAGCTGCTGACTGCAATTGACATGATTCTTCGGAAGCCTTTGGAAGCTTCGGAAACCTTCGGAAGGTGGGAGGAGAAACGGAGGCACAGAGAGGGGAAGGGACTTGCCCAAAACCATACTGCAACACAGTTGCAGAGCTGGGACTACAACCCAGGCCCTAATCTCCAGTTCTAGTTCAGTGCACTAACCTTTAGGCCACACTGCTCCCCTCTCAACCCCAGGTGAATTCTGGGAGCTTCCCAATGCTCTGCAAGGATTGGTTTTTGTCTCTGCTGAACGTCACATCCTTTTGCGGTAGATTGAGTAACTCATCCCTGGTCTACACTCGGGCAGGGGGTGGGGGTCAACCTAAGATATGCAACTTCAGGTATGTGAATAGCATAGCTGAAGTCGACGTGTGCAGATCGACTTCCCTCGGCGCTGAGTTGCTCCCCTGTTGACTCTGCCTGTGCGTAGGAAGAGGATTGCTTCTCATATTGTTCTAGAAATGGCAACAACTCTGAGCAGGTTTCTTTCAATGAGTTGGCTAGTGCGTACATGCCCCACTGGACACTAGCAGGGAAACTCAACTATGTGTCATGAACCCTATATTGTTAGTAGATTCCCTCTTGACCCACGTGGCTGAGGCCTGAGCTTTGGGGCACGGTGACCTGAATTCTGTTCTCAGAGGTGCTGTGAAGTTCCATGTCTCCACGGTTTGCAACATATAACAGCAATGACATGTTGTGGATCATAAATTCAGGTTAATGTCATCCTTAGCCTTCATCTCTTTAGCAGACTGGAACTCCAGAAATGAAATCTTGGTCACATTGAAGTCAATTTCATCCCGGAATTAAGTGTTAAATCAACCGTACAATTGCATCCTAGGCATGTCAGTAGAAAACTGAGAGACAGGCTAGCACTTTTGTAAAGTGTGTTGATATTTTGATCAGGCTGTAGGAAATTGTGGGTGATACGTCTTCTGACAAAGAACCCAGCCTAAATGAACTAGAGATTCAGGATGAGTTTAAATACTATTTGTGCCAACGTGGGTGGCAAGAAACAAAAAGCTCCTCAGGCACAATAGCTTTCTTTAAGCCGGTGTTGTTTAAGTTTTCCAGAAGAGCCATTGGATGATAGAATCTCACTCTTTTGATACTGATGATGCCTGGTGGACAGAATACACCCTTTTTTTTTTTTTGTTTAGATCCCATAGCACTTTCCACAGGAGTGTCCTGACCAAATTATAACTTGCTTCATCCAATTCTTCCTCCCTAAACTTCAATAACATATAAAGCTGCTTCGTTTCTTGTCCTAAACTGCAGTGCAGCACTGTTGTATGCCATTAAACGGCTGCTGTAGCACACCGTAATCATTCCTCCCTTTCGGAGGTGGATGAAATATATCCTGCCTGTTTCTAGGCACGTAAGGTATTTTGAGATCTTTCAAGAGGAAAGTGGGTGACATTATTTCTAACAGAATGCTCAGATCACTCCTGGGTGTATAACACCATCCCTTTCAAATGCCAGACAACACTGTGGAAGCCAGTGGAGTTACATTAGGGACAGCTTTGACTCATGTCAATGTTCTTTGAGGGGAATTTGGATCTTCTTTCATTCTTTGCTAAGTGCAGCTCTGTTGGCATTGCAGGGGGACTGGCAACGTGCCCAACCTTCTTCCTGACATAATCACTTCAGTTTTCTTGGAGGGCTTTAGGGAGTCCCAGGCCCCTTAGGCAGTTGTCAAAAATCCAGCAGCAAGAGGGTGGGAGGCATGAGGGAAATTCTAATTTTTGTAGCCTGTCTACATTTATTGAACGTGTGACTTGTTAAATGAGCATTTTCAAGCTGAATATGTAGAGCAATACGTTCTCCCAGTTAGAATGCAAAGAGAAGAGTGGGTGACTGACAGTCGGGAAACACCCTATGTAATAGACCTTACAGATGGACAAGGAGCTCACTTTCATCCACACTTTACATCCGTTGCTCCTAGCATAACCCCAGGTGCGGGGATTCTTGGGGCGGGAAGTCTCCTGTTGGGAATATGTTTTTGCAAACCTGCAGAGCTGGTTTGAGGGAGGGGGTGGAAAGAAAGGAGGAATAAACATAATTAACATTTTTTTCCTTTTAATTTGGAATTTCATTTTGGAATTTGATAAATTGCAGCCAGGCTTAGTCAGGTTTGGAATCCTACAAACAGCTGGTGTTCCCCCAAACTGAGCCCAACTCTCCTTCACCCTAGGTCACTGCCCTAACCCTCAGACCACCCTTTCTTTCAGCAAAATGACATCACTCTTGTATATTATTTTAGGGGAGTCCTGTTCATCTCTGTGTTTTATATATTGTCTAGCAACCAAGAGCCTCAATTGTGGTTGGGGCCGCTAAGTGCATCATAGATTTTTTTTTTTTTTTGTGCCAGAAAGGACCATGTAGTCTGACCTCCTGCATAACACTGGCATAGAATTTCACCCTGCAATTTCTTCAATAAATCCCGAACTTCTGGTTGAGTTTGAGCCTGTCTTCTAGAAAGACATCCAGTCTCGCCATCTTAATTTGTATCATAATACAAATAATTGCCAAGTTCATGGGAGCGGGCTCACAGTCAGCTTCTTATGTGATTTTAGTGTTCGTGATGGATGGCATGAGTTGTTCGTGTATCTGTGTTTTCCACGCTTAAAGTAAAGGGGAGATGGTTTTCAGTTCTTTCCTGTGGCTAAATTTAAACGTTTGCAACATATTCTGCTCACCATTTAGGGCCATAAATTGATGGGTTTATTTTAAAGATTCTTTGAAAGAGAGACGGAAAGAAAAGCGATTTCCTTCACTCTCTTCTCTCATAATGCTGTTCATTTTTTCACCCTCAAAACTGGCAGATGCTGAGCTGCCTGGGACTGGTTCTATCAGCAGCCTTCTATCAGATAGAGACAATTCCCCTCACTGTGATTCATGAACATGTTAGTAAGAGCTGAAACCACCGTTTCAGGAATCTTGAGGGCAAGTGTGTGTCTGTGTCTGTGTGTGTCAAAAGTTTTCTTCCCTTACACTCCAGGAGATGAAGAATTGAGTCCTTGAGAGAGTGAGTAAATAAAATGCCTCAGAGGCAGTCCCATAAATGATGGCATAGCAATGGGTCCTCCTGCCAGACACTCGATGGATCTCAGCCTTTCCTGTGAAACTTCTTCACTTAACCGGTATTCTGCCTCCTTGCTGTTTGATTTGTGGCTTGACAGTATAACACACATGAACTAACTGAAGCCTGCTTTGTTTGACATGATGGGAGTGTGGCTGGGGCCTGGGAGTAGCTGAATCTGACAGGTTGATGGCAATTCACAGAGCAAATGTCTTTTTCCCAGTGATTGATTTGAAAACACTTTGCCATTGGGGATGCCAGTCATCCTTTGTCAGTAGAATAAGGGAGATCAACATCTCAGGCACCTTTCCTGCATGTGTTTCAATCCCTCTTGCAAATCCCACTAGCCTTTGGCCTTATTACACAATGGCACTATGTTTAGCACCATCAATCTGATTTCTCTCCCGTTTCAACATTTTTAAAAATTTTTTTGTTACGCAGAAAATCTAAATGGCACGGCTGGCTGCTAAATGCCTTATGAATCTGAAATGAAAATGTATGTCTCAGTAAACTCTGAGGGTATGTCTATACTACCCGCCGGATCGGCGGGTAGTGATTGATCTATTGGGAATCGATTTATCGCGTCTAGCATAGACGCGATAAATCAAACCCCCAGCGCTCTCCCCATTGACTCCGGAACTCCACCGCCGCGAGAGGTGGAAGTGGAGTCGATGGGGGAGCGGCAGTGGTTGACCTATTCGCACAGCTGAAGTTCATATCTTAGGTCGACCCCTCCCTCCACCCCAATGTAGACCTGGCCTGAGTCACAATCAATTTCCTTATTTCCCTCTGACTCCAGGGTGAGGAAGAAACATGTCCCAGTCTATATCTGGGGCTGATTAATGAACCTGCTGTACCAGTTCTGCAGTGCTGACTGGTGCGTTGGTAGGGAAGGCGGCTGAAAGAAAGCTCCGCCCACTTCCTGCCTCTGAATGCTTGCTTTCTGCTTACATGAGTGGGAGGAGTGGCCTTGCAATGCAAGTAGCCACTGCACAGGCTCATGTGATTGCTCACAGGTGAGCCCTAAATAATCCTGTTAATTTCAATGGGACTATTTTGAGGGTCTGGTGCTAGTCCACTGGCCTGCTCTGAAGTCACTGGAAAGAATCCCATAGACTCAACATTGGGCCCCATGTGAGTGAGGATGGCAGAATCTGGCCTTCGAAATATACAAACTTTTGAAGTTTCCATATCTGAGAAATGTTAACAGAGCAAGAGTGTTACAGAAATAATCTGAAGTATCGATTAGAAGTATATGAAAGAAACAAAGGAATGAGGTGGATCAATGTACTACAAATTAGGTTATGGGGATAGAGGTCTCACATATAGGATATCTTATGATTTTGATTCAAAACGGGCTAGAGAATGCAGCAAAGCTCAGAGCAGTAAATTTTATTTTTTTGGAGACAGCTAGTTTCAATGGACTAGGGTCTAATCTTTTGTACACCAGTATAAATGCATCAAAGTTATTCATTAGTAACAACAATGAAGAGTGGAAAACACGATTTTCAGCTCCCCAATACTTGTGGATTTCCGTTGGGCCATTTATCTGTTCAAAGTTTATCTGTTCAGAGTTCACAGGCCTTAAGCCTTATGCTAACTTCATGAATCTAATGTTTTATGGGATACAGGCCTGTAGGTTCCTTGCATTGCTTCTGAATATAATGGAAAGCAGTGAATATAATAAAGGCAAGTTAGCCCTATGGGCAACAGAAATTAACTCGTTTACAGTCATAGGACAGAGGAGAGCTAGTGGTTACAGTTTGCTGAGTTGAGTCATACATCCAGTGTCTTTATTAAGGCCATGATTTTTTATATCTAGCAGAGTTATTAATTTAAGTTCCCAGGCTCATCTTTTGAAGTTGTGCAGGTTTCCTTTGACAACGAGGACTGAAAAGTAAGAGAGGGAGTCACTGTTTTATGAAAAGTGTTTGCCCACGGGTGATAAGGTGTTTCTATCTTTTATCATTTTTCTGTGAGCTCCTTCAATAGCATAGTGATTGTTTCATTTCGCTCACGTATTGTTATTGGAGAATTTAGTGCACTGGATGAGGTACATAACATGTTGTGATAGACATGTATAGGGCTCATGGATCTTGAAAGGTGTGTTGGGGGAGGTATTGATTATAATAGCAATGGAGATATGTCTGCAGGTTTTGTATCTTTTATTGCCTCTTTGATTTGGTGTGTCCTGGTCTATGGGGAGCTTGCTTCTGATGAGCTTAGTGAGGTTGGAGGGGGTTCTGGAAAGATCTATTCAGGATGTGGTTCCCCATAAACTGTGGGTTGTAATTGGTTAATGATACCCCGTATGGGTTCCAGTGTTGGGGTGGTAGGTGAAAAATAAGGGATGGACAGTCAGTGCGGTTTTCACCCCTGTGCTGAAGCAGGTTCTCTCTGGGTATTTGGGAGGCCTGCTCCATGATGTGATCTACTTCTCTGTTGGAGAGTCCTTGTTTGGTGAAGATGGTTTTAAATGTGTATCCCGTACTTTCTCCTCAGAGTATCTTCTGTGGTATCTCAGTGCCTGGCTGTAGATAACAGATCTCTTGGCATGTTTGAGGTGGTTACTGCATCTGTGAAGGCCAGTGTGGGAATCTGTGGCTTTCTTTGTATATAGTTGTTGTAGCATGGTGGTCGCCCTACTCCATCTCAGAAAGGGTAAAAAGCCAGGGAGAGGACTGGGGTTGAGAGCCGATAAGGCAGGCTGATTGGGAAGGCAGCCACAGCTGGGGAAACTGAGTGAATAGCTGACCACAGCTGTGGCCTGCTCAATCAGGGCCTACCTGGCCCTTATAAGAGGGCTGGGGGTCAGGAGCTGGAAAGAGGCTCTCTCCAGCTGTGGAGGGAGAAGGGCTAGCTGTCTGTGAGCAAGGCACCTGAAGCAGACCAGGGCTGGGGAAAAGGGGAAAAGGAGCTGGGGAGCTCTAGCCAGGCAACTCCCCAGGCTGCAGGCTTTGAGTGAGGCCTCAGATGGGTGCTGGGACGGCCCAGGAATAGGCAGAGAGGCAGCTGGTCCTAACCCCTTGCTATTGATGAGTGGCCATTACAGACTTCAGTCTGCCCCAGTGAGCGAGGGCTAGCTGATGACTAGCAGTAGCCACTGAGGCAAGGTGGGTTTAGAGGGTTGAGGTCTCTTCCAACCCTAATCTTCCATGATTCTAGCCCAGTCTCCTGATGTGTTTTATCTTCCCAGAATAAAACTCAGGAAAGGCCTTGCAGGAAATGCCATTAGGCTCAACGTGCTGAGTTTCCAGTGATTGTGCCCCTCAATTGGCGGTCACTGGGGACAACAGAGGGGGCATCGTGTTGTTTTCACATTGTGCAGAACCCCTGGTAGTCCTCTCCTTGTAGGAGTGCTCCTTTGGGAGCCAGGCTGTCATTTAGTTCCCTATGCACGTGAGAGGACCCACAGCAAAATATAGCTATTGGTTCAAGGCGAAGCATTAGTTTCTGCACAAACATCCACCTGGAGCCATTGGGTCACTGGAGAAGCCTGGCTGCTCTCCAGACCTGCCTTCTCTCTGGTGTTTATCCTGGCCACCCTGAGTTCAACCCTACTGAGCTGTAGGAGAAGGGCCCACACAGCAAAGGAACAGATGGCAAAGGGGTCAACTCCAAGTGTTCAGGCTATATCGTAATTACCGTGCCAGTTTGCTCTGAAGAAACTTAGAGAGGATTCATTTTTACAAATCAGGAGCCACATTCATGTGTGGTGTTGGCTGATTTTCACCTCCTCTCTTTTTACATTGACAGGAAACGCCTTTAAGAGTTAGAACTCAGAAACTCCTCTCTCACCATGCCTGAGGTCATTGCTTTCCAATTTCCCCCTCACCCATCATCTTCTCTGACCTTCTCTTAAATTTTAGAGAGAGGTCACTCTCTCTCTTCTCTCACCATGCCTGAGGTCATTGCTTTCCAATTTCCCCCTCACCCATCATCTCCTCTGACCTTCTCTTAAATTTTAGTTTGCAGTCTGTTTCTTTCCTTATGTTAAAATCAATGCAGGCTTCTTCACACTTCAAAATATTTATTACAGAAGGCTAGAAGCAGGGAACTGGTCTCCACTGTTCTGTGATAATAAAAAATGGTATTGATTTCTAACACCTACTGTGGCACTATAAATTCATACGCAGCACACACGTGTGTTTGAAGTTTGGTGGCAATTAGCATACGTAACAGGCAAGGTGTTAGCTTTGGTAGCTGGCCACCAGGTGTTCCAGGATGAACAATACTTAATCCATTGCATGCATTATAACTGTAAAACACTGAACTGTAAGCACCTGCAAATGGAGCCAAGCTTTCCATTTTCATTTCAGTGTCACGTCATGCAGACTATTTTTTTTTCAACTCTTCAGTATCAGTAAAAAAGAGAGGAATGGTTTGTAGCTGCTTGACATTTGTCCTTCTCAATGTAAATGTAGATTAGAATGATTTAGAGTAAGCTCTGTGAGAACAGAAGTCTTCCTAAAACACATGCTCTAGTTCAATCGCACATTGTTGGGATAGATGCAGGAACGACTGGGTGAAAATTATGGAGGAAAAGGAGATGAAGGACGTTTAATGAGACTGTCGTACTGAACCTCACTGGCCATGCTTGCAGGGAAAGCAGCAATCTGCACTCTGCTCTTCCTGGCTGCTACTACCAAATGTGTTACTTCTGATGCAATACAGAGAAGGGGCTGAATCTTCCCTGCCTTGAAACAGCTGCAAAGTAAGTATGTGTAAAATGCTATCATGTCAGAATCCTCCATTCCCTCCCACTGGTGCAGTGGATTGAGCCTGCTTTGCTCAGGAGTGAATGGTGACAACACAAGGCAAAAGGCAGTGAGAATCAGGACTTTAGCTAGCAAGATTTTTCAGAGCAAGTACCATAGCCTGGTTTCTCCAGGTTGTGCAGCAGATTTTTGGCCTTACAGGTCATGTAGCCTATGCTAGAAGATTACATGAGTGTAGGGGAATCCTGGGATGGCCTAGGGACTCCTATGCTATCTCCCGTTTCTATTTTGGGTGAATGTGGTGTGACTGGGGCCCAGAATTTCCCTGACTAGGCCCTGTCTGATGTACCCTTTGTGGAATGTTGTCAGCTGCTATAATTTAAAGCAACCTTTAGACTGCTCTAAATTAGGCTGGGAGACCAGCCAAGCACATGTCTAGTCCCCCTTTTGCACCTCATTCCTGGGCCACAGTGCTCTCCTGGGCCATAGCACAGCTGAAGATCTGGGCCGTTTTCTTTTATTTACCTATGCACATTTATACAGTTAATTAATGTCCTGTGTCACCTAGGGGCTTTGATCCCACCTCATACCAAAGTACCCATGAGATGTCTTTGCCATTTTTGTCCACACAACTGCTTTTTAATTGGATGTCATGGAAGGCAGATATGAAGGCACAAGCGTATTCCTCCTGAGCAGCCATCAGAAATTTGACTAGTGGTGAAATCAGCAAAGGAACGAAGCGTAGTCTCTGTAGTGATTCCGGCTTCACTGGGATAACGGTACTAAACCAGGTAACTTTAGCTACACATGTATCATTACACAGCTATTCCCGCTAGGTAATCTGATAGACGGCTTTTCCTTGCTTCAGCATTATTCTTTATCTATCTCCCTTCATTTTTCAGCTCCCTGTGTCATTCTGTGTTCAATCATCGAAAGTGATTATTTCAGATACTTCAGGAAATTACTGAAGATGTGTTTATTCCACAAGCACATTCTATCCCCCTCCCATGTCTGTGCCTCCTTCTCCCAGCTGATCTGAAACTACAATACAACCTGGAATAGAATGATTCTGTCAGATAGCTTCAGTAAATAAGGTAATTATAATATGACTATTGGAACTGATGGTGCTCTGTAGTAGCAATGGCACCGTGAGTACTACATTACTTCTTTCAGGCTCTACATCCAGCGCCTTTTCCATGCATTCTTTTGATCGATAGGCATATGCAAAACTGAACCAGGGATTTTTCATAAACTATTCAGCATATCACCTATAACAGAAGATACAGACACAGCCACACTTTTGGCCCCATTCTTCCATTATCCCCTGAGGGTATAAACATGTGTTGCCACAATATTTTTAGTATTTGCATTGCAGCATCGTATCGAGGCCCATTGCACTCGGCACTGTAAAAACACAGCATGACACAGTCCCTTCCCTAAAGCCCTTATAGTCTGAACAGAAAAGACATAACATGGTGACATTCCCTAGATGACCCAGCAGATCCATGGCTGAGCCCAGAATTGGATCCAGGTTCCTGCACCCCAGTCACTTACATTTTGCTCCACACTGCCTTAAGCCATATGAAATCCATCCCCAACTTTCTTAGTCTTCAGCAAAGACTTGCGGGGGGGACCTCATAACAGTCTTTAAATACGATAAGGGCTGTTATAAAGAGGAGAGTGATCAATTGTTCTCTGTGTCCACTGAAGGTAGGTCAAGAAGTCATGGGTTTAATATGCGGCAAGGTAGATTTAGGGTGGGTGTTAGGAAAAACTTCCTAACTCTCAGGGTAATTAAGCACTGGAATTGACTTCTAAGGGAGGTTTTGGAATGCTCGTTATTGGAGGTATTTAAGAACAGGTTGGACAAACACCTGTCAGGGCTGATCTAGGTTAACTTGGTCCTGCCTCAGCATAGAGACTGGACTTGATGACCTCTCAAGATTCCTTCCAGCCCTACATTTGTGTGGTTCTATATGTACTGCTTTTTCTTTCTCCTCTGTTGAGTGCAGATGGGTCAGAGATGAAGTTCAAAGATGAAGTCCATTAATGACCTTAGAACACAGTGCAGGGAAATAATGTGCATTGATCAAGGTTGTGTGACCTAAATTTGGGCCCGCCCCTGCAGTGTGCTGACACCTTCAACTCCCCCAGAAGAATGGCATGCAGTTAGCATCTTTGCAGGGAATGCTCATTACCTGCAGAATCAGGCTTTATGTATCAGCTTTTGATTAAAGCAGTAGCTATATAAAGTGATGGGTCCCGATTCTGATCTCACACTAGTGTAACTCCACTGACTTCAGGGGAATTACACCTGATTCCCACTGCTAGAAATGAGTTCAGAATTAGGCCCATGTATTTTATGTGAGGACCCAGAATAGAACCCAGAAAGAGGCTCCTCTAAGTTAGTTTAGCAGAGCTGTTTTTCACCCCTTAGGGTCTAATCCAGTGCCCATTTAAATCAATGTATTTCCACTGCCACCAATGCACATTGGATCAGGCCTTTCGTTCCCAGCTATCCAGCCCTTTAAATGACTCTTTCAGAATTAACAAGGAAATTTACCAACTTCAAAGGCACAAATAGCAGTTAGGCTCCAAACTCCCCTTGACTTTCAATGGGATGTAAGTACTGTACCTCATGGACCTTTATGCCTTGAAAATCATCCCCAAGTCTCTACGGATACACGTCTACTTATCCACGCTCCACCATGGAAGAGATCATGACAAACACTAATGTGTTTTACATGCTAGCCACCTCATTAATTATCCCAGGTATGTGGGAAGCAGTATTATGGAAGGTCATCTTTATACTAATGTATAGCTAATAAAATATATCCTGACATTTAGCAAAAATTCAGATTATTTAGCCTTGGAAGTACAAAGCTAGAGTGGACTTAACTGAAACTATGAAGATATAAAGGGCATAGTAAAAACCAGTCAGCCCCTGCTTTTTATACTGTGTCATCATTAACGAGGTCACTGGAAGCTAATGGCAGATAAATGTAAAACAAATGACATGAAATTCTTCTTCACAGAGCATTTAATGAGCTTATGGCTTGCACTACAGTGGAGGCCAGTAGCTGCATTTTAAAAGGCACTGGGTGAAGTTATGACCATTCAGAACACTTCTAATTTTGCCTGCTAAGACTGAGTTACTCCATTCTCGTGCTCAGGAGATTAGCTGATCCCCTCAGGGATCAAGAGGACTTTTCTTTTGCACAATATGCAACAATGTGCAATTGTTTCCCCTCTTGCCTTCTTCTGAAGCAACAGATCTAAGCCAGTGCCAGAAGCAGCATATTGGCATTATGGGCAGTTGATACTGATCTGTCACTGCAAATTCTATATGCCTTTGATGCTAAGAAGTTGCATATATATTTTTAGCAAGCGTTTCTGGTAATATAAACCACAAGAGAAAAAATATATCTCCAGAATAGACTGGTGTAAGGAAAGCTGAGGAGACCCACCTCAGGGGAAGGAAACTATGGCACTGCTGGCACTCCCTGTCTTACTCAGCCAGTAGGGGGCACTTTGGTGTGGCCATACCCCATGACAGTACGTGTCAGGTTACTAGAATGGAATTGTCTAAGTTAGTAGCGCAGTGGGATGTGAGTTAGTCACTCCCATGCCATATCAGCAGTCATGATAAGCCTCTGAGCAGGCCCAGTGTGAACTAGATGCTTACAGAAGCCGGTGCAGACTCAGACCACGATGAATGTTTTTGCAGTAGGGCTTTGCCTGTTTGTTTGTTTAATTAAGTCCTGTGCCTCCTGAGTGTATCTTAAAGCTTGCATGGTGCCAGAAGTTCTACTGAAACAAAGATGGGAAAATTTCTTCCTTGAAGCCCATTGGATTGGTGAAGGAATCTTGCAGAATGATTGAGCCCCATTGTGTTAGGCACTGTACAAACATACAGAAACCATAAACCATCCCTGCCCCCCATGAACCACATCTAAATAAGCAAGGAAGACAATTGGTGGGCACAGAGGCAATGGGAGAAGGTGACTTGCCCAAAATCACCCAATGGCAGAGCCAGGAATAGAATCCAGGTTTCTGATAGGTGGCTTCAAAGCACACCTGCTGGATTGGGTCTCATAGAGGAGGATAGTGTTTAGCTCAGTAGGTAGAGCCCTCACATGGGATGTGGGGGACCCAAGTTAAATTCTCCCTTTTCTGCCACGGACGAAGAAAGGATTTGAACAAGGATGTGCCACCTTTCGGCAGAGGGCTCCGGTCACTGAGCTATGGGTTATTATCCAACCAAGGGGATTGGATCCAGTGTCTCCCACCTCCCAGATGAGTGCAGTGATCAGTGGGTCATTTTCTCTCTCTCTCTCTCTCTCTCTCTCTCTCTCTCTCTGGCCCAAAGATTCTTCCACTGTGGAATAATATTGAATTTATCCACAATGAAAGAGTCACTGGGCCAGAGAGAGAATGACTGTGAAGTTCAATGATTCCGGCATCCATCTGGGTGGAAGGAACAACTTCAACAAGACAGACGGAGGGAGTCCACAGTCACCATATCCCGACATATGGATACATCGCTGATGTCATTCAGAGGGAATCACTGGAGCAGTTGATGGGACTATTCACACCTGGGGCTTCCTGTTTGCAAAAGAATAAGTACTTAGGTGGCCCCAGCCTACTAAAACCCACTGGCCTCTGTGCTGAAAGGGGAGCGCAGTCTCTGAGTGTTCTCCTGACAAAAGATCCGCGTGGATTCCCTCTGAAAGGCATGTGATAAATCCGGCTAATTGGCCGTCTACACTGGATTCCAGCCTCCTCAGCACAATCCGCTTACAGAAGTGGGGATGAGAAACTGTGTGTTGATGAATCAAAGACAGACAGGAGTAGTGGTTTGCGAGGGGGAGGGAAAGAACAAGTGATAAATTCCAAATAATATTCACTGAGACTGAATTAACCTTCCTGACATTTATTTATTTGTTTTTCTCACTGAGGAAATATTCTAAGAGAGACTCTCTTCCTTTTTTCCTTTTTTTTTTCCTTTTTTCTCTCTGTAACTTTTCCAATTCCAATATGTCTTCTTTTGAGATGGGGTGACCAGATCTGCATGCAGTAGTCAAGATGTGGGTGTACCATGGATTTATAGAGGCAATATGATATTTTCTGTCTTATTATTTATCCCTTTCCTAGTGATTCCCAGTATTAGTCCTGTATGTGTGGGTTATGCCTGCCTCTGAAAGGTACCTTAGAGGCAGAAGGGAATTTTGTCTCTTTTTTTTTATACTTATAAAGCCTGCCATAACAATGAAATCCCATTGAATGGAGGTGTTCAACAGCACATAGCCACAATGCTCCCCACTTTAGGACAGGAAGTGAATGAAGACATTGACTTCAGTGGAATCTGGAATCTGTGCCCAAGCCTATCTTGACTTAGAGCTTGGCCAAACTCTTTTTCATTGAAAAATGCCAATTCAGCAACACTGAAACATTTCACAAATTCATCTCAAATTCTCCAAATTGTTCCAAGATATTTTTCTCAATTCCAAAAAACCCACCTTTTTTGACATTTTCAAAATGAAATGTCTATTTTAAAATTTGAAATCACTTTTTGCTTTGAAATTTTCTTGTGATATTATTTTTTCTAAATGTCAGAACTTTAAAATGTGCTTGAAAAGGAGCAATCTTTTGTTTCTAACCGTTCAATTTGCTGAAAATTTCATCTTGGGGTTGACCCAAAATGTTTTTTTTTTCCTTCCATTTTTTCTGAATTGCGAAGGAGCCAAAAAATCAGTTATTCACATAGATCTAATCTTGAGTATATCCCTGTAATTATATGAACAGAATTTGTAACTGGGCGGATATACATCTCAGGAAGACACTTAGGCAGTTGTTTCATTGTCAGTCTTTCTATTTTTATTTTCAAACCTTATTTATTTGAACATCCAGTGTTTTAGAGGCTGGTAGAGGGAGATAATTTAATACAATGCTGCTGTCATGGATAAGTCTTAATGGCTTAATTTAGTAGTTCTTAGATCTGCCTCTTTTTTGTAAGGGTGGGATCAGGCAATGATGCTAATACACTGTTATAAGTGCTGCAGGTAGCAACAGAAACAGACTTTGCACAATGCTTTCTCTCTCAGGCTGTATGTAGATGAACTCAACCATCTCCAGAAGCTGGCTCTTTTGCATAATTAGTTTTTAACTGAAGATGTCCATAGATGGTTTTTCTATATCTTCCCACTGATCCCTCCTTTGTATATTTTCCATTTTGGTCTAGTTTTCCATTCATCATGTGGTTGTGGTGCATTATGTATTAGGGTACTAGATCAACCTGTCAAAAAGCGTCTGTCGGGTTTTTTGTTTGTTTTTGTTTTGTTTCCCCAAAGACAGGCACTTATTTTTGAGTGATAATTAATTCATCCAACTGGAAGTGAGTAATTAGTGGCTTGTGTTCTGTGCCTGAAAAAGGGTCAGGGTATTTTCAAGCTGGCATAGCTTAAACATCCAAAGAGTCCTTAATCATAGAGGCCTAGTCTAAACAGGGAAGATGCATCATGTTAGAAACAAATTAACTACCAGGAAGTTGAATGCTGTTTTGGGTGGGATTTTTTGAAAGCACATAAAATCAATGGGGGTTAGAATGCTTTTTAAAAATCCTGCCAGGTACCCAAGCAACCTTTAAAAATCTGGTAACTAACACCAATTGATTGGAAGCTCAATGCCTAAATAACTTGGAGGATCTAGGCCTACTGGCTTAGAAGCGCAGCTTCTATTGATGGGCTTTTTACTCCTAAGTCACTTAGGTGCTGTTGAAACTCCAGCCCTCTTCTTTTATTAGCTAGCATCTCTTTAAACCTGACTTGTCCCTGTGGTGGTGTTTGCACGCCTTGTCTCCTGTTGAAGCAGATGATGGGAGTGCTGACACCGCAGTTACAGTCTATTCGACTGTCTCAGGCCTCACCATGATAAGGCACAATGGTCAGAGTCAAAAGGGTGGACTTTGGGTTCAGGGCTATGTGGCTTAGTGGGCAACCACCTAGGGATGGATGGTGGCGGGGGGGCAGTACAGGGACCTGGCCCCTCCATCTCCAGAGGTCCTGGGCCAGGGCCCATTCAGCAGTGAGTGTGGTCATCACCCAGTCAGCAGGGATCCTACTGCAACACATTGACTTTCCTTGGGTGCGAGGTACCACTCACTCCCCCAGCCCCAGGCCACTTTCTAATATGAGTCCCGAAGCCGGGGTCTGTTCATCGTCAGGGTCTCTGAGCTCTTTGGCACAGGTAGCTTGTTGGGACTCCAACACCTGTCAGCTGGCTGAGGGCAACCAGTCTCTGGTCTGGGCCTCAGGCTCTGTGCCTCCTGCAGTCAGGGGCTGAAGCGGTTCCCAGGCTGGAGCCTGCACAAAGCGTTCTTCTTTCCTGGCGATCAGTCTGGAATGAGCTGGGCTGCTCTCCTTTATACTGCTGCAGCATTTGGGGCGTGTCTAGTTTGGTCCAAGGGGTGGACTTCCGCCACCCATAGTATGTGGTTAACCCTTTCCTGGCTAGTGTAGAGTATGCATGCCCCATCACAGTCCCCTTCTACAAAGGTGCTAAGTCGTGTTTATCTTCATGTTAGTTAAAACATTAGGTTACAACACATTCTCTAAACTGATACATTTTCACTGGGTAGACAAGGTCTTAGAAGCATTTCTCATCTAGACTGGCAAAAAAGTCTTAATTTTTTATTATTTTTGGTTTCATAGTATTGCTGCTGTCATTGATGGCCTCTGGAGCTTTGCCACTCAAGCTGGACAAATGTGGCAATAGAATGTACTTAGGTCATTGTCTTGTCTCTGTTTGGCTGTCTGTGAATACTCATATGGGGCATGTTTGGGCATGTGTTTGCAGAAAGTGAACATCAAGGTGCTGTATTTGAAGAAATAATCATTTAAATTTACATTCACCAGAAGAATTGGTCACAATGTATGAACTTTAATTTTCTGACAATTTTTTCCCTTGAAATTGTGACCAAAAAATCAAAAACAACCAACCAACCACTAGGAAACAAATGTCAGTGAAATTTTTGGCCCACGCTGGGGCATGCATAATCATCAGTCATGTGTCTTGCTTGTTTCCTCATCACCATTGATATCACAGGAATCAGAGGAAAGCTATATATCATCAGTCTGCTGTGTAGGGGATAAAAAAGGCGTTTGTCAGGAAGACTGGTCTCAAAGCTGTTTGACATTTCTTTTTCTAGTCTGTGGCAAATAGAGCTATTACTGGGAATATCCCCTTGTAAAAGATGCTCCATATGACCGAGTCATCTACAACAAACTGCTCCTGGCTATCAGTGAATCACCTGCTGAGTTGATCTGCCGAGGTGTTCTGAAGGCTGGAACAATGCAGGCCACCTGCTTGATTCAGTTAGGAATTCAGCAATTCCATAGTCACCTGGTTTCCACTCCTCCCCACTTGCATGTTGACATAATGCACGGCTATGGGGTTGTCTGTGAGCCTTTGTATTTGGGATCTCTGAAGAGCAGGCAGAAATACTTTCTCTGCCAGGATTTTTATGAGGAGGAGTGCTTCCTGAGGGGACCACAGGCCTTGAATTTGAAGGTGATATAGATGAACGCCTCATCCCAGAGTCTTGGTAGACAGGTGTGGAGAAGTGGTCTCTGTTGCGCTTCTGCAGAGAGTTTTTTTCACCAGTTTAACAAGGAAAGAACTTCTTGGGGGACTGTGAACATCATGTCCATGCTGTAACTCCTGGGTAGATGTGTTGCTTTCAATCACACTAGAGTAAAGCGTAGGTGAAGCCTGGAGTGCTGGGTGAGATTAAA
Source organism: Dermatemys mawii (assembly GCA_007922305.1). NCBI lineage: Eukaryota > Metazoa > Chordata > Testudines > Dermatemydidae > Dermatemys > Dermatemys mawii. The sequence continues at coordinate 4,253,048 of ML677353.1, forward strand.
GTGCATGAGGACATGTATCCCAGAACCTTGAGGTATTTTCCCATTGATTTTCTAAGGTAAACTTGAAGTTGGTTGATGAGTCCTGATATTGTTCACAATCTCTTTTGAGGATGGTAAGCGCTTGCTGATCTGGAGCCAAATAGCGCTGCTATGAATTCTATCCACTGATTCTGATTCTGTGAGGAGGTTTGTCTGTTCACTTTGGGACCCAGCAAGTCCAAGAGCTTTTGAATTACTTGAACTGAATTGATCCCATGTTGGGGTGATCTTCCTCAAATCAGCCAGAAATTGAGACATGGACATGCAGATATCTGGATTCCTTGTCTCCTTAGATGAGCTGACATGACTGCCAAGTATTCGGTGCCAGTTATTTCCTCGGTGCTATGGAATGAACAAAGATCAGAGCCCTCTACTGGTAGTGAGCTGTTCCTAACAGGCAGGGCCATCCTTAGGATTTATGGGGCCCTATGCAGTATTATTAAACTGGTGCCCCTATGCCCGATGGCGGCCTGGGCTCATATGTGTATTTTAGATAAGCGTGGTCTTTTGAAGGATTTATTTAAATATATATATATATATGTGTCTGAAATATTTGTAAAGCAAATTTTAAACAAAGGTCCTGTAGTCTAACACATTCTCAGTAAATAGTACAGTAATGCACAACTGTTTTTGACAGCAAATTAGAAACTGACAGTATATGCCTGGAGGTTGGCAAATGCCTGTTAAATGGCTCCATTGCCATTTGAATGGCTCTTTAACAGTTTCAATGCTGTGCTAATAGGTCTGGCAGGCTGGAAGGCTTTTTCAGGATAGAGTACTAAGCCCCCTCCAAAAGAATACTCACCAGGCTGCAGCAACCAGCTGTGGTGGGAGCCTGCAGAAAAAGTCAGAAAAAGGATAGTGTGGTGGGGCAATTGCCCCACCCCCATGAGAGAGTAGGCCAGTGCAGCTGCGCAGACTGGCAGCCAATCAGGGAGGGCCTGACGGGAGCCAATCAGGGCCCAGAAAGAGCCAGCCAGTCAGGGCTAGGCTAGGTCCTATATAAAGGCTGCTCAGAGAGAGGAGCAGTCAGTCTGTCCCAGACTTTCATGGAGGAAGTTCTGTCTCCTGAGCAGGAGACTAGCACCCTGGACAGAGCAGTGCTAGGCAGGCTCAGGGGAGCAGAGGAGCACTTCAGCCTGAGTCCTGCCAGACTGCAGGCCCTGAGCAGAAGGGCCTAGAAGAGGCGAAGGGTCAGAAAGAAAGTGGCCCAGGGACAGGAAGGCAAGGGGAGAGAAGGAGGGCAGAGAGGCTGCTGTCAAAAGGTCCCTCGGTCAGGACCCAGAGTAGAAGGCGGGCCTGGGTCCCTGCTTTTCCCCCTTGTGCTGCACTGGGCCATGGGCAGTGGCCACGTCAGGCTGCAACCTGCCCCCCTGGCACAAGAGAAGCTGGACTTGTGGGTTGTGGCAGGCTGATGAGGCTGGTGTATGGACTGCAGTTAGCCCACCCTGCCCCAGAAGGGTGCAAGAGGGATTTAGGGGGCCCTGCTGGTGGGCAGTGACCTGAAGAAGACACTGCTGAGCCAGGAGAGGAGCAACAGGGGTCCAGACACCAGCAGAGGGCGAGCGACAGACAGGACACCACCAGTTAGAGGGTGTTTCAGGACTGTGTGAGCTAATTCCCAGACTAAACAGCAGAAGGCGCTACGGTAGTGAATCTTACCCTGCTACAGATAGGAAGAGGTGGGGGAAAGCGGGGTAAACACTAAGACCCAGGAGTGCCCCAAATTTTCAAATACGTATGCTGTGTATTCTTAAGGATGGCTCTGCTAACAGGAACCTAAGGTATTTCCTTTTGTCTGGGATAGAGAAATGTGAGGAAATAGGTGTCTTCTGGGTTGAGAGCTGCAAACCAATCCTGAGGATCTAATGAGGGGATGATGAGGGCTAGAATTACCATCCTGAATTTGAAACAGCGTATGGAGATGTTGAGAACTTCCTTTCTCTTTAAGGATAACAAAGTAATGTGAATAAAACTCTCTGCCCCTGAACTCTAAGGGCACCTTCCCCACTGCTCCCATTTGTAGAAGGGAGTCTGTGTCTTGTTTTAACAGTCTTTCGTGATAACAGTTCCTCAAAGGGAACCGGGAATTGGAACCAAAAAGGATTCACCTTGCTTATGATTTCCAGAACTCACTGATCTGAGATAATCCCAGAACCACCTTCCTGAAAATAAAGGAGGTGGTTGCCAAAGCAGGAGGAGAAGGGGTAGAACATAAATCCTCCTGTCATTCTACGAGGTTCTCAAATGTTGGTGTCAAACCTATGGGCTAGTGTGAGCCCCAGATGGTGAGGGCAATGGAAGAGATAGCATAGGATTGTTTTCCATGGAATTTCTGTTTTTTTTTCTCACTAGTTCCGTGTTTCTCCATGGGTGATGGTAATATTGGACAGAGGAGTGCTGCCTGACAGATATCTGTTAGAGTGACTGCTTCCTCCTTGGCATTCCGATACAGAGACCCAGGAGCACAATTCATCCTTGAATCCCTCAAGGGGTTTAGGGCCCCATCTGTTTTGATGCTAAAGAGTTTTTAACCCTCAGATGGAAGGTCCTTAGTTGTTCATAGAAGAATCATAGAATGATTAGGGCTGGAAGAGACCTCAAGAGGTCATCTAGTCCAACCCCCTGCTCAAAGCAGGACCAACCCCAACTAAATCATCACAGCCAGGGCTTTGTGAAGCTGGGCCTTAACCTCTAAGGATGGAGATTCCACCACCTCCCTAGGTAACCCATTCCAGTGCTTCACCACCCTCCTAGTGAAATAGTGTTTTCTAACATCCAACCTAGACCTCCCCCACTGCAACTTGAGACCATTGCTCTTATTCTGTCATTTGCCACCACCGAGAACAGCCGAGCTCGATCCTCTTTGGAACCTCCCTTCAGGTAGTTGAAGGCTGCTATCAAATCTCCCTTCACTCTTCTCTTCTTCAGACTAAATAAGCCCAGTTCCCTTAGCCTCTCCTTGTAAGTCATGTGCCCCAGTTTTCTAATCATTTTTGTCACTCTCCGCTGGACTTTCTCCAATTTGCACACATCTAGGGTGACCAGACAGCAAGTGTGAAAAATCAGGATGGCGGGGTGAGCCTATATAAGAAAAAGACCCCAAACTCGGCACTGTCCCTATAAAATAGGGATATCTGGTCACCCTACGGACATCCCTTCTGAAGGGGAGGTTCAAAACTGGATGCAATGCTCCAGATGTGACCTCACCAGTGCTGAATAGAGGGGAATAATCACTTCCCTCAATCTGCTGGCAATGCTCCTACTAATGCAGCCCCATATGCCATTAGTCTTATTAGCAACAAGGGCATGCTGTTGACTCATATCCTGCTTCTCGTCCACTGTAATCCCCAGGTCCTTTTCTGCAGAACTGCTGCCTAGCTATTCGGTCCCTAGTCTGTAGTAGTGCATGGGATCCTTCCTTCCTTCCTAAGTACAGGACTCTGCACTGGTCCTTGTTGAACCTCATCAGATTTCTTTTGATCCAATCATCCAATTTGTCTAGGTCACTCTGGACTGTATCCCTACCCTTCAGCATATCTACCTCTCCCCCTATCTTAGTGTCATCTGCAAACTTTCTGAGGGTGAAATCCATCCCATCATCCAGATCATTAATGGATGGCCCTTCCTGAGGCTTGGCCCTTCCTGAGGATCCCCAGTGACTGATGCTATGATGATCTCCTCGTGGCTAGTGAAGTTGGTGTTGGGTGGCCATGTGAAGTTAGGTGTGTCCAGCACAGCTTGTACTGAAGTGTGAGCAGTCAGCTGTCCCTCCACCATGGCAGATTTCATCTCCTCCTGGTGTTCCTTGGAGAGACAACTTATCCCAGTTTAAATAGTCTCATTTAAAGGGACTAAGGGAATATTATTTGGGGAGACTAGAGGCCTCTGTCCACAGAACAGAGGCTGAATGGACGCAGAACAGATCCAAAAAGATAGACCGAAAGAGAGGTGAGTTGCAGCAATGTAAATACATAAATATCTATAACCCTGTAGTTTCTGCTTCACTGAACAGCATAACAACCTACTTTAGATATTGTTTGGACATTTCCATGACCAACTTGTTTGAAATACATCCCCTCGTTGGTCAAATCTTACTGTCCCGGCCACTCTCCAAGACTTTAGATAGGAAAACTGTCTCTCTCCCATCAAACCCCATGAAAGGAGCACCACTGTCCTATATTACAATCATGCACATCCAGTAAAATCAATGTTCCATTTGGTGTGGGAGATATTGTGAGGACACTTGATATAATAGCGTCTTTTGCAATAGCTGTGACATTTTGGTAACATATAAAAATGTCAGAGTGCAACAAATCCAGATGTAAACCAATTGCAGCTGTAGAGTTGGAACATTTTCGCAGGATGTAAATCACAGCAGCCAGATTCAGACCGGACCTGTCATAGATGCTGAATGACCGTAGAACACAGAGATAATGAGGAAGGTATTTTAATTCTCCCAAGAGCGAAACTAATTTGAAAAATAATTTCACATGCTTTGGGTTTAGATCCTGCTCTCCCTCCAATTCCAAAGCTGAAAAAGATCCTTGCTTTTAGGCCCTAGTCCAGCAAAGTGTTTAAGCATGAGCATAAATTTAAGCCCAAGTAGACTCACTCAAGTCAATTGGACTACATATGTGCTTAAAGTTAAGCAGATGCACTCGTAGTTTGCTGAACTGAAGCTCTGCATCACTAGCTTAGATTTGTATTTCTTTCCCCACACCATCAATGATTTGGCTTGGTCATTTCTCTCTGGAAATATTTAGGATAAAAAAAATAATGTTTTAATTAAAAACATTTGCAATGAATCTTTGACATTTCAGCATTCCACAGGCAGTACTGGAAATCCAAACACAGAAAAGAACACTGATAGCACAGGTACCCAAGGGAAAGCAATTATGGCCCTAGTGCTATAATCAGATCTGTGCCGAGACCCATTCATACTCATGTGACCCCGCTGGAGATAATGAGGCTTCAGACTGGTACAAGGGTCTGATTGCGGTATTGGGGTGTCTGAACAGAAAGCAAAACTACCCAGTGTAATATCACTGTCTACACTGAGTGAATGCAAAATATAGACAGTCTAAACGGTGAAAAGCAAATAAGATTTTCAATAGTTTTTCAGTTGTTGATAATTGGAGTGAAATGCCAGATACACACCTTTTAGTGAATCAGGGCTGCAAAGTGCTAGAGGGCTGGCCAGGACAAACATTGCCAATGGGTGCATAGGGTCACAGGTCACTCAGGTTTGGCACCCTCCACCAATAACGCAAGGAGCAACTTGCCTACCCCAGCCAGGTTCCTATCTGCTCTCTCCCCCTGTCGCTGCTATTGGCATCATTGCACTGGGCCTGGGGCAACCTGCCAGGCCAGGAGCCTGGAGGTGAGAGCAGGGCTGGGGTTCAGGGAGATTGCTTCCAGCAGGAGGTGGGCCAGAGCTCAAGAAGATGTAGGGCTGGAAGCAGCTACTTGCCTGGCAGAACCCCCTGGCCATATGGGAAGGGCAGCGACCACCCTTCCCTTCAATTCTTTTGTCTTTTGGAAGTGTGTGAATGGGAGAGGAAGTGCCTCAATTTCAGATTTTGCCCTGCCCCACACTCCAAAACCTCTGCACAGAATAAAAACAAAAACCCCCACCCAAAACAGACCAATACTGGGATTCTGCCCTTAAAGGCATGAGGGGAGATATAGTCAATGGGAGGGTCATGTGACCAGTAGGAGTCATGTGACTACAGGACTCTACAAGAGAGAGCCTGTCTCTGCTGGAGAGAACCCAGATGGAGACAGAGCCTGCAGGGTAGCTTTTAGCCAGAGGAGGTTGATAGCCATGATGGAGAGTGGACTATAGGGGGAACATGTAGGGACCTGGAACGCACAGACTGTCCGTTAGGAGACTAAAGGAAACATGGAGCCCAGAGTGAAGGCTGTAGAAAAGGGCTGAGAGGCTTGGCTTAGAGGAACCTGGGGAAGTATCCACTTGTTTGCACCCATCCATATGGCTTGTCGCCCTGATCCTGCAAATCAATACATGCTTAACTGTACTCCTGGGTGAGCAATTCCACTGAAGTTACTAGGGCTACTCATGTGCTTCGAGCTAAGTGTGTGGGAGGGGTCACTTTGCAGGGTCAGGGCATAAAGCCCGCCTCCAAAATCTGGGGGTTTTTTCCCTGAATTTTGATTACAAAAATAGAGAGAGAATCTGGGGGTAAAATTCACTGCTGTGCTGAGCGGTAGCGCAAGACATAAGCACAAGAGGATGGCTATGCTAACCTTCTGCTAAATGGTGAATTTCACCATAGGTGAGCATAATGACATGGCTTTGGGAGGAATTCTTAATACACTCAGCTGATACCCACTTTCACTGAACTGTGTTGTTACCAGAAGGAGGAATTTCCTTCATTGTCACCCTTCTATGCTAAAGAAAACACCTGCTTTTAGAAGGGAACTTTGTTTCCATATGAGGACTAGCCTGCACCACATTTACAATCTTTCCAAACAAGGTTGGTTCAGATGCTCCCCTTTCCTGGGAGCTGGGATTGTGGGGAGCTGCATAGGCAGGCTGCTCTCTCTCTCTGGCATGCTCTCCTCCGGACTCTATCAACATCTCACCAAAAATCTGCCTCAAGCCTCATTTACTCCTGCTGTGTGCTTTCACCTCTTCTGTGCAGGTGTGAACAGGAAGTCCAATGGCAGCTTGGGCCCAGATCTTCCAAGGTATTGAGTTGGTCTAAGGAACTCACGCTGCCGAACAGACAAAGGCAGAACTACGGAGGGGGACCCAACTTCCCACAAGCCTATAATCGTGTAGTTTTGTTTCAGTTCTGCAGGATTTGGAGACACCCGTTCAGTGTGTGCAAACTCCTCCTGCTAGCACTTTGAGTGGAAATTCCATGTCTGGCATCAATCTTCAGAGGCTTTTCCCATGCTGGCTCTTTTTTCTATGGGCATAGAATTTGTTTTCACTAGTAAGTGAGTGTGCAGGAAGGATTGAAGTGGAGTTGAACGACTACGTGGAGCACTGTAAGCAAAGCGTCTCCTGTGTCTGCAACCCCCAAAATCCAAAAGCCCATGATCCTCCTGCGCAAGTGGGTGAGATGTATACATGGTGCCAAAGACTCAATCGGAAGACGACTGCTCTGTAAATGTGCTTAGAACTCCCTGGTAATGAGCTGTTGTTGGCAGAGATATAACATTGGGCTAGATAGTCAACGGTAGACATGCTGTGCTTAGTAGAGCTGAAGGTGGGTTACGTGGGATGCAGAAGTGCCCTTTGTAGCTCCATGATCCTGATAATTCTAGTTAATAACTCCATGATGATAACTGTAATTAATAAACTGAGTATTGCAACTCCATATCTTTCCCCCTAGGTTTGAAAGGTCCATAATGGCATGGTTAGTTGCACACAGCACACCAAGCATGATCAAATGATCCTGTTTAGAAAATCAGTCTAAGATGTGGAAGTATATTATCAGCTGCATCCCTCTGCTTAATAACATTTTGCATCCTGACAGTGTTTTTTGTGCTTTCCTTTAACAGCACTTGTGATAAGGCATCCCAGAGCATTCAGACATCTCTGAATACTCCTTGACTTTCCTGTCCTCTTCAGAAGTGTGTCAGGCACTTGCTCAAACAAATGTATTGCATTGGGTAAGAGCTTTTCTAGATATCTTTTATTGCCACTCTTGACTCACTCTGCTCTCAAAGATGGCTTGGGTTTTGGATGTACTCCATTCCCATTCTTGTTGCTTCATTCTGCAACTCATACTAGTAGCAAGATTGATTTTAACTGGGCTGCTCCTGTGAGTAAAGGGCTCCGTGATGAAAAAAAACCCCCCCCCCCCCAAATGAATGATCTGAGGAATAATGAAAAATCGAGTTGGTCAAATGATTCATTGCTGATAAGCCTGATTTTCCACTCCAGGACACCTATGACATGCAGCCTATCCTGCTGGAATCTTGGGGCTAGACTCTGCCAGCCTTAAACCTGCAGAGTAACTCCTTGCTTGTCTCTGAGTAGTCCCGTTGAGATCGGTGGGACCTCTCATGCAGTTAGAGATGACTCCATGTGCGTCAGGCTGGCATAATCTGGCAATCTAAATTTGCTGCATTCCTGGGTGACACAGGATTGAAAGTATTCACTCTGCTTAGAGTCCAGAATAGTGCAAAGACTATAATAAATGGTATTGCCATTAAAGAGGGAGAGCTCTGAAATATGGATTCTCCAGTTCACTTTCCTCATGTAAACCAGCCAGTGATTGCCTCCATAGGCTTCTCCCTGTGTAAGGACAATCTTATCCCCCCACCAGCCAAGCCTCTCATTTAGGAGAGGAGGGAGGGGTGTTTTGGTGATGTGGTAGATCTGAGCTCTATTGTACCTGGAAAGAGTACCAGTGGCTAAAGTTAGAATAGGCCACTTGGTGATCTAACTTCCTGCAGAGTCAAGCAGCCAAAGGTAAGAGAACTGTAACTGCCATTTGTGATGGGGTGAACTAGGTCCAGAGGCCCCCCGCTGAAGACCTTGTGGCTCTGTTTCACCCTGCCCCAGAAGAGAGCAGAAGAGAAGTCCTTTAGGCAGCCTAGAGTGGTTTCAGGGGAGCAGCCAATCAGAGGGGCTGCTGGATTGACCAATCAGGGGCCAGAAGGACCATATAAAAGGAAGCAGTATTGGTTAAGCAGTTAGTTGCTGCTCGGAGTTTGAAGAGAGAGGAGCATGTGCCTGGCTGGAAGAGCAACAGGACTATGGACAGGTCAGTGTGGGTAGACTGAGCTCAGGGGACTGAGCCTAAAACCCACCAAGACTATGTGAGGTTACCATGATGGGACCTGCTGGTCTTGTTGAAGACTGAGCCCAGGGAGGGCTGCTGAAAGGACCCCAGTTGAGGGTACTGAGATGGGCCCCTATTAAAGAAGGCAGTTCCTCCAGGAAGGAACCCTTGGTGCTATGGCCCAATACCATGGCTGTGAGAAAGAACTAGAGATTGTATACCCTAGAAGGGGGAACAGTGTGTGTGACTCAACCAGAGGGCTGAGTCAGTGAAGACCTGCCAAAAAAACTATTGGCGGGGGAGCGCACTTGCGAGAGGCGGGTGCTACCCCATTTCAATCAAGAACTAAGGAAAGCTTACACCCAATGGGAAGAGGGCCCCCCATGAATGATGGGTGCTGCCCTGTTCAAAACTGAGGGAGTTCAGGCACCTGTCGGCCAATAGGAGGCATTCATGAGAGACGGATGCTGACATCATTACATCATTCCACTACATTGGAGGGGCATTTGGATGTTGTGGAGAATCAGAACTTCTGTGCCTGATTTACAAACCAAGGAATTTAAAGATCCTTTTGGAGAGAGACACTAAAAAGATCTCAAAATAGCTGAGTGAAGTGATTAAGAAATGACCAGGGTGTTCCTGTGACGTTTTGAAAACTGAGCTAACATTACAAGCTACCACTTTGGGTTTTAAGGGATTTCCTTTCCTGCCCTTAAAGGCTAGAGGCTCTGAGGGAAGGTGCAACTGGGTCTTTGGTAGTCCGTCTGCGAAAGAGCTAGTCTGGAGAAGTTGGGGTGAGTTTTGTGTCTCTGCCTTAGGGAACAGTTTGCTATCTATGTATGTATTTGGTGGTTGTGTTAGCGTTCTGAACTCTTAGAAATAAAGTAGTGTTACATTACAGCCTTTAAGGAAGAAAATATATGTTATATTTCTGGAACCAGCAGGGAAGGACATAGACAGCTTTAGAGGGAGCTAATGGACACATACCTGTGTTCTGTGCTCACTTTACTGTTCTGAGTGGAAAAACTGAAACTAACATGAAAGTGAGGCTTTGCACAGGGGAGGGGTGTGTACTTAAATCTGTAAAGAGTACATTCCTACACCCTACCCTAAAAATCTTTCCAAACACACATACATTATTGTTTATCTGGCTCACAGTAAACGCTGTATTACCGAAGTAAGAGTTGTGAGTGGACTACTATAGTCTCTTAATTGCCAGGGATTTTTTTTTTTTGCCCTGGAATAGCAATTTACTAGCTAAACAACTTATAAATTCAGACACACAAATGATTTTCACATTTGCTTGGGATCCCATGGTGATGGTGATGGGCAGTGTTCTGACCAGCAGGAACAGTCAGTGGTAAGAAATCAGTTGGATCTTATATGGAACCAGCTGAATCTGGTACCAAAGTTTCTCCTACCGTGGGATCAAAATTAGGAGTTGTAATGGAGGTTCAAACAAAGGCACAAAGTCCTACTGGAACTTCACTGGACTTGGTAGTAGGCGAGGCTGCAAATGGTCCATATGTCACTTCCAGAAATTCCATGGTTTGACCATCACTGAAACAGATCCTGTGCATTGTACAACTTCTTCAGGTACCCGTTAAACCACAGAACCATAGTCGCAAGTCCAACCATAACTAAACATAAGTCTAAACTAAATCTAGCCTGCATGTTGTATTTAGACTTAAAGAGCCAGATTCTTAGCTGGTGTCGATTGACATAACTCCACTTGCATCAATGGGGGTATACTGACTTACACCAGCTAGAGATCTGTCCCTATGGTCTCAACTCACTATTGTTACTCAAGTTTTACACTGGTATGACTCAATTTAAATGAATAGGAATGCGTATTTGGGCCCATATACTTCAGCCATTAAATAGCTGTTCAGGGTTTCCTTTAATGTGAGAGACAGAGTACAACTCTGAATAATAATTAATCATTGTGTTTATGCTTCCATTTGACCTTTGATTGCAGATTGTAAATGTGGTGATGATGATGACTTCGCTGCTGTGACACTGAGAAAGTTTCCATCACTATTAATGTTTCCTGTGAGTCACAATCGGTATTGTACAATCACAGGGTAAATGGGAGGACAGGAAAGGTCAGGAGCTTCAGTGACCTTATCACTGGAAATTTCTCATGAAAGCAACTGTTAACAAGTTCAGATGTTTTTTAATAACCTTTACAGTTCAGTGTACATCCATCTAATGGGCACTTGTATGGACTTAGTCTGTGAGCCTTGATAAAGCCGTTCAGTGCAAAACTACATTTCTAACATGTGACTGATGCTGAAAGTGGTACTCGGGACTCCCCAAACCAGGAGCATGACAGCTTTGAGGGACCTGTTTTTGATCATCCTTCCTCTGAGGGTGATGGAAATTCAGTGTTTTTCTTGGATTCTGAGGGAGGACACACGGTGCTCATGGTAGATCAGGGCAGGAACTGGATTTTCTACTTCACAGGAAATTCTATAATTTAGAATTTGTTTCCATTCTGAAATAGAAAAGAAAAATCTAAAATTTCCCAGGAAATTCTGAAAAACATTCGTTTTGGCTTAGCCAAATCTTTCATGCCAATTTTGATTTGATTAAACTTTACAAAATATTTATAGAAACACCAAATGATTTCATTTCAAAATGAAACATTCCATTCCAGAAATGTTGGAATGGGATACCTTGGCATTATTAAAATGCTTCATTTGTGGGGGATTTTTTCAAAAACAGTTTGTCAGAATTGACATATCTTATGAAATGTGATTTCAACAAAAGCTGCATTTTTGGTCAAAAAAACTGAAATTTCTGATCAGTTCTAATTAATGGCATGTGCCAGGCATATGTTAATGGAATTTGCAGTCTGGGTGTATTATTGGACTGGGCATTGCTACAGCTTTGGTGTCTAGTCTGGCTTTTGGCCATCATTTTCTAACTAGAAGGTTGTTACCGCTTCTCTACTGTGTGGACCACACTTCTGTTAGCCATGCTTTTGTCACGTCACAATTAGACTAGAGTAATGTGGTGTCTTTAAGTGACTCTGCTCTAAATCAGTCTGTAGACTAGAGCTATGTTGAATGTGCAACTCCTTTGCTTCTCTCTCACCAGGAACATATGACATCAGTGCTCTGGGATTTGCGCTGACTCCCTAGTGGCTTCTGGATGGACTTTAGTATGTTGCTTTTGACTTATGATGCCCTAAATGGCTCAGAACCTCCATATTTAATACTGCTGCCCTCCCTCTGATAAAGGGCTGCAGCCACCATTAGAGGAGGTGGTCAACCTGGAGCTCGTTCAGTTTGAGGGAAAGGGAGTTGCTGGCAGGGTGAGGGGCTGTTGGCTTTAGCATTCACATCTGTCTTGGTTCAAAATACCCTGAATCTGTTGTCCCTGCAATGCTGCCTGTCTAGGCTTGTTTTGAGGGGAGGAGGATCTTGGTAAGAGCAAGTATTTGCAGGCTAGGTGGTGCATTTAGGGTCCCCTCTCTAGCTTATTCTTCTCTGGTCTGGGTAAGGAGAAGCTATTGCATGTGTAATTGCACCCTTATCATGATGGGGGGAAGGATGGTCCCACAGTTCAATACTAGCCTGGGACTTCTAGGAGCTGGGTTCAATTCCCTGCCTCACCATAGGCTTCCTGTGTGAACTTGGGAAAGCTGCTATCTGTGCAGGAAACAAAATCCCACTCTCCCTTCAATTGTGTGCAGTCTCCATCCATCGAGTAGTGTCAGGCCATGGTGTGCTCTGCCTGATGTAAATCATAAAGGACCAATAAGTATGTTGTCCTTTTGCCTTGAATCCTCCAATGAAACGACTTCCAGGGCTCTGTAGTAGGTATAGCACCTAACTGTTCTGTTAAATGAGCATTAGTGTGACAGGATGGTGGGCATGAGCTCCTGAGACAGTCCTCTGTCACGCCAACCCCAATTAAGGGAGGTAAGTTAGAGAAACCTGTGCCTGGTTGGTGAATGGGAAAGAGCTGCCAGCCTAATTAGCTTGGGGCTACCTACAGGCCCAGAGGAGAGGAAGGAAGCCAGGGAGGAGCCAGAGAGTGGAAGGAGAGTAGTAGCTCTTCCCTGAGAAGACTTTAAGGCTGTGACCCCAGTGTGTATATGGAGAGAAGGCGGTGGGTGTGGACACTGTAAATAAACTGCACTGGTGGTTGGTGAATCCCAGGGTCTCTGAGTGGTTTGTGAATGCAGCAGAGGCAGGAACAAAAGGGGCCTTGCCCCTGCTACACCCTGTTATAATTAGGAACAACAATGTTTAAGCAAACTGAACCTGCAATTCCAAGCCTTTGCAGAGTGGTCTGTCACTTGTTTCTAGGCTAGCTACACAGCATTATAGCAGTACCTAAAATATAGGCAGAAGCAAGTTTCATTTACCAAGAAGGGGGTGTGACCTTCCCCTCTGGTGTTATGTGGACTGGTGATTTGCTAGGCCTCTGCCATCTGGGAGCCAGCCTTACCCTGCTCTGCTGTGAGAACCCCCACTCCTGGGCTGTTCACGCACAGCCTCTGTCATGTAAGTTGCTCCCAGCTTCCTGCAACCGAATGACACTCGCCAGTATCTCTGGTCTCAGACACAACCCTAGGAACCTCCGTCTTGCAGTGTCCAGTTATGCCCGCTGGACTCTGCAAGCTTATAAAAGTTCCTCAATTAACAAAGAAACTGATATGTACCAGGCTTGTTATCCCACGGGGAGCCTCTGACACACTTCAAACCAAACACACTGCTTCAGGTAGGCTAAACAAACAGATTTGTTAACTATAAAGATTTTAAGTGATTATAAGTCAAAGCATAACAAGTCAGCGTGGTTACCAAAAGAAAATGTAAGCATGCAGTCTGAACTCTCAACACTATTAGACTGGGCAGCAACTAGATAAAGCAATTTTTCCTCACCCCACTGGATATTTCAGTCCTTAATATACAGGTTTGTTCCTTAAACCTGAGCCAATCTCCTCTGTTGGAGTCTTGTCTTCTCAGTGTCTTGGTTGATTGCAGCCTAGATGGGGGCAGGAGAAAGGCCCAGTATGTGTCCACTCTGCCTGATCTATACTGTTACTCCACGCGCTTGTAGAACACAAGTCCAAGCATGTCTGCGTGGCATTGCAGAGTCTCTCCAAGCAAGGTTTAGCAATTCCCCTGGTGGGGTGTCATGCAAGTCATCACATTGTAGCTCCCTTGCTAGACAATGGCTGTTGATGGGTTATTTGACATCTTGCCTGGGTGTTGGTTACTTTCCTTGCTGTTGATTCTGGGGAGCAAATATCTGGCTGATCCCCCAACTTACAGCATGCTTTAGTGACCACCATACAACACCATTCTCATAACTTCATATGCATTAGTGATACACATGTATGGCTAGAGAAATGACTTTCAGGAGATCAGAACCTTTCCCTGGATACCTTACAAGGCATGCTTTATATGTGAGATCACAATTATATGCAAGCAAAGAATATGGGGGTTAGAATATACTCCCCTAAAATACAGAATGTCACTGGGGGTTTGCCTGAAAATGCTGCTTTCAAATTGGACGGTAAGAAATTGAAGATCTTCCTACCAAGAATGTAAAAATCCCAAACATGAAAATGCACAAAAATGGAAGCACTGCTTCCAGACGGATTACCATACTGTTTCACAGGTCTTCTCTAGGGAGCGTTCTGCTCTGAATTGTTGGCAGAGTGTCATATTCCCTACACATGCAGTCTAACTTGCTTTGGTCTTTGACACATTTCACCATTCCTAGTGGAAAAAAAAAGTCCCAAGGCGATGTCTCTGCTGACATAGTTTGAAGGGACTGCATTAATTAAGTGCACTTTGCTTTTTGCGGGTCTCCGGCATGCAGGGAAGTTTTCTTTTCATGAAAAACTTAGAGCATTTGAGATAATCAGTATTCATGGGTCTTTAATCAGCTACAGCAGCCAATTAATTACTGGGGAAAATCACTGCTGGTGCAGCAGCCTAGCTATTAAATGAAAGCTGTTCCCCTCATTTATTCCACTCGCATGGCACAGATCTCTTCATCTATTCTTCCCTGCTCACCACAGCTCTAATTTGAAATTCTAGAGGCAGCATTGTGCAAAGATGGTGTGCTAGACTGGGAGTCAGGAAGCCTGAGGGCTGTTCTTGGATCTGCCACTGACGTGTGGAGAAATCCAGTTAACTCTAGGGTCATTTCTGAGTGGCTGGGTGCCTGACATGAGACACGGCAGTCAGACATAGAGCCGGCCCTGCCTGTAGCTGCAACTGAAGTGGAGTAGAGTTGTAGGGTCTGTGAAATAGAGACCCTAAGAGTGTTTCATTTGGGCAATGAAAAATGGAGGCACTTGGAATTACTGTGAAAATATAGCTCTTACCCTATGTTTATTATCCAAGGTACTTACATGGCCCAATGATACAACCCCCACACTGGAGTGCAAGGGGTTAAGGAACAGCTCTGTGCCCAGGTAGCCCCACCCAGACACACCTGCAAAGCCTGCCTACGTTGGAGGCAGGGCTTTCAAAGGGGAGCACGGCAGTCACTGCCCAGGACTTATTGCCTGTGACCTGACCATACAAACCAGGCAAACCCACCAGAGAGAAGCAGGGGACAAAGTGGGTGCATCAGAGACTGTGTTGGAATGCTTTCATCTGGGAAGCTCCAGGAGATGGGGAGTAGTCTAGGGCATTGGGAGGCGAGTGGAGCTCAGTGGAGAGTGTAGATCTGGGGTCCCTTATCCACTTTGAGAGGACAATACAAGAGCGGTGACCGGCTGAGAGGCTACCTGAAAAAGACTGAGACTGTTCCAGGGCAAGCCCCCAAGCTAAAGAGGAGGACTGGAAATGCTTGGGGGCTGCAGGATGGGACCTTGCTTCAACAGGGAGCTGTCCTGCCAACCACCACCTGAGAAGTAGCTAGCACTGTCCGTGGTGGTGTGCCTTCTACAGGCCTCCATGACAGTAAAGTTTGAGCACCTCACCGTCTTCAATGCATTTATCCTCACAATACTCCTCTGTGGTAAGAAAGTGCTATTACCGCTGTTTTACAGATGGGGAAATCAGAGGCAAAGTATCACACAGAAAGTCTGTAGCATGGTAGCATTTGAACTCAGGCCTTGACAGCCTAGATTAGGGGCCTGACCTCTGCACTGTTCTTCCTTGACTTTTGCTCACTTGTAAAATGATGAGACTGATGCTAACCTACGCTGAGCTCCACAGCTGAGCTGTACTATATAAGTGCTAAGTAGTATGGGGAATGTTACCAATGCTGGTTGTTTCTGCCTTTTTCAATCATGGATTTTCCCCTAATTCCCCACCTCTGTCCTTCAAAATCCATAATGTTGTCAAAATTCAAAACTTTGTGACAAGTTCAAATTATTGTCATTGTACAGAGTACAGCGCATTGGGAGGGAATAGTTCTGTTGCTGACCAAATATTATAGGCCATATTGGGACCAGGAAGCAGCAGTCAGATACCATCTTAATAAATAGTGAAACTTCTAGAGTTCTCTGGAAAGAATGAGGAAGCTGGCTTGCAAATGAAAATTCGTTCAGATGGGGGCTGGGTTCTGTCTTCCAGGTCTAGAACTGAACTCATACACAGCTGTTTTGGTGATTGCAACATTTTTGGATAACTATTTATTTTTTAAATATTTTCAAGTTCCTTTGCATTTAAGGGCTCCATTCAGAACGAGAAGCGCTGACTAAAGCTGATTGAAAAATCAGATGAAATTTTGTCCCCAAGAATCTCCTTTTCCTCCCACACACCAAAAGGAAACATTTAAATAAAAATGACTTTGTTTTTTTAAATGATGACCAGCTTTAATATTGAAATATCACAACATAGCATGCCTCTTTTTTTTTCTTTTTGCAGACTCATGAAGCTTAAATAATTCATATAAATTTGGGATTATCACAGAGTCAGCAGGATAAAACTAGATTCTTTATTGAAACCAACTCATGAAAAATTAACTACATCATCTTTTCCTTTGGTCTTGACTCCTGGTGGCCTCTCTCCCTCTCCCCCACCCTCCCATGAAGACTAATAATATCTACTCTGTTCGGTTAGCATTAGATACAGCTGTTAGGCAAACTGAAAATGAATTTCAAGCCATGAGTCATCAAATTACTAGTTCCTAGAATCTTGAGGCTAAATTTTCAGGATAGTTGCCTTTTGGACAGATGCAGTTAGCACCTACAAAATTGTACTTGTGTTTTAGCAACCTACTATTATCATGTGTTTACTTAAAGCATCTTGATATCTGTGAGTGCTCTGTGCAATGTAAGAGTGGGTGTAATCCTTGGAAATCAAAAGAGACTAAGCTGGAACGCGAGTTGTGCGGAATCCACTCTGTTAGTCTGTAGTTGCACCTGTTGTCTTTATTAAAGATTTCTTATTGTAATAAGGACTGCAACTCCCTATATCAACTGCTGCAACTGATTTTTGGGTGCAATGTTAGTACTTGAATATACAACTACCTTATCTACATGTGCAAATCAGGTAGTTAGATAATTTCTGATACCACGAGTGCAATTCTGAGCTGCAAATTCTGCTGGTTTAAAGGGGCCCAGCTGAAAAGTTTGGATCTTAACACTTTTCTGAGAGAAAAGATTGTTATGGGGACTTCATTCTATTGTTTGCTGCTCCTCTAAAGGAGCCAGGAGAATCTCCTGTAATACACCATTTTTCACCTAGAAGCTCAATATGTAAAGGGAAAGATAGCAGAGATGACAGGCTAGATGTTCCAAGATGTGCTTTTTGTTGCTGAAAAGCACGAGAAGTATTAGGTGACACACTTTAAGGTCACCGTGTAATATCTCTTCTATGCTGTTTTAAGAAGTCAGATTAGTCTTTTCAGCAGTAACCTTTCCCACAATGAATATGTTTGCTTTCCTGTCATTAAAATTCACCTGCTCTATTTGTGATTCTGACAGCTTGTAGGATTAAATTTTCCATATATCGATTTGGATGTGCTCCCTTTTGTCATGTTTTGATCAAAAGACGAATAGTTTCCTTATGCTGAGATAATATACAGTAGACGTATAACCTTTAAGAAAGTCTTTTTTGAGAACTCCTTTTCTGAGTGACAACATTCTCCCCTACATCTCGTTTAGATATAATAGAATATTGTCTCCTCTAAGATAAGGGCAATGGTTTGGTGGACTGGAGGAAGGACTATTTTCACCATTTTGCAGTGGCTAACAATTTACTAATGTAACTGCTGAACTATTTTGAGGAGGGAGATAAAACAAAGCTCTTTCAACAGTAAAGAGTAAGTGTAACCAGCAATGCTATTAAAAGTGTGTCTCCTATGTGGTTTCAGTATTGAAGCTGGAAGCTATTAAATAAAAATTAGCACATTCTCAATTGTTATGATTTACAATGGTAGTACTATATAGTGGCTAGAACTTTTCATCCTAAGGAATCTTATTTTACAATTCCAAATACATTTTGAGAGAGACAGACGTGTATCAAGGTTACTTTTTTAAATCAAATCTGATTAAAAAAAATCTCTTTTCAGGAATGTCAACAGGTGCATGGTGTATATTTCATGACATATACTGGACAGCCAATTGCATTACACTAAATTATGTAATTTATGTACTATAAAATAATATATAATATAGCTATAATCAATTATACAATTATTTTTAAAATGTAAAATATTACAGTGCAGCATGGCTTCAACTTCTGTCTCCATTGTTCAAATTAATCAACAATTTATATTTAATTCATCCTTTAAGAAAAAAGAAACCCTAAAACTATTTAATAACAGCTAGTTTTTATATAGCAGTTATCATCTGTAGATCTCTAACCACTTTACAAAGGGACTAAATATCATGAACTCCTTTTCGCTCAGGGGAAACTGAGGCAAAGTGATGTGCCATGTTAAACCAGCCAGCTAGTAGAAGAGCCAGAGATAGAACCAAGATATTCTGATTAACAGGCTAAAGTGCCATCCGCTAGACCAAACTGCCTCCATTCCAGGAATTCTGCTTTTAGCCCTCTAAATTCTGTATTTGCAGAATTTTTGACTTCTGCAGGTCGCAGACTCTTCATGGGCAAAGATTAAAAGTGCCACAGAAACTGTTCTTATTTTAAGATTTTCATTTTCAGATATCTACTGAATATAAGAATGGCCATATTGGTTCAGACTGGTCCATCTAGCCCAGTATCCTGTCTTCTGACAGTGGCCCATTCAAACAGCTGATTTCCTGTTCTGTTCATTCTACTGATCCATCCACTGACATCCACACTGGCAATCAGACACCAGAGCATGGGGTTGCATCCTCGATCGCTTTAGCTAGTTGCCATTGATGGACCAATCCTCCATGAACTTATCTGATTCTTTTTTTGAGCCACGTTTTTAGTTTTTGGGTTTTGGACTTCATGACAACCCTGGCAATGAGTTCCACCGGTTGACTCTACTTTGTGTAAATAAGTACTTCCTTTTGTTGGTGTCAAACCTGTTTCTGTATCATTTATGGACTTTAGTGGATACAGTTTGTAAATATAAATAAATATATTCTATAAAGAACAATAAATTTTTCAGAAAGTTGAGCATGAACTTGTGGGAAAAGAGGGGTTACACTGAAAGCTGCAAGATAACGAGGCGACTGCTATAGTACATAATTCTCTTCAGTCATCACTGAAATGTAGCTAGTTCAAAGGTGGACAGCGGTAGCAATTTGACAGCCCCAGGAGGGTTTAGGAAAGGTACGTGGGAAGAATAGTCTGTCTGAATGAAAATGTGAGAAGAAAATTTTAGATTGACTCTCCCACCTCTGTAAATGAAACTGGTAGTTCACTATTCAAGCACGTTTCATTGGCAAAATGTAACCTGTTTATGGACATCAAAGTGTTTCCAATTTTCAGGGGATTCTAGTATTTGTTGAGCTTTCCCAGAGTATTCATTAATCTCATTGTGAGGTAAATGTCAGCTCCGAACTAAAGGTGACCTAAATGTCGCACCACCCTATGAGCATTAAAATAAAGAGTGTTCTGGAATTAATGAGTATAATACACACATTTCCCATGCACAGCAAGAGGTAAATCTGTCTTCAAACATGAAGCTTTCTACAAAATACCCATTTCTTCCCTACACAATGGAAGAAACATATGCTACATGCTGACCTGTTTTGCAATGGTTGAATGCCTGATTTTTCTCAAGCCACAGTATGCCACATCAGCCTTATGTATTACAAAAGTTTGGTTGCTTATCCCGATCATCCAAACCTATTGGCTCTTAATATCTCATGCCCCAACTGCAAGACTCTTCCTCCTTTCTATCCAGTTGTCACAGGCTTTCCTCCCCTGTTTATCTCATGCTGTCCTCTTGAGAGAAAGGTCTTCTGCCTTCACTGAGGTGCTTTGGAAATGTCTGGTTGGCTCATTCCCTTACCCAACTTCTCCATGCATGGCCATCTTGTCTTGTCTTCTAGGAGAAGGCAGAAGACCCACTTCCCCTACAGGCCCCATGATTGCTAATTCTGGGAAACAAGCCAGGGAATTTTTGGGACCCTCCATTCTGCATTGAGACAGCAAATCTGATGGTTCCTGCTTCTGCTTCACACTGGCTTTCTACAACAAGTCTGGAGGTCTCCATAAAATCCCACGTTCTGGAGGCCTATACCTAGGTTTGCAGATGCAGGAATGAGCTAGCCACAGGGGAAAATAGGCACTGGGCATTCTAAGAGCATAGGACATGAGAGAAGGCTGGATATGGAGGAAAGCAGCTGACTCGGAAAGAATGCTGCTCTCATTGGTGGTGAGCTTACTGAATTTTGGTGACCAACAGATCTGCAATTTCTCTTGGTTTACCCTCCCCCACCCAGCATCAGTGACCTGGGGTAGCCCATCTTTACTTCATAATTCAACCCTTCATGCTATCAGTGCAAGATCCCTTTAATGAAGGGAATTTCTCAATTAGTACAATCGTCTTTTCTTTCTTATATTTTAATGCAGTTAGAGTATTCCACCCTTGATTTTTTGGCACCCTTTCACTAGAGATTCAGTGATTCTTTATGGCTTTTTAAAATTTGACAAGAGGGATGCTGAGCAGAGAATTTCCCTGTTGCAAGTTTGCATGCACCATCACTAACCATCCCTGCTTTTAGAGGGAACACTGATAGGCAGCCAAGATTAGTATAGATAACTTTCTTAATAGCTGGCTTAAGCCTTCAAGATCACTGAGTGTTTTCAAACAAAAAGCTACAGAAGTAGTTTAATATTTGCTATGTTTAATAACTATTGATGATGCACTACCAATTTTTTAACCTAGCAACAAAACTATGGGGAATTCTAACCTTCCCAATTTAACCTTATTAATATAATCCATCTGTTTTATTTTCTATTAAATGCATTTTAATTTTCGTTATGATAGGTTAGCATTGTGCTGTTGCTAGAACAATCTGTTTGATACTTTAAGTTAGCAATTAAAAATTTTAAACTCTGGTCTCCGCCAGCGTTTTGGAGAGGCGGGGGTAGAGGAGTGATGGTGGGGGAAGAAGAACTTGGTTGTCTCAAGTAAAAAACTTTGACAATGGAAAAAATGGTTGCATTTACGATTTATTGTCTACTTAGCACCAATAAAGCCCTGTTGATTCCAGGGACTCCAAGCTAATCAGTCTGTTCGAGAGAGTACAGACAATACTGAGTACATTAGGAAACCCATTGGAAGGACAAATGTAATTGTGTATGTTTGTTGGCTTGTTGGTTCACCTGTGGACATTATGGAAGAACTGAATCTTAAGGAGGGACCTAAGAAGAGCTTTCAAACCTCATGCTCCATGATATAAAATGATCCCGCAACTAGACTTAGGAAGGAATGAACCACGGACTATAATGTTACTTAACTGGGTTTATTCTTGAATGAGTTAGGCATTCCTCTGAATCATCCAGTGCTGGCTGGTATTGCACAGGATATCAGACTTCATTTCCCAGCAAAACAGCTCACATGTTCCTATCAAGCCCTGACACAGGGACCTGTGCACAAAGGGAACATACGCTCAGGATTGCAGTGCCTAATGTTTAGGGACTCTGCCACCGAGTGGAATGGACAGCCCTGAGTTAAGTGCCTAGTGTCCTTCAGAAGGCCTGGAGAGAGTTTGGTGAAAAAGAAAGGGATTCAGAGAAGCCAGGCACTGAGCAGGGAGCCACCTAAGAGGGTCAACAGGAAATTTCAAGGAGAAGGGTGGGGGAAGGGAAGCGATGGGCCTAAGACACCAAACATTCAATTGCAACAGTTTATCAAAACTACAACCAATGTCACACACCAGCCAATTTGCAGGTCTACTGGCTGACGGCTTCATTTAAAGTATCACATTTGGGGATTTCTGGGAAGCATGACAAATGTGCTGCTGGGCCTTGGGCTGCTTGGAAGGATGATGAGGGCAGCAAATCCTCTGCCTTGCATCTCCAACCTTTCAAACAAGCAGTAAAGGAAACTTTTTTCTTATCCCCAGGACCAAACCGTTGTTTCGCAAGTGACTGTAGTGGTCCTGATGGTGTCCTATTGAATATTTCTCTGGTTTCTGGCAAATAATGCTACACTGCCATCGTCAAAGTCACCACAAACAATTGCTTTGCGTGCCAGGGACATTGAGTTAAGGGGTCTGGTCTGTGTCACTGTTCTGTGTGTTCCTCTTCTGTGCCTGATACACACAGGGTAGGAATTTGCTACAGATTCCATGTAGAGAGGAATTAGGGACAGATTTTTAAAGGTATTCAGGCACCTCATGGATTTCAGGAGACATTGTCTTTAGATATCTGTACGGGCTTATGCTCCTAACTCTGGAAGATGGCCAAAATGGCTGTCGTTATACATACATATTCCTGAATAGCCGCCTTGTTATCTAATTGGTTTAGTACACTGAACAGACTAAATGTCCATGTGTTTCCCTTTGGATCAGCTCTATCCCATGCAAACGTGATATATAGCATATCTCTATTAAGAATGCAGGAATTAAAAGGACATTGCCAAATGACAAAATACTAATTTGCTGGTGAAATGGCAATTGACTGGCCTTCCTAGCTGAACTGAGATTCGTAGAATGTCACGCAAGTCTTCAACAGGGAAGTCAGTTGGTCTTTAGAACTGAGTGAGCAAATGCACACCCTTCTCCCTCCCTTGATGTGAACCTTGTTAAAGGGCTGTCTCTATATAATTGCAATTTGAGACATCATTCTCCAAGTATCAGAGGGGTAGCTGTGTTAGTCTGGAATTGCAGAAGTAACAAAGAGTCCTGTGGCACCTTAAAGACTAACTAAACACATTCTCCAAGTGTAAGGTGCTGGGTAGCCAGGGCAACACCAAGCAATTAGCAGGTGGCTAGAGCAGATGGAGAGGAGCATACACCCTTAATTAACTAGCTCATCATTAATTACATGGCCTTTCAGCAAAGATCATATGCGGTATCTGTCTCTTGCCTGGTGAAGTCTCCTGCCTCCCAGTGACAATCTGAACTTGCAGGGGGATTGACTGATTTCCTCCTATGTCCTAAGTCTGTGGAAATCAATGGTATGTTTCAAAATGTTAAGGTGAAAATGTCCTATTGATGTTGAGTTAATAGGGCCAGATCCTTCTCAGCTGCTGTAAATTAACATAGTGTGTGATAAATAAAGTGGGGGTAACTCTGGTTTATGGATACACAGCCAGCCAGTTAGCTATAAAATCCCTCTTGGTAGCTGTTCTCTTCTTGCTTTACCTGTAAAGGGTTAATAAGTGCCCCCTCTCCAGGTAAGGAGGGGGAGTGGGCACCTGACCAAAAGAACCAATGGGAAGGCTTGAAGTTTTTAACATTGGGAAAGAAACTTAGTCTCTTCTCCAGAGAAGAAGATACAGAGCAGTAATGCTATATAGGGCTTGAGGTAGGTATGAAAATTCATCAGCTCATACCTAGAATTACTTATTTGAACCCCTCCTAAATATGTACGTAAATTAGGAATGTTTAGCTAGATGTGATCACATTTATTTATTTTGGCTTGTGCTAACCCCAGATGCTTTTGTTTTGCTTGTCACCTTTAAGCTAAACCTTGGAGAAAGCTATTTTGGATGCTTAATTTTTGTGTTTCTTTTAAGATCTAGCAAAAAGCCTAAGTTCCAGGTGTATTTTTTCCTGTTTGTTTTTAATAAATTTTACCATTTTTAAGAACAAGTTTGAATTTTGTGTCCTAAAAAGGTTTGTGCATGTTTGATTAGCTGGTAGCCATGGCTAATTTCCTTTGTTTTCTTTCTCAGCTCTTCTCCGTGTGGGGGGCAGCAGGAGTGGGGGGCAGGGGAATGAAGGGGCTTGAGGGTACCCCACAGGGAGGAATTCCCAGGCACTCCTTTCTGTGTTCAAAGGGTTGGCTTTTGTCTGTTTTTTTTAATTTGGGAGGTGGCAGCATTTACCAAGCCAAGGTCAGAGAGAAGTTATAACCTTGGGAGTGTAATACAAGCCTGGAGTGGCCAGTATTAATTTATGAAATCCTTATGCGCCCCCACTTCCTGCACTGGAGGTGTCAGAGTGGGGATTCAGCCTTGACATAGTGTTGTATAAAAGCTACCAGTGGAATAATTGTGTTGGGGGTCTATGGAGCCATTTTATACCAGCTGAGAATCTGGCTATATTGGGCTTCTTTCATTGATTACCATTTTACAAGTCACAAATGACCCATCTTAACTAAGATACTGAAAGGAGAAACACAGAAAGTGAACTTCCATCAGGCGTACCATGTCCATGATGAAATAGTAGGGAAGAATTCCTCAGTCAAAGTAAATCCAATGATGTAATGATTCAGGAGGTAACATGTGAATATGATCCCATATTAAACCACAGAATAGTGGAAGAAATTAGAGATGGAAAAGAGGACTGCTACCTGTCTCTCTAACCGTGTACAGACTCCTCCAGGGTAGTTTCAAATATCTCCAAATACTAGGCTTTCCATCACTGCCCTTGGGATATTATTCCACATGCTGCTTCAACCGAGCATGCATTGCTGAGCATCAGAAAATCCTAACAATTTCAATGAAAGCAATGGGGACTGAGCATGCTCACATCTTGATGGCACACCATGGGGCTCTGTTTGGCCAGTTGGGCTTCTTCTGTGCACATCTGGAAGCTCATCAGAGGAGACACAGGAAAATCCCTATGTGCATACTAGGCTGAGTAAGAAAATTAATTGCGGATGAAGACGACATGGCATGGGAAGTGGAGTGTAAAAGTATAACTACCCATCCCCCCCCTCAAAAAATTGAAGAACTACTAACAAAAGAGAGAAACACTAACAACAATTTTTTTAGTACATCAGAAGCAGGAAGCCTACCAAACAATTAGCGAAGTCACTGGATGATCAAAGTGCTAAAAGAGCACTTGAGGAAGACAAGGTCATTGTAGAGAAGCGAAATGAATTCTTTGCACTGAGTTTTCACTGCCAAGAATGTTAGGGAGATTCTGACACCTGAGTGAGTCTTTTTATGTGACCAATCTGAGGAACTCACCCAGATTAAGGTGTTAGGAGAAGATGTTTTTGAACAAATTGATAAATTAAACAGTAAAGTCCCCAGGACCAGATCATATTCACCCAAGGGTTCTGAAGGAACTCAACTATGAAATTACAGCACTACTAACTGTAGTATGCAAATCAGCCTCAGGAACTTGTTGCTGGGGATGTTGTGAAGCCGAAAATGTAACCAGGTTCAAAAAAGAATGAGTTCTGTTCTCTGTGGCTATTAGCCAACATGGTCAGGGTTGTCCCTAAATCTCTGATTGCCAGAAGCTGAGAATCCGACACTAGATGGAGAGGGCTGTGCATTACTACAGATAATTCTTTCCCAGGTGCTTGACTTCTGTGTCTTAACCACATGCTCAAGGTCTAACTGATCACCATATTTGGGGTTGGGAAGGAATTTCCCCCAGGGTCAGATTGGCAGAAACCCCGGGGGACAGTGGGTTCACCTTCATATGAGGCATGGGTCACTTGCAGGTTTAAACTAGTCTAAATGGTGGGTTCTCTGTAACTTGAAGTCTTTAAACCCTGATTTGAGCTCTTTGGAAACTCAGCCATAGGTTAGGGGGCCTATTATAGGAGAGGGTGGGTGGGGTTCTGTGCCAATGTGCAGGAGATCAGACTAGATGCTCATGATGGTCCTATCTGACCTTAACATCCATGAGACAGGGATGGATCACTTGATAACTGCCCTGTTCTGTTCATTCCCTCTGAATACTGGACTAGATGGACCATTCGTCTGACCCAGTGTGGCCATTCTTATGTTCCTATGAGAACAGATTTTATTTTTAATTAAAGATGCTGAGCATCTGCACCTTTTACTGATTCCAACTGGAATTCTGGGAACATGTGAACATCAGGCCATAATTACTACCCTTCCCGTGTGTAACTTGCTACCATCCTACCCTGCTCCTCTTCCTTCTCTTCGCTTCCTCCACCACCAGCTTCAGGTAGGGTTGTCAAGTATCTGGTTTTCAATCGGAAAGTCCAGGGAACATGTCAGCTTCTGGCCAGATATACTGACGGGACACCAAAGTCTGATTATCACGGGAGGGAGGCACTGGGTCATCAACCTGCGCCAGCTGGGGTCATCTCCTATCTGCATCTCATGGGCAGGCCGCAGGTTCCCCGTCAGGCTGCAGGACCCATCCCAGACCTGGAACAGAAAAGCCCAGCTGGGATCAAGCGAGGGGGAAGGGGTTGAAGAGCAAGACGGGGCAGGGTTCCAAGGGAAGAGGCAGAGCATGGAGATTCAGTTTACCAAAATTGGGAAGCTGGCAACCCTCGCTTCAGGTATTGCCTTAAACTCAGTTTTACCAACCCCAAGCATTCAAAACTCTTGAGTTAGGCCCCCCAGAATCAGGAGATTGGCTTAAAAATAGTGAGGTTTTTTAAAAAAAAAATTAACAAACTTAGTTGTTTTTATTTGCATTTTTCAGCCTTTATAGGGCCCTTGGGTCATATGTTCAACTATTTTTGCAACTGCGGGGGTTTACTTTGGTGGTTAAATGAAAGCAGAAAGCCTCCAAGAGCTGGGGCCTTCTATAAGCTCATGATTGTAAGACTTGTGATTTAAACTGGTAAAAGCTGGCACTGCTGTAAACTCCCTGTCGTAATTTAATTAATGAACTAGGGAACTTTAAATCGGCTCCCAGTTCAGCTCCTTACATTTCAGTTAAGTGGCCAGGCTGCTTCTGAAGCAGCAACTAGATGGGGAAATGGTGCTGACTTCTGAAGTCCAGTTGCAGAAACAGCACTCCTAATAATCAAATCTAGGACACCGACTATATTTACTCCAACAACATGCTGTTTTAAATAAAAATGTTAGCACCTTCCCATCCAAATCCAGCTGAACTAGAAAGTACAGTCAGTGCAAAAATGAATGAATAATAATAGCTGTGCTCTATATAGCTTTGATCCTGTTTCTCGGCACTGCTCCTTTAAATGAAAAGAGCATGCTTGTCTCAAACTGGGGCTACACAAATGTAACTCCATTGATTTCAGTGAGGCTAAATGTGACTTCTACCTGTGGAAGCAATATCAGAATCAGGCCCCTGAAGTCTGGCTGCCTTAGGGAAGAGATTCAAGTATAATCTTACAGAATGAGAGAAACAGACAGTTTGCACATTTGCTGTCTCTCACTGGAGACTTTATATTCATTTGTTCTTGTTCTCTTTTAACTAACAGATAAGGCATCACTGTTTCATTAGAATAAGTAACACAACAAGCAGGCAGAGTTGAAAGAAACAGCTTTATTAAGCATACTGTAAGGCCAGTGATACATTCTGAGATACGTGTGATACATTCTACGAGCAAGTTCTTAGGTTGACATACCCTGAGTCTCTACTTCTGCACTAATATGTATCTCCCATGCAACCAAATCCCCTTTCTTTTGTTCTACTCATATTAAAACCAAATCTGTGAGGGCATATCACTTTCATTTTGCATATAGATTAAATAATGATCAATGTTAGTGACTAATAATACAAAATTAACTAGCCATTTTTTAAATAGCCTCAAAGGTTCTCATCTGAATTTTGGACAAAGCTTCAGGTCAGTTCTGCAACTGGCTTGTTTGACCCTCATGTTCTCCAACTCTAAACTGCTTGTGTCTGAATGGTGACCGGATAATTGCCAGCATGTTAAAGTATGGATTGGATGAGTGGATTATAAGGTGGATAGAAAGCTGGCTAGATCATTGGGCTCAATGGGTAGCAGGGTGTCCATAAAAGGAAGCTACCCACCCCCTCTCTGTATTTATCACAGACCCGGCTTGTCAAAGCCCTGGCTGGGATGATTTAGTTGGATTTGATCCTGCTTTGAGCAAAGGGATGGACTAGGTCACCTCCTCAGGTCTCTTCCAATCCTAATCTTCTATGATTCTATGACTTCATTTCTGAATGTACATATAGGGTGACCAGATGACTGCATTTTTTTAAGGACAATTCCAATATTTGGGGCTTTTTCTTATATAGGCATCTAGTACACCCACCCGTTCTGTCCCGATGTTTCAGGCTTTCTATCTGGTCACCCTATATACATACAATGATTTTGACTGGTAATGTATTCTCCTCAGGGATATCCAGTAAAATATGAAGAACTCTAGTTAAACAAAAACAAGTGAAGAAAAATAGGAAAGAAAAGGACAATAATAAAAGCACAATACAGGGCAAGAAGCCATTTCAAGCCACCAAGTGGGAAAAGCCCAGGTGAATAACACATTTTGATTATTAAATTGTTAAATGTCTCGAAATCCACAAAGAAAAGATAGTGAGTTCAGTGCAGGGCTGGTTTAAGGAGAATAGAAAAGCAATGGTTTTAGAGAAGCTGCTGATTTTAATATATATTTATACGCCTTTTTTGGCATCGCTCCCTTTAGGTACATAAAAAGTATTGTCTTGCAAGTTGTGCAGGTGAGTCAGAAACCTAGAGCATAGGACTAGGGGAATAAGAGAATTACTGGAATTCAAAACAAGACTAGCTGCCCAAACACAAAGCAGTCTTTCATAAACCAGCAATCCTTTTCTTCCGCATTTAAAAGGAAGGTTTCTGTCTGTCTCCATAATGTGCCTCGTTAATGGGACTGGCACTGCTACACCTACTCGTAGAGGTCTTTCGTAGACAGGAGAGCTTCCAACCAGCAGCTGAGCCATCGGGAATCAATAGCTACAGTTTGACATCACGGCTCTTAATTCATTTGATATTTTATACAGAAAAGTAAGGATTGAAAAAAATATTCAGAAACAGCACTGGCGTTCTGCTTAGAACTTCATGTTGAAATGATGTGAAAGCCGGTTTCCACCTGAAACCCAGGATGTTATAAAACTTGTTCAAGAGTAAACCCAGGTTGGCTTTAGGTTGGCCCAGCCTTGGCTTGTGTTGGCAGTGTTGTCATTCACTCTTGCAATTTTATTGTAAGTCTTGAATGTCTGGTGATTTTTCTTTGTTTCTCTACTGTAGTCATGGGATTTCTCACCTTTATTTAAAAAAATCTTTCCACAGAGTTGCAGGGAAAAGTCTAAAAAAGCTAAGTACATCCTAAAAATTCAGAAACCAGAATATTCGCGACAGGGTTCAGAGATGGGCATGCCTGGAAGGCAGCATTTTTGGAATGCACACTATTCCTTTGGCTGTGTCTACATTCAGAGCCTATATCAACAAAGTTATGTTGGCTTAGGCAGGGCAGCATAGCAACTCAGTGTAAACACAGCATACAGTGACAGAAGGAGCTTTTCTTCCAGTGTGGAAACATCACCTCACCGAATGACATTGTCTAAGTCAACAGAGGCATCCTTCTGTCAGAAGAGTTGAGTCTACACTGGGTTTATTTGTTGGCATACCAGCTTTGTTTTTTCAGACCCCTGACCAACACAGCTATGCTGGTATAAATTTTAAGTACAGACCAATCCTTTTTGTGTGGTCGTAACAATACAGTGCAACCCTGGCTTCTCTGAAGGCCTTGTACACAGACACAATGCCTCCTCGTATCCTCACTGAGACACTACAGCTGCACAATTCCCCTACCACCAACAGCACTTCACTTATCTTCAGTGTCCTAGTTAAGCCTATAAATTACAAGACAAAATATTAATAGCCAAAATCAAGGTCATGTAGACAATATCCGACTAATATATACCAGTAATTAGTGATACTTATATGCAGTTATTCAAAATAAGTAGACATGCAAGTTATCCCATTACTTAATAAAGTACCCTAAACTTTGCTGTAGCTCTAATGCCCTAAAATATTTTTAAAAGATGGACACACTGATATCAGTCACTTAAGCCCTTAATAATTAGTCCAAGGGTAATTTCAATTTGGCATACATGCAATGTCAGTTAAGTCCATGGGAACTGAATCCTGTTACACCAATTACATTTGATCTTAGAGAGCCCAATCCAGAGCTGGTGTAGTTCCATAGACTTGAATGAGGTCAAGAGGTAATTAGCAGTTTTGAGGCAGGTCACTATAATGACAAGTGTTTGTTTATATGAGAATCTAGTAGACCATGTGATTTATTAAAGGCTAATTCTTTGCTTACTATGGGTGACTTCCTCCTCGGGGTAAAAGGTTGATGTTTGGTTGCTGGAGTATTACATCCAGTTTTGGGCCCCCCACTACAGAAAGAATGGGGACAAATTGGAGAAAGTCCAGCAGAGGGCAACAAAAATGATTAGGGAGCATGGGCACATGACTTATAAGGAGCGGCTGAGGAAACTGGGCGTGTTTCATCCGTGGAAGAGAAGATAGATTTGATTTGATAGCCTTCAACTACCTGAAGGGGGGTTCCAAAGAGGATGGAGCTAGCCTGTTCTCAGTGGTGGCAGGACAAGGAGCAATGGTCTCAGTGGTCTCAAGTTGCAGTGTGGGAGGTCTAAGTTGGATATTAGGAAACACTGTTTTACTAGGAGGGTGGTGAAGCACTGGAATGGATTACCTGGGGAGGTGGTGGAATCTCCATCCTTAGAGGTTTTTAAGGCCTGGCTTGACAAAGACCTGGCTGGAATGATTTAGTTGGGTTGGTCCTGCTTTGAGCAGTGGGTTGGACTACATCACCTCCTGAGATCCCTTCCAATCCTGATACTCTTTGATGTCTGTATTAATTAAATCTCATTCAAGGATCAATTTCAAGTGGATGAAACCAATGCACCACTTACACCTCCCAACTAGGACCTTTGCACTAGGGTACTAATCATCCTTTGTAAGAATAGCTCCTGTCAGCCTTAGATATTGATGGGTGAAACTCAGTTGGCTGGAGGTTAATTTTATCTAAACTAGCCAACCCTCTTATGTCTGGAAACTATACCACATCAAGCTTTCTCAGCATGCCTCATCACCAGCCCACAAAACACAGTAATATTGGTCCTCATCTATTCCTATCAGGAAATATAAATAAAACCTACTGATGTTACAGGTCCCCCTCTCTGTTGAACCACAGGGGATATGAGCTGTTACAGCAGCAGGGAACATGGATTAGCTCTTTAGTTCAAGCTGGAGTTCATTCTTCGTGTGTTGATCTGGGGGATGCTATTACCCAAAGGCAAGAAGCTATTACACAAAAGCATGAAGAAATGAAAAATAATCAAATGGACAATCCAATAACTCATCAAATATGGGTGTGGCTTTATTAATTTATGAACCACGACCCCTCAATCAGGCAATCCTGACCTTAGCAACCTTTTGACCCAGGTCCATACTTTGCAGTTTAGGTTTCTTTTGTGTCTTGCACTTTCTCAGCAGTTAAACTAATCAGTACCAGCGTAACTAGATATAATTCATGTATATGGCTCTCAAAATCCTAAGACACATTTCAGTAAATTACACGTTGTACTTCCAACTAAAATTGTTTCCCTAACAATTTAGTCCATTTGTAAAATTGCAGGTTTTCACTGCCTCTTTTTAAATGGAGAATTGTATTTAAGGGCTTTAAAGTATTTTAAAAAGCCATACTATTTCTTTATGCTGAGTGCAAAGCTGTTTCTGGCCAACTCAGTGTTTGGATGGAAGATCTTTGAGGCAAATCCAGATTGCTACAAGGACTGGTGTTAATGGAAGGTGTTTTTTCACTTTTGTATTATGAATTATATTTACACTGGCATTTAGTGCCCACAATGATGATCATTACCTCATTGTGCATGATTCTGTACATACACATAGTGAAAGAGTTCTTGTTGGGAGAGCTTACAGTCAATAGTCTAAATAGACAAGACAAAGGCCACATCTACACTGCCCACAGGATTGGTGGGTAGTGATCGATCTCTTGGGGATCGATTTATCACGTCTACACTAGAAGCGATAAATCGATTCCCGAGCACTCTCCCCATCGACTCCGGAACTCCACCGCTGCGAGAGAGGTGGAAGCGGGGTCGACTTGCTGCCTTGAGGACTCTCAGGGAAGTCGACCTAAGATACATCGACTTCAGCTACTCCAATAGCGTAGCTGAAGTCGCGTATCTTAGATCGACTCCCCTCCCTCCCCCTAGTGTAGACCTGGCCAAAGGGTGGGAGTGGAAACAGAGATATAGAGAAATAAACAATCTGCCCCACGTCACATAAACTCTGGCCATGTGAGGAAGAGAACCTGTGTCTCCTAAGGGTCCCTTTCCAGGGCCTGATCTACAGGAGCAGGCTTCCTTTCTGCTTTGGAGTGGTACTGAACCTGTGCCCAGCATGATGTTAAGGGAATTTGGTTTGGTAATTGCCTTGCTAAGAAACAATCTCTTGCCAGGTAGAATCCTGCCTGTTATGGGCCAGTCTTTAATTTTCCTCTTTTAGGGAAGATTAATGAGCAGGTCATGCTACCCTGACACCACTGGTGTTCTCTCAGGAGGCCTCACAATATAGTTTTCAGCTTGGGAAGATATGGAAACTGTACTACTCTGATCGTTCAGTGATCTCTTACTGTCAATGGCAGAAGATCAAGGGCCATGCTGTGATTCACCCTTTTTCCTGTCGCACTGGAATGAAGGCACACGGTGTTGTGTGTGTCATTTGACAAAAACATGCTGTTTTCCTAGGGTTGTTGAAGCCCCTAGCAGCCCATTCAAGTAAATTAAGAAACAAGGAACAGGACAACTGAGAAAGCTTCTTTAAAGTTCAAGCTTGCTTGACTTTTAATGTTGGGGTTTTTTTCTGCTCGCTTCTAATATTTCCCTATTTGTTTGTAGGATCATTATTCTGCTGTGACTAAGGAGTCTGGCATACTGTGACCTTGGTATTAGCTCCTGTTATCTCTTCCTGTATTTTTGCATGGCTAATATCTGTTTGTAACCTGTGGTATTTGAATAAGGTTATTTAGTTTTCCATATGGCCTTTCATTATCTGCTTATTGGTCTTCTCAAAATGCCCTTTAGATATCTCTGTCTTTAGTTTAGGTATATGCTTTAGCAATGCAAGGTCCCAAGAGAGAACATAGGCATTGCTAAACAGAGCGACAGGCCTGAATCAAAACCCGGGATCTCCGAAGAAATCTGGATCAGGATCTGAAACACAACGCAATACAATCAACTGTCCATATGCGTCAGATGAGGAATTACTGACCACTAAATATTTAGTTAATTAAAACCCTTGGTTATGCCACTTAACAAAATTCTTAACAAGCATGTGCAGACATTTGTGAGATCCAGGCCCTGAGGAGTCTGTAAGTGAACTATAGGCCACCACCTGTTAGTAATATTTCCTGATGCTTCCTATTATAAGACCTCTTTTCAGTTGCTTATAACTTTGCCGAACTTCTGTTGTTTGGGCTGCAATTTTCCATGCTGCATGTCAGCCTCAGGCTGGATTTTTTTGGGAAAATCACAGTCAAAACAGTTCATCCATTTCCGAGCACAAGGCTAGAGGGAAAAAAAGTCAATCCCAATAGGATTCTGGTGTCCTTTTCTTTGAAAAGCTCTAATGCCTCCTTGCTTTAGGGCAGGAACTTTGAAATGTAGCAGGGAGATGTGTCTTTCACCATTCCTGTGAACACCTACCCATATTTGGCTACATTATAAACTTCTAAAAAATCAGCTTGCATATGCTCAGTAGAGGCTTAGGTTTTAGCAGCTACATTCCCTAAACATTCTGTCAGCTTTGGTCATGTGGGATGAGCAGGACTTTCCTTGCAATTACAGCTGTGGGCTGCCCTGGGACATGCTGGAACCAGGTCCGGGCACCTAAACTCAGAGCTGAGAGACAGTCTCCTGTACTGTGAATGACACCCCTGCTGAGCCCAGGCAGTGTGAGGGGAGAAGCTGCCTGATTTGACTGCAGAGGGGACAAGAGCCAGACCTATAAAGATGTAGAGAGAGTAGATTGGGACAAGGAGCATGGAGGGAGACTGGGACAGGCTGGCAATGGCACTGGGATTGATAACCTATGTGTCAACGGGAAAGAGGTGAGGGGGAGAGGGGAGACAGATCAGACAAGGAGCCAGGTATGGAGAAAGAAATATAACTGCCTGGGCAAAGATACTAATACAAAGACCTGTGGGTATGGTTGAGGGGGGCACACTGAGACTGGGCAAGTAACTCAGGAATAAAGATTGAATTGGGACCAAGTGGAGATGGAGAATGTGGGTGGGGGGAGATGAGGGAGGAGGGGAGAGTTATTGCTCAACAGGAGAGAGAGGGAGACACACCTCTGAAGTGCAGATTTTACATTTAAACCCAGGTTTCCTCAAAGTTCAAGGTGGGTCACTTCCACGGTTCCCATTAAGATCTCCCTCCACAACAGACAATTGTCACTTTGTCAACAGCTTTCCTGAGTGACAAAAATCGCAGACTCACACTAATTCAGACTCCCCTTTTGTTTCCTGTTTCCCAGGCAAGGGAATATAATCGCCGTGTTTGAGGAGGCAGAATCTCAAGTTTAAATGGATTCCATGTATTTAATTAACAATGTCCTCAACAACATAATGGATAGAACTAGATTCAGTATCTTATTCAGAGTGTTAAATAAGAACTTTGTGCCTGTAGCAGATGAAGTACCAGGTTCAGATTGGCGCTATTTTTGTTTACAAAAACCTGTCTGTTTAAAACATCCCTTGATGTGATCAGAAATGCCCCTTCCATGCTGCCGTTTCTGATCCCAGCCAAATCCAGGAAGCCCACTGTCATGGGAAAACGATGGCATGCTGCCATCTTTATTTATCTAATAGAAAGTAGAGAGGCAAGAGAAAGTAAACGAAAGAGACATGGAAAGAGTTTACAGTGAGAACCTAAATCCGTTTCATCCATGCTGTTCTTGACATAATAGCGTAATAAAAGCAAATCACTGAAACGTGACATGCCACACTTCTCGAGGACTAATGCAGGAAACCAAACACAAATGTCAATCCAATGTCCTTTAAGAGGAAAGAGTTGAAAAAGGTTTGGTTTTGATGCTCAAGGCCTGTGTTCACAGGACCACATCCTCAGCTGCTGTAAATTGGCACGATGGAGCGATACCAAATTACACCAGCTGAGTACCTGGCTCATTATTTTATATTTTCATTTCTCAGACGTGAAACTTGATTCTTCCCCGTCTTTCACCTTGGGTCGTTATTGATACCTGTGCAAAACTGGGTAAAAAATGCTTCCAGGTCAGTAAAGTGCGATGTACCTCCGCTCTGCACAGGCATAAGTGCAAGCCATGGAGAATGAGGCCCCTGGATTTTACTATGGACTCAGAATCTGTTGAGTCAAAGTTCAGACACTTGTGTACTGTGGTGATGTCCACATAAAATCCTAAATAGGACAGGAAAGGAAACATGGACTGAAAAGTTCCTGTGCACGGTTCAGCAAGTTCCCCTTACTTTGTTTGCCAGATGAATTCTCCTCTCAGGAGTTGTTGGTAGCCCCTGACCTGTCTGCAGCTCCTCATTCATTTACCTCAAATTTGAGGCCTATAATCTTTCTGCTCAGAAGCCTGATAGTAAGGCATCGATTTATCTGATGACTCAGTAAAGACTTCCATGTCCTAAGGCTTCTAATCAGCCCAGGGATGTCAGTGCAAATTCCCTCTGAAACTTTCAAGTTCTAGGGATTTGTGGTATGCATAGACAACATGAAATGGGGATTGTAATAAAATGGGGCATGCTGTGCCATAATTCAGACTTATCAGTAGGTTATTTTTTGATCCTGGTCTCCCAGGGCCCTATTCTGTGAGGTTTTAAGCATCTCCTGTAAGATGCTGAGAGGCCTATGCTCTCATAGTCTTCAGTAGGAGCAGAAGGCACTTTGTACCTTACAGTATCCGACCCTTTCAAAGTAACCTTTCAGTTTATTTCCCTGGAGACCTTCCATGAACAACCTCCTATTTTTATTTCAGTATGGATGTACTTTCCCTTTTTTAGAGAAACTCATTTTGTGCGCTATTCCTTCAAAACAGAAACACATGCTTGCAATGCAGACCACCTAGTCAGCGTGTGTGTACACATGTTTGCATGATGGAAGGAAAATGCTTAAATCAAAACAAAAATAAGATATGTTAAAAGCAAAGTGGCCAATTACAAATCAAACCTCGTCTCTCCTTTTGAATGATATTTTTTGCACAATTTTCCACCCTTTTTTCCTTTGTCAAACATAATTATAGTCTCCTTTGTTCTATCTTAAATGATTTAGAGGCAGCCCGATTGTTCTTAACCTTCTGCTGTTTCCACGGATCTTTCATTTCTTGATCTTGCTGATGGCTCTTATTGCATTGCCAGCCGGCTGGCATCCTGCCGTGGGTAGCGGTTGCCCCTTGAGGCACTTGGAGACCAGCCTAAACTGATTCATAGTCTTGGGAACTGTAAGCATCGGAGACCTCAACTTGGGCCCTAATGAAACAACTGTTGTTAATGGTTCCTGGACTGAGGAACTGTTTGTGGCAATGCTCCTGGGTGAGGTTTATTAAAGGGACATGGCATTTACCTCATGTGTGCTAGTTTCTCCTTGCCTTGGGCTCTTAATTCGGAATTGATTGCTGCTCCATTTGGGGAAATTGGGACCAGACAGGCCCGAAAGGGGGCTCTCAGAGACTTGCCTGCTCCTCTCCAGAAAAGGTTAAGCAATAGAATGCTCTTGTGACTTCCGGGTTCCATTGGCAGCAAATCATTGTACGAGCTACTAGTGTAAATGCTTTTTAGCCAAAGAAATTAACAAAAAAAAATATTACTGTGGAGCTTTGAATGCTCTCTTTGAGTGTAGATGAGGAAGACAATTGGCCTTTTATCAGTTTGCTGTATCATTTCATGTCTTTTGTAATTTTTTCCCCCTTAATTCTTTGTGTATAATGCGAGTGCTGATGTATCTCTAATGTCTTGGTTAGCAGCAGAGTTTAATTCAGACCCAAGTTTCCTCTGGGTTCTTTCAATCCTTGCTCATGATACATGGAATAATCCTGCATGTGCCTGGAGACAGCTCTTTCCGTCAAACAGGTTTTTTTTCCATTTCTCTTTATTAACCAGTAGGTTGCTATGATTCAACCACAATTTAATGCCAATTCTCCTACCATGGATATTCTTTTTATGAGCATCCCTCATCCCCTAAGCACTTGGGCTTCCATAAAGCAATTTAAAAATGCAATTAGGTACAAATAAAACAAGCACAATGAAATAGAAACACAATAAACCTTTACAGCAAATCTTGATGTAGTGACTGGAGTCATGGGAGTAGAGTTAGTCAGACATTTTCAAATAATTGTTCTTCCATCCAAATATGCTAATTTACTGGAACTGTTCCCAAATCAGTATCAGGTTCAATGAATTTCCCAGCTCAAAAAAATGTTGAGGGGGGAAAAGTTTTTAAAAATTGTCAAAAGGAAATGTATTGGCATTTTCTATATGAAATTTTCCAGTTTTCTGATCTGAAAAGCAGTGCTTTTCAGGAATCTAAAGTATTAGACTGAAAGAAAAAAAACATTTAAAGGGGGGGAGGGGCATCAAAATTGAAATTAAATGTTTCCAAACTTTTGAAACAAAAAACAAAATATGGATTTTTTTGGTTCATAGATATTGTCATGATTTTGACTTTTCATCCCAATTCAAGATGGCGGGATGAAACACTCAAAAATATTTGTAGGATGAGAACTGTTTCCATTCAGTTCAGGATGGGAGAGACCATGTGCTTGTTTTGAGTATCATCAGGGATGGATTGCGCCTAGACCATATCACTGAAAGAGGATGCTCTTACAGTGAAGGTTCTAGGCTGGGACTTGGAAGACCTAGGTTCATTTCCCAGCTTTGCCCATAGTTTTCTGTATGATCTTGGATAAGTCTCTTAACCTCCTCTGTGCCTTAGTTTCCCAACGGTAAAATGGAAATGTATATCCTTCCTCCCACTCCTTGTCAATTTAGATTGGAAGCTCTTTGATATGTTGGCTACTTCCGAGTTGCCTAGAAGAATGGAACCATGCTCCAAGTTGGAGGCTCTCAGAGCTATGCTAATAATGATAACCATTGGTGGTGTTCTGCCCAACGAGACTCCAGCACAGCTGGTTTGTGACACTGAAATTTACCTATAGAATCTCTGCAGTAAGAGTTTGCTAACATAGGGCCTTACTAGGTGAAACTCCTGGCTTGGAAACTATGAGCAAATTAATCTGTAAGGAAGGCCTATCATCTAACTCCTCAATAACTTCATAGCTCAGATCTATACAATACAATTACATCTCTTTGCCAACTCTGTAGGGAAGATGGGTTCTCTATTAGGCCTAGCTGGCCGGCTGGAGCTGACTCATTTTCACATCGCTGCAGCAATGTAGTCATGACCTTCAGTTAGTTTGAATGGCTCAGAGCTTCCATGCTACACTGCAGGGGACTGCAGAGTGGTAGAAAGCAGAAAAGGGATATCTGGATCAATACAAGAGAAGCCGGTCTTGCTTCATGTTTAAAGAGCTTATTTATGAGCAGGGAGCTGAGTTATTTATCTATCCCTGCTCATGCTTTTTGCAGCCCAAACCAACCAAATACCATGATGGATTATATTCACAATGACAAATGGAGGAGTGGGTATTGATTTACGAAATCCCAGAGTAACAGTATGGGCCGCTAGCAATGACAGTCCACAGACCGCTCTTGAGGTTGCAAAATGGTGGGACAAACTGCACCTACTTGCCCCCTTCCATTGACTCACCTCTGCTAGTTTTTCCAGGGCTAACTAACTGGCCAAACCCTAAACCTTACTCTTCCCCCAACCCCAAACTGGACCACAAGATGTACAAAAGTACCACCAGGCCCTCCGTGGTTACCCATTCACTTTCTTCTCCTTGGCCTCAATCTTGCCCGGTGCT
Organism: Dermatemys mawii; assembly: GCA_007922305.1. NCBI lineage: Eukaryota > Metazoa > Chordata > Testudines > Dermatemydidae > Dermatemys > Dermatemys mawii. The sequence continues at coordinate 4,292,049 of ML677353.1, forward strand.
AAGCACTCTGGCCTTGATCCACCAAAGCCCTTTACTAGTCTCATTCACTTCAATTATGTTCCATTCAATTCAGCTTACTAGACCATCCTCATTATAACTGTAGCCGATTGCAATGGGGCTATTCACATGCTTAAAATTAAGCACGTTCTTTGTTAGATTGGGGCTAAAGTGCTCACCTCCTTCCAAGAATCAAGCCCTAAATAGCCAGTCATAGTTTAAGATAGTTCTTGACCCGTAGCAAATACAGATTTCAGAGCTGCTTACAGCTGTTGAGGTACATGAGTCTGGAAACAATGCCAGCTGCTTCTCTTTCTTCCCCTCTTGCCCCATTAGCTCTGGTTCATTTGTGGCTTGCATGCTATTGCTGTGGGTTCCTCACACATTCCACTCATCATTTTCAAAAGAAAGGAAGAAAAAAACGACACAGGGAATTTAGTAAAAGAAGGCAAAGAAGGAATCATGAGCAATGGCGGAGAAGAAATAACGAGGAAATGATCTTCTCTTTAAAAAAAAAATAAAACTTTAAAAAATAAGACAGTCTTCCCCATAAAAACAGCTGCAGGCCCAACCTGGTTAAGACCTTTAGACTCTCTCATCGTATACACACGGTATACTATAAACTCTTGCGACTTTAACCTTTTCCATTTATTAAAAAAACCTAAGTAAATACACTTACCGGAGACATTGTAAAGATCTCCATGAGGCTTTGGGAATAAAAAGTTGAAGTTCAAAGCCCCCGTGGGTATTAACCCATAGCTGAACCTAATGTGGTGTTTTTATGTGTTGGGGAGGAGGGGACTGAAAATGAGGTAGCAGAGACTCTATTAAAGGTACGTACAGAGACTAAGTGGGAGCAGGAAGCAGATTTAGCGTTTCAGGGGAATAGAGGCAAGGGGATGTAGAGGGCAGGAGGCAGAGAAAGACTGGGCGCTGGAGGGAAGCCTAGAGGGGATGCAGAGGGTAGTGATGAGGGAGGGATAGAATGACAGCTCCCCCACCCCAGGAGTTGTGGAGAGGAAGAGGATTCCTGTCCAGGACACCAGTGGGAAGGACATGTCTTTATCTGTGTATTTAAGGTCAGACACTTAAAAGCTCACAACACACTTGGGGTCAGGCAGCCTCCTCCTAAAGCCTCCAGAACTGGAAGGCAAACAAAAATCACCACAAATTTATCATTTTACAAAATCTTAGAATCATGGAAGATTAAGGTTGGAGAAACCTCAGGAGGTCATCAAGTCCAATCCCCTGCTCAAAGCAGGACCAACCCCAATTTTGTCAAGCCAGGCCTTAGAGATTTTTAAGGATGGAGATTCCACCACCTCCCTTGGTAACTCATTCCAAGGCTTCACCACCCTCCTAGTGAAATAGTTTTTCTTAATATCTAACCTGGACCTCCCATAGTGCAACTTGAGAGCATTTCTCCTTGCTCTGTCATCTGCCACCATTGAGAACAGCTGAGCTCCATCCTCTTTGGAACCCCCCTTCAGGTAGTTGAAGTCTGCTATCAAATACCCCCTCACTCTTCTCTTTTGCAGACTAAATAAGCCCAGTTTCCTCAGCCTCTCCTCAAAAGTCATGTGCTCCATCCCCACTCTCTCCAATGTGTCCACATCCTTTCTATGGTGAGAGGCCCAAACCTAGATTGGAATACTCCAGATGTGGCCTCACCAGTGCTGAATATAGAGGAATAATCACTTTCCTAGATCTGCTAGCAATGCTCCTACTAATGCAGCCCAGTATGACGTTAACCTTCATGGCAAGCAGGGCACACTGCTGCTGACTCATATCCAGCTTCTCATCCACTTTAATCCCCAGGTCCTTATCTGCAGAATTGCTGCTTAGCCAGTCTGTCCCCAGCCTATAGCAGTGCATGAGGTCTTAAATCAATCTCATGATTTTTGGGGGTGCTGGGAGGAGAATTCACTCATGATTTTTGAACATTAATGTAACAATTTACAATAATAATAAAACTTTGACCTTGGTGACTTGCCAAGGGCCACAGAGGGAGTCTGTGTCGGAGCAGAGTTAATTGCTGGGCTCCTAATCTGGTGCTTGAGAACCCTGACAACCTCAGGGGTTTCGATGTTTCTGGAATAGCATGTGAAATTTCAGCTGCTTCTCCAGAATGAATCTCTAAATCTTCTGAAGTTTGCCCATCACTACGAAAAATTCTCTGTTGGAGATCTGTCATTTGGCAGCATACTGAAGAGTATTTTAATGGAAATCTCACTTTAAACTAAGCTACGACCATCTGTTTTGCCCTCTAATTACAAATAGAAAAAAAAAGAATCAGAGAGAACATAATTCACAATTGCATCATAAAGAGTGAGCAGAAAGAAGTGATAATGTCTTTGATTCAGTGTAGCCTGTACCCATTAGGTTGCTTTGGTGTTTCATATACAAATCAGGGATGAAACTGCTCCATTGAGAGAGAAGATATTCCCTGTGATAGGAATTTGTTTCAAGGGCATCAGAAATTTAATATAAAATGGTGTCTCTGGAACAATTCATGCAAAAGTTCTCTCTGGTAGATCTCAGTTCAGTAGGAAGCAGTCTTGCCTATAGAAGAGAGTTGTATCTCTTTAGGAGAATATTAAAGGTAGAGTAAGAAAGATGGTCTCATAAACACTTGACTGGGACTTTCATGACCTGGATTCATCTCCCAGATCAGTGTCAACTCTACTGTATGGCAAGTCACTCGATCGCTCTTGTGCTATAGTTACCCTTGTGCTGCACCTGTAAAATGGGTATAATGTCTCCCTAATGCATAGGAATGTTGAGAGAATATAGTCAATTTAATGATATTGAGACACACATGTCTACACTGCAATTAGATGCCCACAGCTAGCCTGTGCCAGCTAACTGAGGCTCTTTGGGTTCAGATTATAGGGCTGTTTCATTGTGGTGTAGATCAGGGGTCTCCAAACTTTTTTGACCACGCACCCCATAGTAGAAATTATTTTTGAGCAGGCACCCACACGGGGGAAGCCCCGCCCTAGCCCTGCCCCCATCCACTCTCTCCCACTTCCCCCCTCTAAATCTCCCCTCCTTGTCCCCTAACTGCCCCCCTGGGGCCGTTCCCCGCTGTGGCGCCTTAGAGCCCATCTCTGCTGTGGCACTCGGCTGCTGGGGCCCGGCCTTAGCTGCGGGGCCCAGCTCCCGGGTGTCAGCCACGGCGCGCGGGTCCCGGCTCCCGGGGCCGGGTGTCAGCTGCAGGGCCCGGCTCCCAGGGCCCGGTCTCAGCCGCGGTGTGCAGCTCCCGGGGCCTGGTCTCAGCCACGGTGCACGGCGCCCGGGGCCCGGTCTCAGCTGCGGCGCCCGGGGCTGGATCTCAGCCATGGCGCGCGGCGCCCGGCTCCCGGGGCTGCAGCCACAGTGCACGGCTCCTCCGGCCGGAGCAGCCGCGGCTCTTGCAGAGGAGCTGCCAGGGCAGCCCAGCTCCTCCTGCCTTATGGGAAACCTCCCGGGTTTCCAATAAGACAGGAGGAGCCGGATTGCCCCGGCAGCTCCTCTGCAAGCGCTGCGGCGGCCCCCGGCGGCAGGAGGAGCCTCCTTGCTCCTTCTGCCGCCGGGCTGCTGTGGCGCTTGTGGAGAAGCCGCCGGCTCCTCCAGCTGTTGGGGCCGCGCACCCCCAGGAGTGGTCTCGCGCACCCCAGTTTGAAGACCACTTGTGTAGATGTTCAGGTTCAGGCTCAGGCTACCGTGCTTTGGCACCCTCCCACCTCATAGGGTCCTAGAGCCCAGGCTCCAGCTCTAGCTCAAGCCACAATGAAATGGCCCTTTAGCCTGAACCCGAGTCAACTGACACAGGCCAGCTGCGGGTGTCTAATTACAGTGTAGACATACCCACAGAGTCTAGGTCGACAAGGACCATTTAGGCAGGGCTGCCTGGGGGAAAAAGTCTTCCATTTCTGTGAACATTTTCAAGGTTTTGATATTTGTTCTCATTCCAGTGTATAACAAAAACGAGCCTTTTCAACGTTTTCATGGAGAGAGACACCCAAGCTCCCTTCCTACCCCAAAATAGCTAAGGTACTCAATTGGGATCCAGGACACCAAGCTTCAGGGCCTTCTTCCAGATGAGATGATAGGCCAAGCAAGGAAACACCAGCTGTTCTAAGATGGTTTCTGCACCAGCCATTATCTTGTGTGCAAGCAGTTCCAACTCCCCTGCTGCTGGCAACCCTGTCATTCAGACGAGCAACATGACAGTTGCATGGTATCTTAAACCAAGACAAGTTGCAGTCCTAAAACAGACTCCCAGAAACCTCCAGAATGTTTATGTATTTTATTAAATCAAATCATGAGACCTTATCAGAAGGTGTATGAATGTGGGGTGAAGGCAATCTCTTCCTGACCCCTGCAGGTGGTCAGCTGAAGCATGCGTTCTTAGAAACATAAGACATAAACCAGAAGTGAGCCATGGGGCTGTTGAGCAGTGCTCCCTAGTATCACAAGTAAACCCCTTCAGACATTCACACTCAGAAATTTGTCCAGCTCTCCCTTAAAACCACCGATAGAGCGTGGTGCGCCTCTTATAGGCAAGACATTTTCCATACCAAGGACTCTCGACTGGGAAAGCTGGCACCCAGCTGGCTCTGGAATGAACTTAGAAAGAGAAGACAGCCCTGCCCAAAGTAAGAATTACTGCCATGAAGATAGGCAGGGCAAGAAGACTTTAGATCAGGCCTGCACAACTCGGAAAGCAGTGAGAGCCATATTACTGCATATTACTGCCGAAAAGCCTCGCCCTCGTCCCGTCCTCATCCGCTTCCCCCAACCCTACCACTTGGTTTGTCCCACCCCTACTCACCCGCCGCAGGCCATGCGTGACCCCTGGGCCGCATGTTGTGCAGGCCTGCTTTAGATTAATTACCTGATTCAGGGTAGGTAGGGGGCAGATGGGCAATAATCTTGTTTCTTTTGTGGTTTTTTTTCGTCTTCCTCTTCAGATTGGGTTCCTGGGATCATCTGAGTAGATCTCACTTAATCAACTCCTTGCCATTGCAGAGGTCTGGAGCACTGGTGCATCTCAGTCTCGTTCCCTGCCTTTGGCACACAATAGTTTAGTATCCAATGCACTGTCTGGTTGGGCTTAGTGTGAGGGCGCTAGATGGTAGGTAGTGGCCTCCGATAAACAGAAGGTCAGACAAGATGATCTGGTGGTCCCTTCTAGGCTCAAACTCTGTGAAATCGATGATACAATAAATCATATTGCATGCTTCTTTTAGGTAATACTTCCACCTACCACGCAGGGCCCTTGAGGCTGAATTTATTCATGATTCCAAAATGATTTGAAATCCTAAGGCGCTAGAGGAATACAAAACATTATTATAATAGAAAACCAGATTCAAATGCTTTGTAGGTTGTTTATCTTCAAATACAAAGCCTCAAAAAATCTTTTTAATAACACATTCAGTTGGTGGCCGCTAATACCTTTAATGCTTTCAAGTTATTTCAGCAGCCCTAGAGAGATTTCTAGACGCTTTGCTGTCACTGTAAATTGCTGCTTTAAACTGAAGGGAAAATTCCTTTTTAAAATACTCAGTGAACCGCCAAATTTGGATGTAAATGGAATAAAAAAAATTTTAAATAACTTTTAAAAGTTGATTTAGCAGCTGCTGCATTGCATCACTGAAAGTCGTGGTGGGGTTTTGTTTGTTTGCGGGGGGTTTTGGCCACTACACTTTCAAAATCATAAGAGTGATTTCCAAGAAAAGATTTCAGAATTCTGTGTGCTCTTGTGCCAAATTTGGGATTGGGCTTGTAGCATTAAAATACTTCTATTCCATTGTAAATTGGAATAGTATGTCAAGCGTTTTTCTTTTTGTTGGTGAACATTTCCCATGAATAAAGAAAATAACTCCAGGCAGGGAAGCTAACCAAACTTGATTCAGTTTATTTTCAGGGAATAAGCACACATGCTAATACACTCAAACCAGAAGAAAGAAGCTGCCATCTATCTGTACAGTCTTTCTCACCAGATCAATTTCTGGGTGTATTCAGTCCCATCTGCTTACTCTAGTGAGAAAAATAACTTCTTGTTTTCCTGCCAGTTCGGCAGAGCCAGTACAGCTAATGGAACACCAGGTGATCCCTTTCCTCTTTGCATGTCATCAAAAGAATTCTTTAAATATTTCTAAACACTATGTTTGGGTCCTTACTCTTGCTACAGCATTAAGAATGTGAGGGAACCACACTACATAACTGAGTGTTAAATACCTATATTTTTTTACTAATTTGAATATAAACATACTAGGCTGAACTCCTTCTCTGTTCAGTTCTGGTGGCTTTGGCAGTCGGTCTTTTTCCTTTCTGTTTCTGGTAGAACCCCATCCTTGTTGCCAGTTGTTGGGTTTTGTCCTCTAAATACCACACAGTACATTGGGTGGGGACCAGGAAGGAACCCAGGATATTGCACCAACTAAACCATGTGGTCCCTGCATAAACCCACAGGTGAGAGTGGGAGGGAATAGCAACAGAAGACGAAGGGCACTGAAGAGATAGAAGATGGAAAGAAAGAGACATCTGGCATAAATATATATAATATATATGAGCAAAGAAGCTTATCCCAGATATGGGCCTGTTTCCACAAACACCAGGACAGGTTCCTCCTCAAATGTTTGTGTGAACAAGACGCTTCTGTGAATATTCATGGGGAAAATAAACCTAAATGAGATGGGGAAATGGTTACACTGAGCTGGTAGGTTTAAAAAAATATTTGATTTATTTTCAGTTTTAAACTCCTCTGAAATTTTTCTTATTAGCTCTGTTTGCCTGACAAACAGAAGAGGAATGTTCTGAACATGTTTCATTTTTTGCTATTTTCCCAGTTCCAAAATTTAAAATTTCTGAAATTTCATCCACATTTCAAATGCTTTATGGCTGAATTAAAATGATGAATAATTTCCCTTCTCCCAATCCACCTAGCTGCAATTACAAAATCTCTGTTTTTTTAAGGCCAGAAAGGACAATGATCATCTTGGCTGACCTCATACATAATTAAAGCTACTACTGAGGGATGCTACTAGTAGTAATACTACTGAGGGATGCTTCTTATCAAGCCAATAATTTCTGGCTGAGCTAGATCATATGTGAGAGACAAAATCAGTGACGTAATATCTTTGTCACTGGGTGGACTAAGCCCTGCAGCCTCTGCTGGAGGCCTGATGGCTCTGTGACACCTCATCCCAGTAAAGGGCAGTGGAGAGGGTCCTCCAAGCTGCCTAGAGTGGCTGTGTGTGACGTAGCCAATTAGAAAAGGGACTGCAGAGAGCAGCCAATAGGGACCCAGCAGGCTAGTATAAAAAGAGATGCAGGGGCAGCATGAAAGCAGTTGCTGCTTGGAGCCACAGGAGTGAAGATGATACTATGGGCTGATTGAAGGACCTCGGACAGAGCAGTTGCTGGCAGTAGCTGAGAGGTGGGAAGGAGACAGAAGGAGCTCCTATCTGCTACTGGGACTCAACCAGGACAAGGCTCTGATGTATGGGTGATGAATGTGCTGAGGCCCCAGGGAAGTGGCCCAAAGAATCATAGCAGTGATGCAGATTAGATAAAGGGATGTGATGAATGTCTGCTCTTAATAGGTTCCCTGGGCTGGGTCCCAGAGTAGTGGGTGGGCCTGGGTACCCCCATTACACTTTGGGGAAGTGGCCTGGACTTTCATGCACCCCAGAAGGGGAACTGAACTGTTTAGGGGCCTAGCTGGAGCAAAAAAGAGAGGGTACCTGGGGAGCTCTGGGGTACTGCTCCATACCAGAGCAGGACAATTTGAGAGAGCCCAGGAAGGGCTGAGACAGTTCAAACCAGGTTACTGTGATAGGCCCTGTTGGACTGATTGAGGATTGAGCCCTGGGAGAGGGCTGCAGATAAAGAGAAAGGCCCCATGTTGGACTTGTACCTCGGAAGTGGTTTGACTTTTATTTCACCTACAGACTGTGTGTGACTCGACTGGAGGGCAAAGTTACCGGAGAGCCCCCAGAAACTGAGAGTGCAGACACACACTACCAAGGGGCACTTGTGAGAGGTAAGCATCTCCCACTACAATCTTGTGTAGTCTGATAACAGAGATTACCTCACCCAGCATGTCCTTGTCATCCTGAGACTGACGTGGGTGGCTACAGTAAAACTCCCTAGAGCATATGTGACTGTTTCGCAATCTGCCGGTGTGAATTTATGAACGCCAGTTTGATTTGTATGAACACTCAGTATGTTTATACCTTTGTGGTTGTCTTTCACTGTATCCTTGCATCATATCTGCTGTGTTAAGGGAAGAGGTACGGGCCTGTGCGTGTCTGCCCCTAAATGGGACAGTCATTAAGGATTATCATTAATTGAAGAATCTGGCCCAGCCAGGATAATGAGCTGGCTAAAGCCTAAGGGATTGTGTTCTCTAGGAGCTCTGGTAACAAAGCAATTGATAACCTGGTGAGGGTCCTGAAGTCAATGAGGTGGTCACCTCACAAAGGGGGCAGCAAATCTCGTCAGGCAGAGAGAGGGGGAGGCAGTCAGGACCAGTAGCAGACGAGACTGGGCAGAACAAATCCTGGATCCCCTGAAAAAACACTCCAAAGGCCTCTTGGTGGGGTAAGGAAATGATGGGCAGGGATTTGCATGCAGGTTTGGGTTTTATTTTTCTTTCTATAGATCTGTATCTCTCTTGTGTGGTCTAAGAGTAAACCATGTTTCTAAATGTATGTGTTACCTACACTGACATAGTCCCCAAAGAGAGAAACTGTAAACCAGAGTCCATGTCTTTGAACTCTTAGGCTGTGCAATAGCTATGGGGCAGCTTGGGAAAGCTGACATTTGTATCGGGGCTTAGCAATTGGATTGTGGGGTCCCCTATACCCAAAGAGGCGTCAGACATGTTGTCTGCACCTGGCGTGTGTGACTGGAGGCACAGAGCTGGAGAGACAGTGCCTGAATTCTTGTGGGATGTGAGGCTTGGGTCCGGTACAGAGACCGGTAAGGGTCCAATCAATGAAGACAGTGCAGTAAGCGCTATTAAAGGTGACACAGAGTCCTCAGATGATGCTGTCTGTGTCAAGGTCAGAAAATAAAGAACTAGGTTTGTATTTTCTGAACTTGTTCCTAAAACTCAGGACTCTTTGTCTTCCCTTGAGCTGCTGTCTCCTAGTGACATGAGAACCACTTTCATTTCATCAGGGAAAGTGCAAGAAGTAACGGAGCGATCAAACCAGTCGAGGTGGCTTTTAAGTGTGCGGAGTTAACTCACCCCCTCTTTTTGCAGTGGGCGAGGATCATTAGCCCTCACAGGTGGGCTAATTATATAAATGGGAAGCTGCAGCCTGCCAGGAACAATCAGAGTGAAGCTGAGATGTGAAACCCGAAGCATGCACTGAAAAAAGCCCCCCAAAAGTGAAATGGGTTAAGCCACTAAATGTGTTAAATGAAGTGAGAATAAATTTACAGGCACCATTCATAAGAGTATGAGTAAAGAGACAAAGGAGCTAATGAGTGTGAAGTCCGAACTATTCTTGTATCCCTCCGTGTGATCCTTCCAGAGCAGAATGGAGACCTTATTAATGGGGGACTTGTTGGTTAAGAGATGACACTCTAAATTGATTCAAGGTGCCCAGAATAAAACATTGATTAGCAAAGGAAAAGCAAAAAGGAAGGTGGGTGAAGGCTTCCTCAGATTTTGTTAGTATTCAAGAGCTATCTCCCGAGGCTGTACTGAAACATTTTGTCAGACAGTAGCCTTCCTCCCTTGGCGCATGCCATTGTGTGGGGACAAGCCGGGTACAGCTTCAGGCTGTGCATTATGATCTCCAAAACTGCCTTGAATGGATCTCTGGCTCAACCTAGGGAGAACAAACCACTGCAATTCATGCAACAAGATGAGTCACCTCGAGGTAAGAACATTCTTCCCTCTTCCATGGATGATCCTTGCATCACACACACTGCATGCGATCCCTATACTCCACTCCTGTGACTTTTATCATATTTGCTGTTTTTCTTAAACCTCTTGCTTGAAATTCTGGTCCCATTGTAATTCCTGGCTGTTTTGCCTTGGCATCATATGAACATATCAGAATCTTCACTTTTACAGGTAAAATAAAGTTTCTAGTCTTTATGGTTGCAGCAAAATGCTGGAAAATATAATTCCCTAACGGTGCAAAAGCCAGACAGTAAATGTACATTTGAAGATTTTTAAGTTTTAAATCATGATTTTTAAGCCAATCTCATATTTTGGAGGGGAGGGGGACTTTTTTTTTTTTTTGAACACTTGTGTTGATCATAGCATTGTCAAGTCCCTTCCTATCAGTAGGGATTAGAGCCCTTGACTGAGATCCGACACCCAGCATGTTGGCACCAGTGTGTTTCTTCTGCCAGCCCTGCTGTTTCTACCCAGTTATTCTCACCCAGTGTTCCTGAAGTGGCCTAGGATAGCAATGCTCCTAGGAGAAAGCTATTTGTGGATATGAGAGTAATTAAATCCCATGGGCATCTGGTCTGCTGAATTGCAAGCCAGTTTCCACAGTAGTGACAGGTAGTTGGGAATGTTGTTATTGGGGAAATGCCAACTTATCTAAACTGAAACATTTTTGGATAAATGTCTCTTTCGACAATATTTTTGTTGGGGAGGTTCCTCCGGTCTAGACTAGAAATTCTGGTCTAGTGTGCAAATTAATAATTTATTGTGCCAGCGAAAGAGACTGGAAATCTCATTTTCAGTCTGCATCAGCATGAAAAAAACACATGTTGAAACTTCTGTTGTTTCACCAAAAACAAAGAGTTTTTGTTTCCTGGCCAGCCTTAACAATGACCTTTCAACTAAAAGCTAGTTTATAGTAACGCTAGTAACCAAACACTGGGAACATGTGTCCATTCAAATAACGTCTCATTCTTTTTCTGGAACCTACTGGTAATGTTACTCTCCAATTATTTAGTCCTCTCCGGAGCTCTTTTAAAATCTTTTGTTCTGAACTGTATCTTTAAGTGTCTGGAACAAAGCCAAGAGCCAACTTGCTTTGCCTTTCCCTGGGGAATACATACAATGCCTCTATTTCCTTTGAGATCAGGTCAAAATAACTCTCTCCAGCTGGCTTAACTCTGCAGAGGATTTTCTGCATGTGTTGTGATTGGCAGGTTATTTCAGCCCTGTTGTGTGAGCAAAAGGCAACAGGGCACTGAGCTTCTGAGGCTTCAAAGCTCCGCTTTTCCCACTTGCGTGTCAATCTAGCTTTGTTTGTCAACTGCACTGAAAGGCATGACTGATGGAAATCGAGCCGCCTTGTTACTATTATTTCTACAGCAACATAAGGATGCAAAGTACCATACAGACAAACCAAATACCTCCGTGAGGACCGTAACAACTCCCGTGTTGCAACTTGTCCTGCGTGCACAGGCCCCTACATCTGCAGAGAACCCCACTGAAATCGGTAGGACTGTGCCCAGGCACAGGTTGCGAGATCAGTGTTCAAGAGCCCAGTCCTGCATTGCTTCCTCATGAGTAGCATTGTTGACTTAAAATACAGTTACTCCTTGTTGGGTGTAAGGGGAGTAGGCTGTGGCCCTAAATTAAGCACCCTGGACCTTTAGCTTCTGTTTGTCTGATGCCATTAAGTGAGTGGGTTTGAGAGAAATTTTATAGTATAAATATTTATATACCGAGGGTTAAGATTAAGAAAATCTAGTTGTTTACAGGCCTGATGCTGCAAACACTTACTATTGGGTGTAGTGCTTAATACAGGTACCGATCTCTTTAGTAAGTACTACAGTTAGTACAAAGTGTTTGTATTTGGCTTTGTTTAACTTGTTATCCCCATTGGATATACTTGTATTTGCACTCAAGATCTCAGCCTGCACCTAACCAAACTGCAAGAGATAATAGGCCTGATATTTTTCTTCTTCTCCACAGTGATTTTGACTACGGACACTCTATTGGCTTCAGGTGGAGTTACTTGTGAGTCTAACCAGTGTTAGGGAATCAGACCCAACCTGTTTCACTTTGTCAAACTGTCCATATTGCAATGAAGATTTGATCTCAGTGAATAGAAAGAGCAATGAGTAATGGTACCTGATCAAGATATTAATTAACATTTGTAATATCTTAAAATGTTGCAGGGTTGAATTGGATTTTTTTTCTTATATTAGTACAGTGGATTTGCTGGTGTTGTTCAGATGCAATTAGTTTGTGATGGAGTAAAAACTGGGTTGAATGTTAGACCTGCCGAGAAGTATATGATGATCAGTCATCAATGGATTTCTTGAATGGACGAGTAAAGAGCTGAGTGAAAGGCTGACCATCACATTCTGCTTAAGCAAAGCTGCCTGTAATTTCAGTTTGATGTGGTGCTCATCACATACTATCCTGATGTGCTGTGTAGCATTGTTCTGTAAAATTGAAAGGCTGTATTGAAAGCTCACAGATGGCTGCATTGAGATCCTGAGTGACATAATCCCAGAATAATGGAGCTGGTGGAAAATTTTGCCCAAAACTTTTCAAAGGAAAATGTTCCTTTTGATATTTTTTTCCAGTGGAAACTTCAAAATGAACACTAAGGTGGGTGAGGTAATATCTTCTATTGGACCAGTCATACACACACTGATAGCTTGAGCTGGGATGGAGAGGGGGCACGGGCTCCTCAAGTCACTATATAGCCGTGCTTTATAACGTCATGCTCGTTGGTGGGTGGATTGCTAGCAGGGATTGAATCTCTGATCTTCAAGCATGAGCCTTTATCGGCTGAGCTAGAAGACTCATCTCAATTAGCTAAGGCTGTAGCAGGTAGCCTCTCTCTGTGGCCTGTCTGCCACTAGAGGGGGGCAGGGCACCACAGTGTGTGGGTGTGGCTTACACAACAGGCAGGGTACTGATGGAGATAGAGGTAAAGGCTCCATGTTTATATTCCAGTGGCTCCTCTGCAGAGGATCTATAGCCATTATTCAAGCTCATAGACTGAAGTAATGGCAATGGGAGTTGCAGTGAAGACTTGTGCCCTGAATCCAGGCTGGGGACAGTGTATTTAATCTTTCCAGCCCACCCACTTACAGCCTGGTTGTGCAATCTTTTTGTGAATGAAGCCCGTTTTCCCCTAAGAGCCTGATCCAAAAGCCACTGGAGTTTTTCCATTAGCTTTCAATGGGCTTTGAATCAGGCCGTAAGTGAATGCAAACTTATCAGGAATAAATGTATAAAGACTGCTCAAATGCATGAAGGAAAAAAGAGATGTCTTGCATGTCCCCAGCACTCATCCTGTGAGAATCTCCTTGTGCTTTACAAATAGACTCCTGGGACATGGTTTCACTCTAACTAAGGTGACCATGTCCCAGTTTTTATAGGTACAGTCCTGATATTTGGGTTTTTTCTTCTTGGATAGACTCCTATTACCCCTCACCCCTTATCCCAGTTTTTTTCACTCTTGCTGTCTGGTCACCCTCCCTATAATTTACAAAACTTCTATATGCATCTTCTTCTGGCGTGCCGAGGCAGATCAGACTTTTCACTACCTCTAGCCAGACACTACGTTTCCTAAAACCGCCATATCCCTTCCCAGCAGAGGGGTTGTGGCAGCTGCTGCTTGTTGTTACCAGTTAACAGTAAAAAATAAATGAAAGCGGGGTTTAAAAATACACCCAACCATTTGTAGATGGTGCATATTGACTGAACGGGACTGAGCTGCTCTTCAGGCATCTTTCTATGCTTTTTGCCCTCCTTTGTAATCCACATCTTTCAGAGCTCTGATGTCTAGAAATATTAAACAACATGGTGGCATCCCAATGACGAGTTCTGCACGAAAGAGGATCAAATGGATCTGCCAGGAATGAATATATCTAAAAGCAGATCAAGATTTCCTCAACTTTATCTGCTGTTTGAAAGTACTCAACCGTTTTGGTTTGGTTTTGTTTTTTGTTTGGGTGTTTTTTAATCTTGATGTATCCAGAAAGCCCCCTTACATGTTACTTGCCATTCAATTTGTATTGGTTGCACACCGAGCGATTGTCACATGGTATTTTTGCATGCCATCCAAACGCACGCTTTTTGTGCAAATGCTAATGTAAAATCTGGCTTCCCAGAACATGTCAGACACACAACTTTGAAATTCTGCCCTTGTGTATGTCATGAAGAGTCTGTTACACAGAGAGAACAGCGGAGGCGCATACAGGTGGCTGACCAAAATCACTTTTAAAAAAATTGAGCAAACTATGGAAACTTTGTGGAAAGTTTTTTTTTGTTGCCTGTGGTTCCCAAGCTCTGCCTCTGCTGTGCAGGCAAGCTGCTCTGATTCCATCCAGTAGAGGACAGTAGTGCACATACGTAGGAGCCAGTTCACATTGCTGCATTGAGAATGATATTTAAAAATGTCAAACATTTTTTTTATTACACAATCAATTTATGGGAACTCTTGTGCTTTGCCAGATTTCAGGTTTCGCCTCTGATCAGCCTATATTGTGGTTCTGGACAGCTGCTCATCACCATGTCGTTGAGCCCTCTCCATGTAAATTACATCAGGAATCATGAAGTCTTAATGCAGCCTCGGGGCATTTTTTCCTTTCCAGTTATAGTGAGTTCTGCTTGGGATAGGGGTGTGTGTTTGTTTGAGTGGATGCTGTGAATGTTTTGGCTGTTATAACAGAACAGCTTTATCAAATGGCAACCTCTTTACCTTCAGGAAATATTGAATCAGCTTTCATATCCATTTAATTTCCTCTGCAATTTGCAACAGTCAGATCCCCTCAGATGAGAATGCATTGCCCATAACTTGCATGTGTAACACCGACAGATGCCGGTCCTCAGCAGGCAGGATCGAACTGGAGTCCTCTGGAGCTTAGTGCATGAGCTAAAAGCCAACTGGCTCTCAGCTAAGGCTGTAGCTCAGACTCCTTTAACTCTCTCTAAGTGGTCTCAGGGCCACTAGATGGGACAGAAGACCACACCCAGGAGGTGTGTGGGTTACACATGAGCTTTGTTCTGAGTATTGTCATTTACTTTGTCCCAGAGGAGTATGACTGTGGTCTCTATGCTTGGGACCTGCTGCATTAATTGCTTTGAAAGCTGGGAGTTGGCCTTAAATAGGCAGTAGAAGCAGGCAAGGAGCCAATGACGAGAACAGCATGGGCTTGTCCTCTCAGAGCCTAAATTATGTAGGCAGGCAGTATGTTCTGAGCAAGCTGCAGTTTTTGCTTTAGTCTCACAGTCAGCCTCAGACTTGGAGAATTACAGTGATTCAGTCCTGATGTGAAAAATGTGAATGGATTG
Source organism: Dermatemys mawii (assembly GCA_007922305.1). NCBI lineage: Eukaryota > Metazoa > Chordata > Testudines > Dermatemydidae > Dermatemys > Dermatemys mawii. Next base: position 4,307,281 of record ML677353.1, read on the forward strand.
TGATGGTCCAGAGAAGGGGTGGAGATTATGTATCTAAACAGGCTCTAAGAAAAGTCCCTTACAGCTCAGATCCTACACGGAGTTTGGAATGATGGACCTTTGCACCCCCATGGAAGTCTTGGGCATTTTATGCTGGTGCAGGGAATGGCTCATGAAGAGCTAACTTCACAATTGGGGGGCCTTGGCTTCTTTCTATCTCAAACACTCCTGGCAGAATTTGGAGTTTATATCCTCCATATGTGTTTATGAAAACGACCATATTCATTGCCGGTCTGAGTTTCTCTTGCAAAATGTTTTTTGGAATAAGTAAACTGCAAGGTGAAGTCACTAAAGCAATAAATCAGAAATTTCCCTTCTGCTTTTAGTCTTGAATTATTTCACTGAAATGAAATGATGCCCCCCGCCCCTGTGCATTCAGTTTCTAAAATAATACTGGGCTACGGAGGGGCTTTATTTTTTGCCACTCTGGATTTACTGGGCCCTGGAGCTGTTCTAATGCGGGGGTGGGGGAAGTGAATTGAAAGAGGACAGCAGCCATATTGATTTCCTTTTTTATACTACCCAACCACACTGATGCTATTCAATTGCATTGTCAATTAGTATCAACATTCAGAAAGTTAAATGCTAACATCTTGAAGATGACCCCAAAAAGATGCCTGTTTGTCTTTCTCTATCACACTATGCCTGCTAGGCATCTTATAGCAACCATGGAGCCAGCAGCCATGTTCACCTAAACAGTGATCTTGTTGGATCTTGCAAGCCAAGTGGGGTCGGGCTTAGGACGGATTTCACTGGGAGACCTCTGGAAACATGTAGCGGGCTCCAGGAAGTGGCATTAACATTTCAGGACTCATCCAGTGTCTGCATGGTTCTGGGGACTATTGTGGTGCTGTCCTTGGATGAGATGTAAAACTGAGATTCCATTTGGTAATGCACATATCTGTCTATAGCTGTTAAATGATGTATTTGTAACTAGGGATCCGTCTAGCTAATTGGGGAGTTTTCAGTAGTTGGAAAGTTCCTATCAGACCCAGCTAGAGGACTAGATAATTGAAATGTTAATATGATGTACAGGAGAATGCAAAGGGACTAATTGAACCATTAAATTCTAATCACTCAGTGATGCTGGAAGGTCTGAGGTGAACGATCCTTAAACACACACACAGGTCAAATGACCGATCTAGAAGCATGGTAGGGCCCAGCTTCCTGCCCTGGAGAAGAAGGAAAGAACATAGTGGCAGAAGGACCTTTTCCAGTGGGACAATAGATGGGGAGAGCTCTGAGTTACTACAGTGAATTGTTTCCCAGGTGTCTGACTGGTGGGTCTTGCTCATATGTTCAGAGTCTAACTGATCACCATAATTGGGCACAGAAGGGAATTTTCTGCCAGGTCAGATTGGCAAAGACCAGAGAGTGGTGGTGGTGGGTTTTTTGCCTTCTTCTTCAGCATGAGCCCTGGGTCACTTGCTGGTCTGAACTAGAATAAATGGTGGATTCTCTGTAATTTGAAGTTGTTAAAAATCATGAGGACTTCAGTAACTCAGCCGGAGATTAGGAGTCTATTAAAGGTGGGGGCGGGTGAGGTTCTGTGGCCTGCAATCTGTAGAAGGTGAGACTAAGTGATGGCAATGGTCTCTTTTGGACTTAAAGTCTGAGTCATAGAATATCAGGGTTGGAAGGGACCTCAGGAAGTTCTAGTCCAACTCCCTGCTCAAAGCAGGACCAACCCCAACTAAATCATCCCTGCCAGGGCTTTGTCAAGTGGGGCCTTAAAAACCTCTAAGGATGGAGGTTCCACCACTTCCCTAGGTAACCCATTCCCATGCTGCTTCACCCTCCTAGTGATGTAGTCATCTCATTGCTAATCAAGTCTCAGCAAGCAAAGGCTTTGCCTAGATCTGCAGCTGGTATAAATGGGTGTAGCTCCACTGACCTCAGTGATGACATCATTAGCACCAACTGAACATATGTGTCAGTAGTTGAGGGAACAACTAATAAAATGTACTTTTTCCTATAATATGGCTGCCAGCTGTGCCCATAGAGCACTGCCTGACTCCACTTCTGCTTTCATCCCCTCTTGCGCTCACTGTGATTGTGACTGACTTCGCCTCTCTGAGATCCAGTTCCTCAGACTCCAACAGAACGCTGCCTCTATCTTAAATGTATCTGCATCACTCATCTTCCAGCAGGCTCATTCATTTCATGATTCTGTTCGCTGACTGCTCGTGAGCCTGCCTCTTGGACTTCCTCTGTCCATCCTTCTCCCTCTTATCATTGAGCACTGTCCTCTTCTCTCTCCTACTGACAACTTTTCACCCTTCTTTCTGGGAGAACCTTTTCCTCTGTGGCCTGCCATATCTAGATCTGCCTCTCCCTTGCCCCATTATTGCTTTGTTTTGCTTTGCGTTGAATGTATTTACCATAAAGTGTCTTTGCCGCTGCTGCTCTTCAGACATTACAACATTGTCTATTCCAGGGCCACATCAGAAGATGTACAGTTACCTATAAACTACAATCTGCCCTAATTGTAAGGAAGGGGTGGAATATAGGAGAGCCACAGTTTGGTCACCACTGCGTCCCTTCTTCCCTTTTGCTCCAGGATGGAAATAAGCCAGGCAAGGCCAGCTCAAGGCATCAGCGTCCCAAGCGCGTTCTTGGGGGGGCCAACGTTGTGGGGCTGCATGCCATCTGTGGCTGGAGCGGCACACTGTTTCTTCTTTTGGCGGCATTTCAGCAGCCATACCCTGCTGCGCTTCTTCTTTCGGTGGCATTACGACGGCAGATCCACGACTTCAGGTTTCTTGTCTTTTCTCCTCCTTCCCCCCCCCCCCGCTCCCGACTTGGGGCGGCAAAAAAGCTGGAGCTGGCCCTGAAGCCAGGGCAATTCTTTTCCTGGCCCAGTGGGGCAACCTAGCCCTTGGGGGAAGTGGAGTCCACTCCAAACTTGCTTTGGCAGAGGAAGGAGCAACTAACAGTGGTGCTCTTCCTTGTACTCTCCTCCATCCTGCTCCCATGAGTCAGGTAGCATGTATTCATGAGTAATGAGGCTCTGTGCCTGTTTATTACTAACGTGCATGGGCATGTTTGCCATATAGCCTGAACAAAAAAAAATCCTGTCATGGACCCATTTCTCCTCTAAGACCCTGACTCGGTTACAACTTGGTTATGACTCTATTTTTTTCTGAAAGCCACCAGGAAGTGGTTCTTTATATTTCATTCTGCAAGCCACCAGGAAGGACTTTCTCAATCACTGGTGGTCCAGAGACCTCAATTTGACAACTACTCCTGTATGCGATCCACTCTCCCATGTTTAGTTCTGTAAAGTGCTCTGAGATTGGGCTTATATGAAAGATGCTGTACAAAATGAACTTTTTGTATTGTAAGTTTTGGAGATAATTTATTGAGCAGTGGCATGTTGCTGTGGATTGCATTTGTCACATTATTACCTCCTCAGAGCAAAATACAACTGACTAGAGCTAACCAAAAGGAAAATCCTGGCAAAAGCTCACAAAAATGTTGCTGCTGCTGCTGCTGATCTTGCTGTGAAGGACTGACAATGATGAAAAGTGGTCTCGATAGCCAAAAATCATATTTTGCCATTAAAAAAACCTGGATTTGCTGCTAAAAAGCAGCAACATTTTTCAGAGAAAATGTTAATAAGTATAACTAATATGGATAGATTGAACAGACATAATCAAGAGCAGAATCAGGCCACTTCTCCGGAAGCATTGCCAACTACCAGGAAAATCGAGGTCTGTCATGTATTGCATGTCTGTCTGTACCGCTCCTGTACCAGATAGCCAAGTTTGTTAACACTATCAATAATTTATTTCACCGTGCCTGGCATTAAAGTCCCTTGCTGGCATGTTGATGAAACAGTACTTGGTCGAGGAACCTAATTATGTGCACAGCAGTTGATAAAGATGGCTAAATTCAGAGACACTCCACTGCAAAACATGGAGATGTGTGATCCGTTCAGAGAGCCTGGCTCAAATAAGAGTTGGGGGAGGGAAACTAGCTAAAAGACCTATTATAGTAGGACAAAACTGAAATTGCAAGTGATCTGAATCCAATAGATCCCTGGGCATTTGCTTCAAGAATAAAGATTGTAAAGCATAATTGTTTCCAAAAACCTCAGTCTTTGTCTGTTCCTTCTGAAACATCCAAAAGCAGACCTGAGTCTTACAACACCATAAAATAGCTGGCATAGCTCCCACTGACTTCAGTAGGGGCAGGATTTCATCCGTCTCTAAACCAATGGGAAACTTTGCCCTTTGGGTAAATGGGAGCGCAATTAACTGAAATGGAAATGTGTGAACACAGTTGAGGGATTACATGATCTTATCCAACACTGAATTTCTGCAAAATAACAAACTCCTCATTAGAGATTATATATAATATATGGGGAGGCATGGTTGCCTAGTGGATAGGATACTGGACTGGGAAACCTGGGTACTGTCTCTAGCTCTGCCACTGACCTACTGTGTGACCATGGGAAAGTCACACAACCTCTCTGCCTCTGTTTTCCCTCCCAGTCTTTAGCTAGTTAAATTATAAACTTTTCAGAGCACATATTGTCTTTGTGTAGTGTCTAGTGCAGTAGGGGACTCAGTGCTAATGGAGTCTATATCGTCATGATAGTGCCTAGAAAGAATATTAACATTATCTGGCTCAGAATTTATAGTGCTATAAATAATTCTGACAGGTTTAAGATTAGCAGCCGTGTTAGTCTGTATCCATAAATAAGACGAGGAAGACTTTGTAGCACCTTAGAGGCTAACCAGTTTATTTCAGCATAAGCTTTCGTGGGCTATAGCCCACTTCATCAGATGCATAGAATGGAACAGAAGTAAGATGCATTTATACACACAGAAAGCAAAAAAAAAGGTTGTACATTAGCATACCAATCCTAAGAGGCTGTTTAATTTGGATGAGCCATTATTAGCAGGAGAAAAAAGTACCTTTTGAAATGGATATCTGTGTTCGCTCATTACACTAATTGATTGCATTTTCCTAGTTAACTTACCTTCAATAGTTGTATCTCTCCTGTCAGACACAGATATCTATTTCAAAAGGTACTTTTTTTCTCCTGCTGATAATGGCCCATCCAAATTAAACAGCCTCTTAGAATTGGTATGCTAATGTAAAACTTTTTTTTTTTTTTTTTTGCTTTCTGTGTGTATAAATGCATCTTACTTCTGTTCCATTCTGTGCATCTGATGAAGTGGGCTATAGCCCACGAAAGCTTACGCTGAAATAAACTGGTTAGTCTCTAAGATGCTACAAAGTCTTCCTCATCTTATTTACAAATAATTCTGTATCTTCAGTTCATATATGTATAGAGGCCGCGTTTTTTTTTTTTTCCTAAAGTGACCGGTGACATTGGGAGGCTCCATTTTTTGGGTGCCCGACTTCAGGGGGATTTTCATGGGGCCACGAGCTTGGCAATGTTTGAAATCAGGGCTTCTTTACAGTGTCTTATGTTGGCCATCCGACACTTGAGACCAAAAATCACTAGTCACTTCTGAAAGTATTGGTCCTAGATAATCAGTTCCTATTTTCCAGTATTTACATCCCTCAGAGATGAGCCAGATCATTTCTTACTAAATCATGCTAACTGAATTAGTTATTTTAATGTGCTAAGTTTGGTTGATTCCAAAAATTGCACTGCAGTTTCTGCAACATAATATTATCATTTTAGTGCCGAATTAGTCTTCTGGTAACATCTGTTCCTTGTGTGCAGATTCCTCTAGTCTGAATCAAGAGCCAAGGAAAAAAAAAAGGGAGGAAATATTGACTTGTGTTGAGAACTTTGTTTAAAGTGCATCCATTCATAATTCATGTATGATATCTCGTGGAAGCTTGTTGCAATAAATTATTGACCAATCTCTCCACTACATGTTGATATGCAGAGTCTGTCCTAGCTAATTATAAAATGTCACTGCCAAAGTTAAGCCAAAGGAAGGTTAATGGGGCATCCCAATGCATGCTTTATAGTGAAAATCAACTACAGTAGCTTCTCTATGAAATTTTTTATTCATTTCCCCAATCCCCTCTGAAAGTGAGCATTTAGAATGGAGTAATAGAACCACAGAGGCTGATCAGGCTACTGAAAAGCAAAGGAATGTGTTGCATATTTGCATGCTAATTCATTTATGCTCTATATTCAGAGCATTAACCCTTAAAGCAATCCCATCAGAACGTCTGGGTGCCCTGTGACTTTAATGGGCAGGCGTAAGAACAAAAATACATTGGATTGATTTTTTTGTTAAGCAACTTCATTTAAACTAAGTATAGCATAGCTACTATTCAGAGTAGGTCAGGAAAGTGACAGCAAAAGAAATCCTATACTTACGCTCCAATTCTGCTGTCAGTTACGTTGGTTTTCCACTGTTGTAAATCCTTTGACTTCATTGGAAGGTAGCTTTTGATCGACTCCAATGCAAGTAAGAGCAGAATCTGGTCTCTGTCGGTGAGTTTTTCATATGAAATTTTCTCAGTTTGGTCCTAACTGCTAAAAGAGATTGTGTTTCTAATTGTCTGTTGCAATGCAACAAAGTCAACCTGAAATCTGATCATTGTGGTCTCCCTGCTTTGAGCTTCATCACTGGTAATAAAAAAGATCAATGAGAAAATACTGGAAAATTCGGAATGAATTTTACTGAATGAGAATAGAAACCACTTTATTCTTTCATAGGTGCTAAAAAGTAAAAGTACATATAGTCAGTGTGTGTGTGTGTGTGTATATATATATATATATATATATATATATATATATATAATAATATAACATCTGAACCTTAAATCTTTTTTTGATTACTCTAGCAAAATCCCCACCTCATTTAGTATGAAAAGGCCGTGATTACACTGCTCTACAGACAAAATGCTTCTGAAATAAATGTAGTCAAACTTTACTAATTCTGGGCCACTGAGAACGAAAATGATGCTTAAAATTGTTGATTGGCTCTAGTTTTCAAGATATGCTATTGGGTCAGTATATACAACCCTTGACATGGGAATGGCAGACAATAAGTGAGTTATAAAGGGAAGGGATCTCAATTTAAACCAGAGATGACTAAAATACATCTTTGACTGGATCTATGAATAAATCTATGACTGGGTTTGGACAGTACTTGCTTTCTAGGCAAAACAATGAATGATGCAATCTGAAACTACCCAAGAGCAAGGCAGAGCTGTTGGGCTACAAACTACAGCAGTGGAATCTCCTGGCAGGTGATGTTAGGGTTTCCATGTTCCATGACCGTCAAAAGGATCTTATCACCTTCCATGAAGAAGAATGGGACCTTGTAGCCTGCAACAACATCGATGGTGTGATGGGAGCCCTCAACATCGTTCACGATCCAGATGAGTGGAGACTCTTCATTGATTCATCAAAGACGAGTCTTAAAGCTGTTTTGCTGCATAATGGCAATGTTTTGCCATCAATTCCAGTTGGTCATGCAGTCCATATGAAGGAAACCTATGACAACATGAAACAACTTTTGAGGTACATAAACTATGACCAACATCAGTGGCAGCTCTGTGGCGATTTGAAGGTCGTGGCTCTCTTGCTTGGTCTGCAGACTGGATACAGAAAGTACCGCTGTTTTCTCTGCGAATGGGATAGTCGTGCAAGAGATTCCCACTACATCAAGAAAGATTGGCCACTCCGACAGTCATTGGAGCCTGGGAGGAAAAGTGTTCAGCATCCACCACTTGTTGAATCGAGGAAGATTTTGTTACCACCCTTACACATCAAGCTGAGTCTGATGAAGAACTTTGTCAAGGCCATTGACAAAACACAAGCAGCTTTCAAGTACCTCCGTGGAAAATTTCCAAGGTTAAGTGAAGCTAAGATAAAGGAAGGTGTCTTTGTTGGTTCTCAGATTCGTGAACTTCTTCGAGATGATGCATTTGACCATGCACTGCGTGGCAAGGAAAAGACGGCATGGAAAGCCTTCCAGTCAGTGGCAATACATTTTCTCGGGAACAACAAGGCAGACAACTACAGGTTGTTGGTGGAAAACCTCCTCAAGGCGTACAAAAGCCTTGGTTGCAACATGTCACTAAAGATACATTTTTTGCACTCTCATCTAGATTTTTTTCCACCGAACTGCGGAGCAGTGCGTGACGAGCACGGCGAGCGATTTCACCAGGACATTGCAACACTGGAGAAACGCTATCAGGGCAAATGGAGCCCATCAATGCTTGCAGACTATTGCTGGACAGTGACAAGAGATGCTCCATTTAATGAATACAAGAGACAAGCCAAGAAGCGCCGAGTAGACACTGAATAGGACTAAACTATGTACATAATAATTTTCTGCCTTTTGTTTCATAATAATTTTATTTATATAACCCTTTTGCTAATTTTTAAAGTGTTACATAAACAGGACAGGTGAAATATTATCATGTAAAGCAACCATAAACACATGAAAAGACCTAGGTTTACAATTTATGATTAAAACTCTTCTATCTACACAATATACATAGACATAAAATGTAAAAACTTAAATATCTTAAACAGTAGCCAATCAGTTGTGTTAATTGTCATATTTGAATTCAGCACATCAAAATACATAAAATGTGATATTTATCTCTGAAGCAGACAACGTCTAAAAAATTGTAGACCAGTGTTACTGATGTGCCCAAACAAACAACTATAGATCCAGATGATTCAGTAACAGTTTGGATTTAAAAGGTCAGAGCAAAAGCTCCAGTCTTGCTCCTCTCAGCCTTGGTTTCTTCACTGTAAAAAAGGGGAAATATTTCCTGCCTCTGAGGAGAATTCTGAGGACTGACTAGTTCATGTTTGTACAGGACTTTGTCTGTGCCATTACGTAAGCTCACTGGCCAAGTACTGTTTTGCCAGCAAGGGACTTTTGTGCCAGGCAGGGTGGAACAAATTCCTGATTGTGTTAATGAAGCTGGATAGCTGGTACAGTAGCTGTATGCACAGCCATGGAATATGTGATGGACACAGATTTTTCTGGTAGCTGGTAACACTTTCAGAGAACCTGCCTAATTCTGATCATCTTTCATCTGTTCAGTCTATCTCTATTTTAGTTATTTATATGGCCCCCTGACCATAGTATCTAAAGCAAACGTTGTCCTGGCCTGTCTGTGGACAATGGGCCAGATACTTACAGATATGCCATTTTACACCAGCTGAGGTTCTGATCAACACATTTATTAGTGTAATCAAGCAAAATTTGAGACACTGGTGTGTTTCGTTGAAACCCTTGTGACATGTAATCCATTGACTATGACTTTTTTTTTCTAATAGTCATTTATAATGTAAAACGTTAACACAATAACAAAAAACCAACCCATCACTGTAATTTTGCACTCTCCAAGATGTAAATTCTGCACAGTACATGATGATTTTCTGTAGTTGCCAAAGTCGACACTTGTAAATACCCTGAAATGTGCACGACTGAGCTCTAGGTACACTATACAAACATGATTTTAATGCGAAAGGGTCCGATAGGAGCTATTTAGTTATTAATCAGAAAACAGTTAGACTATGTGCACTCTACCATAAAACATGGCAAATCTGTCTTGCTGAAAAACGGTCTTGTTTTATGAATACACACAGGCTCCAGGAAATAAGCCTTTGCACTGTTCTGTTTCAGGCCACTTTCAGTGAGTAGTAGCGTTCCGAGCAGTGAGTCACTGGTTCAGTTCTGTGTCTGTAGCTGACTGGGGAACCACTCCAAAACCAAAGATTCAAGCACACTGGGCACTGGAGTGGGGCCTGCACCATGGGCCTAGATCCAGGTCTGAATAGTGGGGGCTGGGTGAGAGGAAGTGTGGCTGGCTCTTCTCTCTTTGACTGACCTTTCCAAAACTTTGTATCTGAACACATCTAAATGCTAAGGGGTTCAAGTTAGGGATCAGAATTTTGACTTTGATTCAGCAAAGGGCTTAAATACTCTAAGCACATGAGTAGTCCCAGTTGAAGTCAGTGAAAATTTGACTGTGCTTAAACTTAAGCACATGTTTAAGTGCTTTGCTGAATGAAGGCCATTTTGTGCCTATTCTGCCTGTTTATTTCTGTGGGCCCAGGAAGGAAGGGAGTGGAGAGGATATGATCTTGGGTTTGGGGAGTTACAGGTATGAAGTTATCCCATCACTATCCTAATCCTGCTCTTTAACTAGGATTTAACTGTGTTTTGTCTTAGTTTCCCATGTGATATTCCCCTTGTACACCTGAGAATTCTCCCGTTGCAGCTAAACAATGAAGACATTTAGCAAGAGTTGCGCTGGAAGAAAAAAATCCAAAACCAGTGAAGCACTTGACAGACTCTTTCAAAATGACTCTGCAAAATGCCCATCTCCATGGAGGCACCAGGCCCAAAGCAGGCCTGGTATAAACCCGTGGGACTGCTCCGTGCTGACTGCTTCCCTCAGTGACTGGGGCCATGTTTGACTGGCGAGTTCCACCTAGAATTCCAGTCCTTGGGGCAGCACACGCAGAAACTGACCACGGTCCGTGGGACTCTTGTCTGAACACCTAATCCTGCTGTCAGTTAGTTTTTTCTTGTTGATTTCAAGGGGCGCAGGAGACTCTGTAAGGATGGCAGGATTGGGCCCACAGTCCCTGCTCCAGCAAACCCCTTAAGCATGTCAATCATCCCAGTATGGTTGCTCCATGCTTCATATAAAGCATTCACATAGGCGCTTGGCCAAATAAAGGCCAGAGCAAGTGAAGAGAATGCAGTAGAGCAGTTGCCCAAAGCAGATGTAATATGAAGGTTTAGCCAAAGGTATTAATGTTTTATTTCCTGAAGATATAAAGGGGGCTCCCTAGTGAATCTCCACCAGAGAAGCAGCAGGAACAAATCTGTTCCATAAAACCAACGCTCCACAAAGAAAATGAAACCAATAAACAGTGCAAGGGAGATGACACCATCAATAAGAACAAAAGCGGAAAAGCACACCTCTCCTCCTTAATGGTATACGTCCAGGATCAAGGACTTAGTCATTTTATTTAAACTTGTATGGCCTAGTCTGTAAGGGATTCTCACATTATCGTTCCTTTCGGCAATGATAAGGAACGTACATGTTCCCTCGGTGATGAGATGAATGTTCTTGAGGGGGCCTTGAGGCAGTGTGGGAGTTTGGGTTTGTGACTCAGGAGACTTGCATTTTAATTCATGGCACCACTGCATGATCTCGAACCAATCATTTTCAGCAAAATATTCCTCCCACCATTTGTTTTGATGGCAAATTTTCAACTGCTGCTACTTATCATCTAAACACACAAGACAGTCTTTCAACCGGGGGGGAGAAAGTGGGTTTCAATGTTTTGAATTGGTGTTGAAAACCAATTACCCTGCACTCAAATATTTTAGCTGAAAACCAGAATGGGTTGATTTGGAAATGCTGGAATCTTACCTCATGGGAATTGTAGTTACATTGTCTCAGATCCTGAGTTTCTACACTGGGCTGGAATCCACCTCCCTGCCTGCACCTTGGCCAGGGATCGCCCCGATGCATTGCCTCCCCTCTCCAAGAAAGAGGGTAGGGTGACCATGTGTCCAGTTTTCATCTGGAACACTTGGTCGAAAAGGGATCCTGGCAGCTCCGGGCAGCACCGCTGACTGAGCCTTTCACTGTCCAGTTGGCAGCATAATGCAGCAAGGATGGCAGGATCCCTGCTAGCCCCTCTGCACCACGCAGCTTCTGGAAAGCAGCTGATATGTCTCCTCCAGCTCCCACATGTAGGGGCAGTCAGGGGGCTCCTCACATGGCCCCCACCCCAAGCACCGGCTCTGCAGCTCCCATTGGCCAGGAACCACGGCCAGTGGGGCACGGCGTTTGCGGATGGGGCGGTGTGCAGAACCGCCAGGCTGCATCTTCTGCATAAGAGCTGGAGGGGGACATGCTGCTGCTGCTTCCCTCTGGGCCCCTGCCCCAGCTCTGATCCCTGCCCCCCTCCTGCCCTCCAAACCCCTTGGTCTGAGCCTGGAGCACCCTTCTGCGTCCCAAATCCCAGAGCCTGCACCCCCAGCCAGTTCCCTCATGCCCCTGCCCCAGCCCTGATTTCCTTCACACCCTCCAAACCTCTCAGTCACAGCCAGGAACACCGTCCTGTACCCCAAACCCCTCATCCCCAACCTCCCACCATAGCCCTCACCCCCTCCTTCACTCCAGGCCCCTTAGCCAGCCTGGTGAAAATGAGTGAGTGGGGAGATCAAGTGTTGGATGGAGTCAATGGGGGGGGGGGGGCTTTATAAAGGGTGGGGCCTGGGTGGGGCCTCAGAAGGAGTAGGGCAAGGGTGTTTGATTTTATCTGAGTAGAAAGCTGGCAACCCTAAAAGAGGGGGGACTGTGCATCATGGGAGATTTTTATCTAACCAGGGAATCCAGATATAGTGGAGAATGAGGTCCCTGAGCTACAGTGCACCACAGAAGAATGTCCAAGTTGAAATATTTTGGGGGTTGAATTTCTGCTGGAAAAAAATAGAATGTTCTGTGGAAAATCTAAAAGTTTTCTGAATTTTTGCAGAGTAAAGAAAAAACATTTTTTGACCAGCTATAATTGTAAGATGTTTGGCATAAGGACTATTTTGCTTTGTATTTGTACAGTGCCTAGCAAAGTGTAGCAGCAATTTCAGTTGGGGACTCCAGGAGCTACCAAATAGCTTGCAGAGACTGGCATTCATGTAAATTCTAATACAGATGAGTTGGAAAGAAACAATGTCCTATCATTTTCTGAGTACTATTTAGTGTCACTACATGTCTATTAGAAAACATGCACAACTTTCCAGTCTTTTTAAAATGTAGGACATTGAAGCAGACCAAAATCATTGGGTAACGTTGCCACTTGGTAAGAAGATAAACCAGAAATTATGTTCTTGGCCACACTCACCGGAGACTCTGATAATAGTAATAAAAAAAAAAGAGATCATGCCATTGACAAATAGAAACAATTTTATATTTAATGGGATTTAAGTAATAAAGGCTGAAGGGCTGCAACAGCTGCAAAGAGATTAGATACGTTATGTTTTCTCAGTGTAATAAAACTTGTCAAATAAAGCTGAATAAAATCTCCTTATCTGTGTGTCTGGATTATTTTCTTTCCCCCAGCCTCTTTCCCCTCAACTGATTGCAGAAATCACCATTCCTCTAGAACGATTACACACAGGACAGTTCAATTACCATCAAGTTACTGAAAGTTATTGTTGTTTTATTTTTTAGTGAAGGGCAAGGGTGTCATTGGAGCATAATGAGGCAGATACAAATCACCTTTTGCTCTCCTCCCCTATCTAAAGTGCAATGGCTAATACCATCCTCACCTGCTGCTCTGTGTCACTCCCCTCTGAGTCTCTCCACTGGCTCTCACTTCCAGCTCGAGTTTCCCATCCTGACCTGTTCAGGTTCTCCACAGCTGTGTCTCTATCTTTGGACCAGTGGAGGCCTGGTGATGCAAAGTGGATTAGAGGATAAATATCCCAGCTCAGCTGAATTAGAGGATTTCTCTCAGATTCCAAGACTAGAAGGGACCTCTGTGATCATCTACGGCCTGTGTGTTATTAGAGGTTAGACTAGAAGTTCCCCAAAATAATTCCTAAAGCGGACCTTAGAAGGACATGTCTTCTGTATAAAATGTGGGGTACTGGAGACATGTCCCTGGAAGAAAAGAGTCCAAAAACTCAATCTCTGTAGAGCACACTGCAGATTTTGGTCAGCTCCTGCCCTGCCATGGTAGTGTCAAGAGATGTCCCTAGATGGGTCATTGGGAGCAGGGACATATTCTGCAACCAGAGATTCTACTGCCTGAGATAAAAGATCCACCTCTATTAGCATAGCAGGCTCATCAACCTCTATATTTTTAGTGAACAATTTATTCCTCCAGGCTCTGTCTTGCCAAAGACCAAAGTTCCCGGCTGCTTTGCCAATTCCTCTAGTGAGATCAGCATCAAGATCTACATTGCTGATAACAGAGCCAAGGTAGCAAAATTGGTCAACAGCCTGCAGACAAATACCATCTAAAATGATATTTGGAACTGGCTCTGAAGAGCTTTGGTGCAGCAGTCTTCTTATTGCTAGCCCAAAGATTTTGCATGAAGCGGAGGACATGGTAATAAGATGTAGTAAGGCATCAATGCTGAGCCACAAGGGCTGCATCATCTGCAACCAGGTCCCTTGTGGTGATCTCCTTCACGTTCATCTTAGCTCTGAACAGTGCAATGTTACGCAAACCTCCATCGTGTCTAGTGCTAAGAGAGGCGCCCTCTCCAACAGCACGGTATGCGTGCTGAAGCAGGAATGAGATGAAACAATGGAGGAGCCAGTATCCTCAGAGTGGTAACAACTAAGGGGATAGGCTTATAGCTGAGTGAGTCAGGAGATCTGGAATCTCTTTCCAGGGATGACACAAGATTCCTGTGTGACCTTCAGCAAATCTCTCTGCCTCAGTTGGCTCCCTAGAGGAGGACTGGGATACCTCTCTAGTTCACAGAGCTGATGTTTGTCCAAACTCCAACATCCACAGCTAGTAAGTACTATAAAAGTGTGAGTTCTTATCATTACTATTATGACAGGCTGGTATTATACAAAGCTTTCTATCATAGGCTGGGCCAGAAATTTTGTCTCGACTATGAACATGCCAGGATGACTAGGTGCTGCATCTTTTACTCTATAGGCTAGTTCTTGGAATTTGTGTATTTGCCTGAACTAAATTATACATGTCTAAAACAGACACGCTGTTAAATACTAAGTTGGAAGAGCAGCCAACACTGCACGTTAAATCAGCATTTCTGTTGCCTTCAGCACATATTTGAATGGAGAATATACCTTCCACGAGCACTCTTGTAAATTTAGGTAGTAAAGCCAAGGGATCAGTCCAAGCTGCTGTAATACATAAAGACAAAAACATCAGCCATAAGTCAATACATATTGATTTGAGTAAATGAGATCATTACCCTTAGGCAGGGGTGAAAGTAACTACAGACACTTACCAGGCCAGGGCCGGCTCTGGCCTCCGGAAGGGGTGGGGCATTGGGCAATTGGTCAGCACCCCCCCAGCCAGCCCTTCCCGACCGCCTGGCTCACCCCACTCAGGGCTCCAATGGCAATTTTAAAGGGCCTGGGGCTCAGGCCACCACTGTTGTGGTAATGGAGGCCAGAACCCAAGGCCCTTTAAATTGCTGGCTCTGGGCAGCTGTTCCTTTTGCCTCCCCCCTGCCCCACTATTGGCGGCCAAGGGGAGTGGGGGCAAAAGAGGCAGGGATGTTAAAGCACTGAAGGGTCCTTTGCTTCTGCAGCGCTTTAATGGGGGCTGCATACGGGCCGGTAGGGGTTCTTACTGGTACACCGTACCAGCTCACTTTAAACACCTTTTACCTAAGGGAAGGGGTGACTTATTTCTTGTACTTGTTTAAAATGTTTTCACTAGGGCTATAGTTCATTATACATTCCTGGACAATTTTTAATTAGGGTGTTTCATTCTTCCTGCAGTATTTCAATCGCCCACCCCGCCTTGGGTTTCATACACTATTCTTCAACGTCCTGTCCTAAACCGGTTGGTGCTATGCACTGTTAAGTAGTTGCCGTGTTTCACGGCAAAGGGGCTAATGCACATCTCCAGGGTGTGTGAGGTAATCCTATAGATGCTATAGTTTATAAAGTATGTCCTAGCTGCTCAGATACCATAGTGAAAAGTGCTGTATAGTCTTGATGCTGGGAATACTTTTGCTTATTATTATAGTGCCCAGAGCCCAACCGAGACCAGGACTCCATCATACCAAGCGCTCTATGTGCATACAGTAAGAGACTGTTCTGTCCAGGGGAATTAGGGTCCTCCCTATTCCATGCTGCTGGCTGTATTCCTCACAGCATAGGGGAGAGTGTAACCTTGCTTGGCAGTGAATCCTTCTCCTAAACAGGTGGGGTAGGAGTAGGTAGAGCCTCAGACACATCTCACAATGTTCTGGCCAGTGCAGCTGAGCTGGTGCACAGACAGTAATCTCTTTCCGGTCTAGACCAATAGCAGATGACTTCTCCACTAGAGGAAAAGGGGGAACCAAGAAATACATTGTGCTTCTAAGTCCTATTTATTCCCCTCATTTTCTCTGGGCACTGTGTAGCCAATTAAGTCCAAGCCAACACCTTTTAATTATATATATACACACACAACTATTAGTCACTTAATATATTTTAAAATAAATCATCCAAAAAAAAGAAGCATCCTGGAAATATTTTTGAAGGCAACTTCGCTGATTTGACTTTTAATGGACTGAAATCCTTTTAACTGCACGTTTGAGCGTGATATTACCACGTCCTCCTGGCACGCACAGACAAACAAGCAGAAAAGCAGTGATACTCGGAGATGCAAGGTGAGATTATCTGTCATTCTCCCAGTCAGCAGCAGCCGCTTGGAATGTTAATCACTGGCCCCCTTTGCACATGCTTTTTCCCAGAAGCTATCTACCTCCAGAAGCAAAATTGCAACCTATTTAATATAGTTGGCCTCTTGGTCCATTTTTCCCTCTTTCTCCTCTTCTCCTTGTTCCACAAAACTGCTCAGTAATATATCTGCTATGGGCTTTATGGCTCCTCTGCAGTCCCTCTATCCTTCATTTAAAAGTTATGAGCTTAAGATAAATTAGATTTTAATAAGAAATGAGGGAACTTTTCCATGTCCTGACTGAAGAACAGTATTTGAGGGATCAAGGTCTCCGTGTCTGCACAGGGCATAGTATTATAGCCCCTGATCTGGCTACTACCAAACTATCTGGTCGACTTGTTGGTATGAAAGACTTTGTCATGTCGCTGTTGATTCTAGTGCACTCCCCCATAGACACCCCATGGAAGCATAATGCTTACAGCTGCACTCTGCAAACAAGATAATCTCAGCTCTCATAAATCCACATGGCACCACTGAAGTCTATTTACATCAGCAGAAGATCTGGACCATTTCTTTCCTCCTCAACACATTTGGAGGCAATGGCCACTAGAAAATGTTGCCCTTCCTGCATTTATAGTATTATGATTTATTATTTATGGTAGGGCCTAGAGGCCCTAACGTCTTAGACATGGCAAGAAGACCTGACAAAGAGATAGTCCTACCCCCAAAGAACTTGTCCTCTATTGCCTTATATTTAGATGCTAAAGGTGGAGACAACAAATTAAAAATGCAAAAAAAAAAAACCCAAAAAACAACCAAGCACCAGTCAACATGATAGACTGCAGCCTCAGCACATCAGCTGAGTAAGTGTTGTCATGTCATGTTGTTTTGTGGACATCACAGCAGAGGAACATTTTAAGGAGAGGCATTTCATTGGAACTCAGGGCCACAGCTGAACCTTCAGCTTGTCTCCCTGCATTTAAAACACCATTTAAATCAAACCCGTTGAATTTCCACACAAACAACTAGGGCTCAGATCCTCAGAAGTATGTAGAACTCCTAACTTCCATTGAAATCCATGGGAGTTGGGAGCCTACATGCCTGTGCCGATTTCGATGTGGATCCTGATCTGGTGCAAATGGGGATGGGTCCACTGACCTCCATGGAGCTTTGTCCCTTTTTGCCAGCTATCTGGCCTAAACAGCAGGCTCTTGGGGAAACTCTTGAACTGGGGCATTTTTCAATATTTTGTTTTATACAGAGAAATAACTGTCTCATGTTGCACTTCCTCTTCTTCTTTTCATCCCAAAGCATTCTTACAGACAATGAGTGTCATATAGCATTGCCATTTATTCCTGGACATGGCTTGTTTCTCTATTCCGCTCAGCTTGGTCATCTCCCTGCATACAATATCTTGCCATCTAGTTGATGGTCTACCCGTATGTTGGACTGACCTTGGTTGTGTTTGCATTATTTTCTTTGGCATCCCATCATCTCTGTCTCTCTTGTGGTGCTCCTATCATCATAATTGTTTCAGTTACAGCCAATCCCATACAGTGATTTCACATCCTCTTCTCTTAACTTCTTCGGTTCTCTTATTTTTAAAGTGGACTTCATTTGTCATGGTTTTTAAACTGTATATTAGGAATGGGAGATAAGTTGGAGGGCGTGGCAATGGATGATCTAGAACTAAGTGCCTTAATTTATTCAGGTGGCATTGTACTATGGGCAGACATGTTTGAATTCCTGATAATACTCTTCACTGTCTTGGAAAACTGGTGTTGTCAACTTGGACTAACAACAAATGCCAAGAAGACAAAGCGACTGCATCTTGGGAAAGGATGATAAAGTGTTGAAATGCAGCAATGGTGGAGTTGTAGAACAAGTAAAATCTCATCTCAAGCTTGATCTGAGGTTAAAAGGAGACGTGCTATAGCTACAAGTGTTGTACAGAAATTGACAAATATATGGACTGATAAAAACAGCAGGTTTGGTACCAAAGTGAAAATGTATAAAGCAGTGTACTACCGATATTACTCCATGGTCTGGAAGCGGTTGAAAAATGAAATAGACATCCAATGGCTGGAGGCAGTAGAGACGAGAGTTCTTCAGAAGATGGCAGGTTTTTAACTAGAATGGTATTAAGACAAATGACATTGCCCGAATAATTTGCATATTCAGCTTGTGATGAGCGTTCCTCTTGGAACCTTATCTGTGTTTACAAATTACTGTTGCCCTGCAAGGATATGCTGTTTCTGCTGAATATGTGGTAAACGCACGTTAGAGGTTCAAACTGAGCCAGGCTAGCAAATCATCTCTCACTGCATGTGTTATCATGGTGGTGTTGACCTTTTCAGTTACTTTGATTTCCTGATGTTTGAGGGAACAATCAAATCTCCATGGGGCGGGGGAAGGGGTGGGAGGAGATGCTCATTTAAAAGTCACTTTGTTTTTTAATGCATGAGCATTATGTCAATATATTTGACATCAGTAACCTCCATCTTTAACCTAACAGCACAGCCTTATGTAACATCCAAGAGCTTTGTGGACACATCAGGGGGAAAAAAAATCCTAGATCCTTCATCTTTGAGATATATTCAAAAATGTTTGTCAAAGAAAACGGTAACCCTGACAACATTTTGGTTTTTTTAAAAAAATCTGTTCAGTGGGTCTGGAAGATTTTTTTTTTGTATTGCCTTTTAGAGTGTAAAATACCCCCCAGTATTTTGAAAAAAAAATTAAAAATCACATGGATGTTAAGAGCTGATATAAAGAGCTGCTAGAAGAGGCCATTTAAGTGCAAAACAAATTCTGTTGGTCTCACAAATCCCATATTCTTCAGTGTCACTTTCTGGCATATTGTCTATCAACTGTTTACACGGATGCAGATAGAGAGCACTCAGAAATATGAGGTCAGCTGTCGAGACAGGCCCAAGTTAAAACTCTAGCTGCACAGGAAAAAGAATGGCCTTCTTGTTAAGATACTAGACTGGGACTTGGGAAACCTGGGTTCAAATTACAGCTTTGTAGCAAACTTCTATCTTTGAAATTCTCCTCCAGTCCTGGCATGGCTTGCAGGTGTGGAAGTGCAGTCACTCCAATCTAAAGCTGCTCCTTAACCCCTTCCATGCTAGTGTGAAGTTTATATACCCCATCACAGATGGTCTAGGTATACTTGGTCCTGCAGATTGCAGAGAGATGGACCAGATGACCTCTTGCGGGCCCTTCTAGCCTTCCTTTGATTTCTATGTTTTAGAAAAAAAATCCAATCCTGATTTTAAAATGTCCAGTGATGGAGAATCTCTTGGTAAGTTGTTCCAGTGTTTAGTTATCTTCACTGTTAAGAGAGTGGTCATAAGAGTGGTAGAATTCTTGAGGAATCAGGGAAGTCTCAGGTTTCAGCAAATTACTTTTATAAGAACATAAGAATGGCCATACTGGGTCAGACCAAAGGTCCAGCCAGCCCAGTGTCCCATCTACTGACAGTGGCCAATGCCAGATGCTCCAGAGCGAGTGAATCTAACAGGGAATGATCAAGTGATCTCTCTCCTGCCATCCATCAGCCCCTTCTGACAAACAAAGGCAAGGGACACCTTTCCTTGTCCATCCTGGCTAATAGCCATTAGTGGGTTTAACCTCCAGGAATTTATCCAGTTCTCTTTTAAAACCTGTTATAGTCTTAGCCTTCACAACCTCATCAGGCAAGCAGTTCCACAGGTTGACTGTGCGCTGTGTGAAGAACTTCCTTTTATTTGTTTTAAACCTGCTGCCCGTTTGTTTAATTAATTTGGTGGCCCATAGTTCTTGTATTAGGGGAACAAGTAAATAACTTTTCCTTATTCACTTTCTCCACACCACTCATGATTTTATATACCTCTATCATATCCCCTTTTAGTGTCCTCTTTTCTAAGCTGAAAAGTCCTAACCTCTCTAATCTCTCCTCATATGGGACCCGTTCCAAACCCCTAATATTTTTAGTTGCCCTCCTCTGAACCTTTTCTAATGCAGGTATATCTTTTTTGAGATGAGGAAACCACATCTATACACATTATTCAAGATGTGGGTGCACCATGGATTTATATAAGGGCAATAAGATATTCTCCATCTTATTCTCTATCATTTTTTAATGATTCCTAACATCCTGTTTGCTTTTTTGACTGCTACTGCATACTGTGTGGATGTCTTATAAATTGCTATTATATCGAGAACATCAAGGATGAAACAGGATGTAACTTTTCTTAGTCATCAAACTCTGCCTCCATCTGTTAAGTCCAGTGGTTCTCAACCAGAGGTACACCTACCCCTGGGGGTACATAGAGGTTTTCCAGGGGTACGTCAACTCATCTATATATTTGCCTAGTTTTACAACTGGCTACAGAAAAACACTAGCAAATCAGTACAAACTAAAATTTCATACAGACAATGACTTGTTTATACTGCTCTATAAACTACACACTGAAATGTAAGGGCAATATTTATATTCCAATCGATTTATTATTATATGGTAAAAATGAGAAAGGAAGCATTTTTTCAGCAGTCGTGGGCTGTGACATTTTTGTATTTTTATGTCTGATTTTGTACCTCTTTTAAGTGAGGCGAAACTTGGGGATGTACAAGGCAAATCAGACTCCTGAAAGGGGGACAGTCATCCATTAAGGTTTGAGAGCCATTGGTCTAGGCTAAGTCCTCTTGCCTCTGCACTTCCTGTTGGTTCAAGCCATGTCCACAAGATGGCACTCTGTCTCAAGGGGTCTTTCTATTGGAAATAATAGTCTTTAGAGCAGATCTCTTGGGTTCCATCTGTGCACTGGCTCTCAGAAGGTAATAATGCTAGCCTACCCCATGGGGGAGAATTAATAATAAATTAGCATGTGAGGTCTTGAATACGAATTGCAGTGGTGGAAGCCATCAGCGTACCCAAATTTGAATGAAATCCTGATCCCAGCTTCCCGCCCATCTCAAGGGGATTGTTCACTGGTCATGAGATTATGAAGGCCGATTCCACATTGCCTCAAAGGCTTCAGAGCCCTCGCCACATCAAAGGTATGATTCCATGCTCAGGGAAATAGTATCTGCATAGACTGATTCCTTACACACCATGAGAGAGAAACACATTGTTCATATAAGAAACCCCAATGTTTCCATTAACATCCCTCACGCTGTGCGAGATGCGTGGCCTGAAAACATCTGAGGCCCTTTAAAGAAAACTGTGTCTCCAGAAAGTGGGGAAGCAGCACAGCAAGACTCTTGCCTCACCTCCCACAAATAAAGCCAAACACATTAGAGGCACCGAGTATTAAATCTGCAGAAGTCAATGGAATTACAGGGGCATAGAAGCTCTGTAAATCAGGGGAGACTTAGAAACCAGAGTTTGGTATCAATTAGGATCCAGCACTTGTCTAGCAGAAGGTGTTGCTGCAGCTGAAGAAATATGCAGGCTACTTAGGTATTGTTTGCCTTTTGTCATACAGATCAGGAGGAGGAAGGCTCTAAGCAGCTCCTCTCCGGGGAAATTAGCAGAGCGTGAAATGACACTTCGATGAGAGGTTTAACATACAGCTGACAGCTGAAATCTAAATTCCAGGGGAGAGCAGGATCATGGAGTCACACGGATGGAGCTTTATTCTGTACAGGCGTGAGCCTTTGAAGGATAAATTGATGTGGAGGTTTGAACGTGACAGCTTCCCAAGCTTCAGAGCCGAACAAGGGAAACGAGGCCAGGCTGGATGAATTCCATGGGATGCCTCCAAGATGTATTCTGTGCTACGAGGGATCTTGCCTGCCTCTTGTGTCAAACAAAACATAAATACATCAGTGCCTGCAGGGGCTATTTCTGATATTTGTCACAGGTGACAGGTATCTTCACCCATAGAATAACAATACCTTTCACTCGTATGGCACCTCCTATCCCAGAATCTCAGTCTTGTATAAGCAAACAGATTCTCCAAGTGAAACTCAAGCTATAATGCAGAAAACTTCATGCCCCCTCTGTGAATTACTATCTCCAATATGTAGATGAGGAAATTATTTTAACTGAATGTAAGGCCAGAAGGGACCACTGTTTTCAAGTCTGAACTTCTGTAACACAGGCCATAGGACTACCCAGGTGTCATCGTGACTTAGATGTCTTTTTTTTTCCTGGCCTGACACTGATGCCAATGTGTTATTCCAAGAGTGCTCCACATCAATATATCTGTAAATAGTTACTAGAAAATATGCCAGTAGGTGGCGCTTCAGAATAAATAACATTGTTTATGGGGTTGGAAGGACCAATGGAGTTTGTAATTTCTTTTTTTTGCACAGTGGAAGTGGCTTGCTTTGTGTATCTCTTTGCATCAGCTCTTCACACGTGCAGTCTGAGCCCTGTGTTGTTAAGCTTTGTCTCCAGACCTTCCTGCCTCTTGTTAACGATTTAAAAGTGTGTTTGTTCTGCACAGTTGTGCTTTCCACTGCACAGAACTTCCATCACGAAGCAGCGCTTGTTGGCGGCTCAAGTGTCCTTAGATGCGTGTGTTTTTGAATATTTCCCTTCTTGACTTTTTCCAAAGAGGGCTTACTCTCTAACAAGGCATTCGAATTGTTACCCCGCACAGAAAAATCATGCTGATGATTTCATGACTGAAGATGAAGCGTAACATATGAAAAGGGAGAAGCAAATGAGCTGAGCTATTTAAACAGTAGCGAAGAGGGAGAGAAAGCCTCTTAGAAATTATGGGATGGAACTTTCATTGAGCCCTTTCAGATAAATCAGGTATTGTTCCTGCCAGGAGATGGGGGAAAATTAAATGTGACTTTTCCAAGTGATAAAGACGTTGAGGGAAGGGAATTAAACTTGTTTAATCTCTTCCTTTAAACTGAAATGATACCTTTTGGGTTAAACTTTTCTTTTGACAATATCTTCCAGATGGTCCCATGAAATAAACAATAGAACCCAAATAACCTGAGAGCACCTGCTTCAATATATAAATACAATCCCTCCAACCGCATGCCCTTAGATGTCACCCCACAGAGTATCGTCAAACTACAACCCATAATCAATGGGGACTCCATTCTGAAAGAAATCTTTCCTGTGCCCCCTCTTCTGGCCATCACAAAAAAACACACCTCAGTCTCTCCAAGCTCATCATCAGAAGCAAGCTCCCCACAGGCCAGGACATGCCCATTCAAAGCGGCACCAGCCCCTGCCAGAACAATAGATGCAAAACTGGCAGACATATCTCTACTGCTACCACGATCTACAACCCACCTTTCAAGAGAGATGGGGCTCTCAGCACCTTCTTGCTTCTTTAGTTTCTAAGTTGTTAGGGATTCTTCTCTGAGGCTGCTGCAATTTCTTAAATTCCTTTCTGAATTGTGGGCACCAAAACTGGACATGATATTCCAGCAGCGGTTGGATCAGGGCCAAATATAAAATAATCCTACTCAAGACTCCCCTGTCTTATGAAGAGGCTGTGAAGGCTAGGACCATAACAGGGTTTAAAAGAGAACTGGATAAATTCACACAGGTTAAGTCCATTAATGGCTATTAGCCAGGATGGGTAAGGAATGGTGTCCCTAGCCTCTGTCAGAGGGGGGTGATGGATGGCAGGAGAGAGATCATTTGATCATTACCTGTTAGGTTCACTCACTCCGGGGCACCTGGCATGGGCCACTGTCGGTAAACAGGATACTGGGCTGGCTGGACCTTTGGTCTGACCCAGTATGGCCATTATTACGTTCTTATGTTCTTATCCCCAGCATCGCCATGGGAGCTCATGTTCAGCTGAAAATCCACCACAATCCCCATTTTTTTTTCCCAGAGACGATGCTTCAGGATAGCATGATAGGCAGTCATCTCAGCACACCAGCAGCCTGACTGTTCTGAAGTTTTTTGTCCGTATCATGGTAAAGGAAAGCGAGGAGAGATTGGAAGGTGGATAGTGCGTTAGCTTTGTGGATGTTTGTGGGTATGTTAACACGGCAATTAGATGCCCGCAGCTGACCGGTGCCAGCTGACTCAGGCTCGCAGGGCTCGTCATTAGCGACTGTTTAATTGTGGTGGAGACATTTGGGCTCCGGCTAGAGCCCTAACTTTAGGTCCCTGTGAGGTGGGAGAGTCCAAGAGCACAGACTGAGCCTGAATGTCTACACCGCAGTTAAACAGCTACTTACCCCGTGCCCCGCGAACCTGAGTCAGCTGATGCAGGCCAGCCGCAGGTGTCAATTGCAGGGTAGATGCACCCGTTTGGAGCAGCTCCCGAACGTGGGAGAAAACACAAAGGTGCTTGTCTGAAAATGTAACAAGTGGGAGATAGCGGTTGGCATAAATTAGATCAACAACCAAAAATATTAGATCAACATCTGTGTTCCCAGCAGTGTCTAGTTTACTGGCAATAATACGACTTGACAGCTGTGGGATCAATCAGCTTAGCAAAAATTGTGTGTTTTTTTCCTGTCTCCTTTCTTGGTAAAGGTTTTTCTGTTTCAGAATTTCTTCATCTCCTACTGCTGTAAGAACCAGATTTGCTTCAAGTGGCTTAGATTAATCTTGGGTATTGAATACATATTTGGAATAAATGATGGATAACACATAAGTCTGATAAGAATGATTGACATTCACACAACCCCTGATGGCACCACATCCAGATGCACTTGATAGAATGATTACAAAACCTGGTTATCCGTGATACAAAGGTCTGATTGTTAGCATTCAAGGGGCAGAAATGGCCCATTGGGAATACTTCCCATGCTGGGGGCTTCTCTGGCTGGCATGCTATCCCTACTCCCCGCCCCTGGATTGAGGGGTGGGTTGTGGGGTTGGTTGAGACGCTGGAGTGGGAGGGAGGGATTGGAGAGAAAGTGAAGTCAGAGTATCCTTTGCCACAGTTATTCTCTGCTTCCCATGGCTCATAAAGGGCTCTGACTTACACTAGGGACTGGGCAGACCATGGAATGGTACCAAAGTAGTGGGCATGCAAGGCCGGTTTAAAGCCATGTTTGCCCCCGCACGAAGCAGCACAGCGTAGGAACTGAGAATCAGTGCTAGGATCCCCTCATTTTTCCTCCTCTAGGGCAGGCTGGAAGGGGGAGGAGCCTTCTTAAACAAACATCGGGCAGCTGTTCAGAGGTGCGGGTGAAGGCTGACAAGACCCAGTTGAAACTGCGCTGGAAATGTTACATAGGTGGAATGTTCTGACTCATCTGGAAGGTAGCCAGAGCTATGGGTCCAGTATCCCTGCTCCTTGTGAAAATTGCCATGAAATTTGTAATAACCAAAAAAAACCCCAAAAACAAACACACACAAAAACAACTCAAGGTATCCAAACTACCTGCAAGAAAACCTCAAACTCTGTGAAATTCACAAAACCCAGATGAGGGTTCTCTGAATGGCTCATTGGGGCCTGATCCAAGCCACATTGATGTCAATGGGAGCTCTTCCATTGACTTCAACAGGCCTTATAGCTAGGCCTAAGGCTCATAAACATTTGGTGTTTCATCCAAACTCTGCTCCCATTTGTGGTACTTTTTACGGTTTCTACTTGGAAAACATTTTGAAACTTGACTCTTTTCAACTGAGCTGGTGCTCTTCCGACTCTGAACTCACAGGGAAGTTTATCTATACAGATTCAAACAGAAGGAAAAGTCTGTTCAAGCCCTGGGGAAAGTAATCAGCCAGTTTCTCTCCGTTCGGCTCATGTTATTTGACAGAGGACACCGCCAGCAGCCCAATATCCCCTGTGCCGGTGACTGGTTAAGACGACTCTGAGGAGTGCGTGTGTCATCTATTGCATCTGGAGCACTGCTTCTTGAAGCAACTGAATTTTCCTTGGAGAACTCCTGTCCAAGTATGGACTCTGAAAAACAGAGCTGGTAAGAAAATATTCTACTCTCCCAAAGTTCATCATTTGAAAATTAATTTCAGTAGACATTTTCCAATCACCTCTGCTTTACAGATATCGCCATCCTGATTTTGGATAGCTGAGGAGCATCCGTCTTCACCTGTGGGGTTCTGCATAGTTTCCACTCCAAAGGCAGACCCTCACCAAGTGTAAAGCAGCACATGGCTCATGGAGCTACACTGATTTACACCAGCTGACAATCCAGCCCTCAAAACTAATTCTGGCCTCCTGACTCACGATGTCCTCAGAATCCATTTAGTGTTGTCTCCGCTTGCTGCCTCTTGAAACCTTCTACAATACAGAACCTTTTATGGCCTGCAACCAAAATGCTAATGTTTCCTAGGCGATTTTACAAGTGGCTTCCTGTGGAGCAGAAAAACTCTTTTGTTCTATGATAACTTTTTTTACAAGGACTGTTTTCTCAAGATGGCTGCCTGGATTTTTTAAGAGCACCATTTCAGGTTTAGCTAAGAACGGGAGCCTTTTCTTTGATAACTTCCTTTACTTCCTGCCAAACATTTCATATATTCTGGCGGCGAAGTGTGAGCCCGGCTTTCTGTCTGCATTAGACTAGCAACAGGAGCAATCCTCTTATGTACAAACTGGGGGCAAGCTACTTCTCTCAGATCTACACAGCAGATTCCTTCCCTGGATTTCAGTGAATAAAGGGCTCTGTCTGGAAGGAACGCGGGATATCAAATGCAAAATCAACTATGCAGATCTAAGAGCAGAAATCTGCCTCCTGCATTTGGGTTTACGCCAGCGCAAAGTGCGCATTAAGTATCTGATGTGTGCCAGGTTTTCAGTAAAAGATCTGTTGTAGAGTTGATTTCCCTGGTGACCCTTGTAAATGGCGGCGACACTCAGCAAAACTGGTTGTTCCTATGTTGACTGATGGTCAAAGTAACATCTGCTAGTACATCTTGTGATTGCCTGGTTAGCCATGCAGAGTTTGTGGGTGTTCTAGGAGTAACCTGGAATGGCTTTTACATTAAGTAGCCTGTCAACAAATTAAAAACCCTGTTTTCTCTCAAATACTGTTCTGATGGGAGTGGAAAAGTTTATGGCCTGTACAAGTTCCACTTGTCAGATTGCCCTGCACTGTGAGTGGTGCAGAGTTACAAAACCCAGATGGGAGCTGAAGCAGGTATTGTGATTCAGGAAGGCACAATAAATTCATTGACAGATTAAAAAATGTTGAGAGTTGGGAAGAGACCATTTGGTCATGTGATCTGAACTCCTGTGTACCCCAGGCCAGTGGTCATCAAAGTGACCACTGGCCTGGGGTACACAGGAGTTCAGATCACATGACCGGGGGTGCGTGAGACCCTGGCGCCGCCGCCGAATCCTCCTGGGAGACCGCCGAATTCGGTGGTCTATTTTTATAGCGCCAAAATGCCGCCACAGAAAGCGAAAGTTTTCTGTTCGGCGGCATTTTGGCGGACATACCCTGGGGGGCCGCAAGCAGACGGTGCTCCGTGGAAGGGGGCCGTGGCTGAAAATGTTTGAGGACCGCTGCCCTAGGCCACTGCATCGAACTCAGTTATCCCTACATTGTACCCAATAACTGATGTGTGACGAAAGCATAACCTTTGACCAAAGCGCGTAGTTCAGAACAGCATCCAACCTTGATTTGAAGACCTCAAGAGATGAAGAATGCACCACTTCCCAAGGAAGTTTGCTTTCAATGGGTCCAGGTCACCAAGCGATCCACAACTCTGTACGACAGCTCTGGGCTCATCTACAGTTCCACCAGGGTTTGTACCCTCCATACATTTTAGCAGCAGTGAGGAAAATGTTGAATAGCGTCAGGCCTCTTACGGATCCCTGCGGAACGCCACTTGCAACTGGCTGATGATTCCCCATTGACAACCACTTTTTGAGAGCTGTCACTTAACCAATACTTAAACCGTTTAACGTGCATTCTGCTGATCTTGACAGGGGAAAATTTTAAAAACCGGAATGTGAGTTGATTCTTAGAGATTGAAGGAGTGCGGGAGGAATGCTCCACGCAGAGACCTCCTGGCCCCATTGTCTAGGAGTCACTGACCCTGCCAGAGGGATGTGCCAGTCGCTTTCGGGAGCTGCCTGAGGTAACCGCCGCCAGGCCGGAGCCTGCACCCCTCACCCTCTCCCCCATCCCAGCCCCATGCCAGAGCCCACACCCCAACTCACTTCCAGACCCCGCACCCCTTTCAAGAATCTCCATTTTGGATCACAAAAATGGAGGCACCCAAAGTCATTAGACATTTTTGAAAACCGTGGCCCAAGTTCCTCCCCGCAGAGCTTACAATCTAAGACCCTGATCCTACAAACACTTATGCAGGGGCTTAACTGTGATTTCAGTGGGATGCCTCAGAGTAGTAAAGTTAAGCCCATGTGTAAGAGTTAGGATTGGGGCCCACGTAGGCAAGGCAGAAGGAGCGTGAGGGAAAGGGATGAAAAATTCCAGGAAGGTGATAGTTGTAATTTTTGCTTTTTTAAAAAACGATTTTTAGTTTGATGTTTTGCCCCCTTTATTGCTATATGGCAGCATGATCTCCATTTGTTATTAAGATGGTATGCTTGTACTCCCACAGGTTGGGCCAAATTCTCTAAAAAACACCCTTCCCTAAAAAACACCCAACGTGCACAAGTCTTAGCAGAGTAACCCAGCCACTGACTTAGATTCCCAAATGGAAGCTGAGCCTTCTTGAAAATCTGGACTGTGCCATCTGGCATTGTGTGGGGGCAGTTCTCTAGCCAGGGCCGGCTCTAGCATTTTGCACCCCCAAGCACGAAAAGCGCAACTTCCCCCCAAAAAAGAACAGCTGAAATGTGCTGCCCCAAGAAACGTGTGAAACATATACCAGTGAAACGTTCCCTCTGCCTGGTTCACCAAGCCAGGAACTAAAGTAATTGCTTTTGTTAAAGCTATGATATGGACATTTTCCTAATCAACTGGTAGGTATGAGAGAGACATACCAGGCAAGCTAATTGACCTTCCAGCTGGCTGCGAGTGCTGTGCTAGGCATAATATTCATTCTTTAGCTACCCAAAAGTTTCCGATGAAATACTGGCTTATGTATTTGCTGTTGAAAATGAAGTGAGATCATCACTCACATGATAAAGTGGTTGGGTTTTTCCCAAGTGTTTTCAATTAAGTCATAACATTTGTCGTGTAAGGTCTTATATCTTCAGTGAATTTTAAGACTGATTGTCAAAGACATTTGGTTCTGCCATTTAAAAGCTATTGTAGTATTAGAGGAAGAGAGGCAATTCAAGCTAGATTTACAAAAGATATTAGGCACTTAAATCTAAAATTTAGGTACCACTATCCTTCGTAAAACCCTTATTCCGCTACCTGCTAACCCATGTGATGCAGCACTCATAGGTGGAAGCAATCCCTTTCCCAAAAGGACCTTTAATGAGACTTGCATTCCTATAGAAACATTTTCCCAGCATGCCTTTCTGGAGCTGACCTTTTTAATTGGCAGAGAGAAATGGCTGCAACCTTGAAATGACTGCAACTACTTGCTCATCCAACTGGTGGCTATTCTTACCATCTCTTGTGTTTTCCCTCCATCTCAACGCACACACACATCTGCGGTGACTACATGAATTGTTTGTGTTTGCAATGTAGTTGAGTGAATGGAGAATAGCTAGGAACCATGTAAACTTGCATGGGAAACATATCTGGAGGCTCACATTTATCTTGCCAACCTGAGACAACTCTTTTGCCTAACACCAAATATAACAAGCCTTGAAAACGTAAAGTACAATGAGCCTTCTTAGTTCACAGTCTTTAATGGACACTGCAAAAATTGCAACAAAAGCATTAGCGGAGGTAACCGCAAGCTGGACATGTAAACGTACTGTGGATTTGTGTGATGGCTAGTTAGAGATGGATTGTGATTTATATTTATATATGTCTTTATTTAAAAAGCAATCCTTTACCATTATTTTTATGTATCAAGCCATAAATCCAGTAGTTTTCTTAGTCTGTGGGGTCATATGTGCTTACTGTTGCCTTGTCCTCCTTCCTCCATCTTTTCCACAAGTTTGTCAACAGTTGTTACATCTTACTTTAAATTAAACTCCCCAAAACTTATCCAGGCAGGCAGCCCCACTGAATTCAATGAAACTCTGCATGGGGGCAAGTTGAAAAACTGAGGCCTGAGATTGTAAACTTTGTTCTGTACAAAACCAAGCGTGGTAGAGTTTTGATCCTATTCCCCCCACCTACAAAATATTAGGAAACTTAATCAACTCCCCCCGTCCCACAAATCAAATGCAACTGTGAAATTGCACAGCTGAAATACATTTTCAAAATTCAGGAAATGCAAAAATCAGTCTCCATACCAGTGTAAACTCACCCTTGTTGTATCTATGTAGAACTTTTAGTTCTTGGTTTCTTTTTTTAATGTATAGCTTGAAATAGTACAGTTTATAAGCCCCCCTCTACAGCCTTAATATATACAATTAGTCCTTAGCAGCTTGAGAAAGGATTGCAAGAATAGCTGCTATTTTTAAAAAAATAAATTCACTGTCACTTCAAGGGGAAAAACTCATTATGCTCCCAAAGTTAACTAACCTCTCCAAAAATTCAGTGCTCCCTGTCTTCTTGCTGAAAACTATTTACATCGGGAATGAAGAATAAGGAAAATAGGGATTACACCAAAAATTATTTAGACTGTAGAAATCACACCCACTACATTTTATGCTCCCTGCGAGGAGAATATTTTTGTATCGCTGATTTTGGGTCTCTGTCACACATCATGTTCCACACTTACACTTGGCAGGTTGAGAGCTATGTACGCAAACACCAAAAGCGAGATTTATAATGTGACTTATTTTGCAGTTCTATAGGGCTCTTAGCATTTACATTTTCTGATTTATTTTACAAACTTAATATTGCCTGAATGCTGGGGTTTGTTCTGGAAGTAATATACAAAATGCTGTGTTTAAAATGCCATTCTTATTGTAACAAATCCCAGAGAATGCAAAGGAGAGACAGAAATTATGTCTTTAATTTACACAGTTTTCCCTCCTTTTGGGTTCTGAGCATCAGTGATGAAGAATCATCCTTAACTTTGAATTGCCAGGCATTTGTTGGCTTCTCGCAGAGTCCAACCTTAACATTATTTAAATATACTTTTGGGTATGAATATTAAATCTTGCCCTGAGGATTTAATTCAACAACTATAACTACAGTAGCTGCCAGTTTATTCTTGTAATTTCTCTTGTGCTTAGTCTGTGCTCAAACAGCAGTCAACATTTTAAAAAAAATAGGTGAAGGGAAACCCAATGAATGTTTGAAGAACTATTACAAAAGCAAGGTTACCAACAGTTTTTTTCTTTAACCTTTCAAGTTGATTCACCCTTGATATTTTAACAGAGAAAAATGCACTGGGTTTTCTGTAGCAAATGCACATCAGTGCTTGTGTCCTCTACCCCCTCCTCACCCTCAGAATGTGAAGAGCAAGAGAAAGATCTATGGGGGATCACAGCTGATTAACACTAAAAACTTAAATGGCTTTAAATAGTCCGTGTGCATGATATATATCTATACAGATATAATTGCTTTGCAAGTTGTAGTCAATTGCACCTCTACAAGGTGACTGTAAAATGCTACCAAATGGAGGTTCACCACTATCACTGGTGGTAGTGTTACACTTACTTGACACAGGTATATATAGGGTCCCCAGCCCTAAGTGTACCAAAATGATTTCCCAGCCTCCCCAGAAATCATGAGATTGGCTGGAAAATCATGATTTTTCAGCCAAAGCCAATTTTAGTTTCATTTT
Organism: Dermatemys mawii; assembly: GCA_007922305.1. Classification (NCBI taxonomy): domain Eukaryota; kingdom Metazoa; phylum Chordata; order Testudines; family Dermatemydidae; genus Dermatemys; species Dermatemys mawii. The sequence goes on from ML677353.1 coordinate 4,339,302, forward strand.
GTGTTTGCCTTCTAGTTTTTAAGCCTTTAGGATTCAGGGGGTAAAATCTTTCAAAGTGCCACTTAAGATCTATTGACTCTACATGAGACTAAGTCTCCTTAGTCTCACTGAAAATCAGTGAATCTAAAGTGCCATTTTTGAAAATGAACCTTTAGCTTTTTAAACCTCTTAGATACTTCTTAGATGTTAATTTTTCTCCCTTTGTCATGAGGGATAGAATTTCATTTTTGTTTTTAAATGAAAGCTGAGATTCTCACAAAATCACCTGAATCCAGGAGCCAGGGCATTAAGGAAAACACCAAATATAACAAGTGTGAGCAATGCCAACGCAAGGTGCAAGGAGAATCAGGGCTGTCCTTTCGCAGAGAGAGATGGTCTTTTGAAGGCCCTTTTCTTCCTGGCTAATGAAGGCAGAAAACTTGAGTCCATTTCTTCATTTCAATCTGAGTTGTGATTTTGTCGATGGGAATGTGTGATGTGTTGCCCCTTTAGAATGGAGATTGGTCGCATCTTCCCTCCCTCTCATTCAAGCATCCGTTTCTCCCTGTGTTTTCCTCTTTCATGTGGACTATAAATGGGTGAGGTTACCCATTTGCACTAATGATCTATTGCAAATTAGGGGCAGATCTTGTACCAGTCAGCCAACCAGTGAAGCTACGTGATGAGATGCACTGGTCGAAGGACAAGGGAATAAAGTTATCCCTCTGACATCCAAGCCTTCTGAATGGTTCCATGGCTGCTCATGGAGGCTGTACAATCCCCATTGCTGAAGTAGCCATACATGCCCTTAATACACCCCTATCTGCTGGGGGAGGATGAGTGGATGTGCACATCCCTAGACTGACCATGCTCAGTACTTCTATTCTGCTGTGCACTGATCTGGGTTCCAAGTTGCAGGGAGATGCCCCTGAAATGCAGCCCCCACCTATGCACAAGGTTCGACTTGCCTGTGTGGGGGTGGATCTCTGTGGCTGTGCAGCTGGAGACTGCCATCTTAACGGATAAGGGCCAGATTCACGTCTTAGTTTCTTGGGGAAATCCATGAAGCTTATGGGTAATCAGGACACGGAGTAACAGAGTCGTTCAGCAGCCTCTAAAGCAGCTTCAGGTCTGCAGTTGTGATCCCCACAGCAGATGAGCACGGTGAGGGGATTCGTGCAGTTATGCTTCCTCTGGATCAATCTCCACATTTTCTCTGACCTTATTTACTGGCTGAATTTCCTAATCTAAAAACCTCTTAATGCCAATGTGTTTACTGGGCTGGGAGATCAGGCCTTGTTAGGAGCCCAGCTGCCTTCCTCTGCAGCAGGGGGCCTGGGTCACTTGCTGGAGGGTTCTCTGTACTTTGAAGTCCTTAAACCAAGATCTGAGGACTTTAGTAGCTCAGATATAGGTGAGAGGTATATTGCAGGAATGGGTGGGTAAAATTCTGTGGCCTGCGTTGTGCAGGACGTCAGACTAGATGATCATAATGGTCCCTTCTGACCTTAAAGTCTATGAGACTAAGGCTGTTCGAATATGTCCTAAAAGGGTGGTGGTCACTGCTGTGTTATAAGTCATAGAGTAGGGATGGGTAGACACTGGGACAGTAGGCTGATTGAACTTCTGCCACCAGGAATCCAGCTCATGTTTGGCTGAAAAACCATGTGAGCTAAGGGAGCATTTCTCGCCAGCCCTCAGCCAGGAGAGGAACTCAACCAACACTTGGGGAGGTTGGTCCATGTTTAAATGAGCAGGCATCAGTGCAATACAATGACATAGGCACAAAGCCAGTACATGAACACAAGTGCTAGTACCACACAGATGTTCATGCCAGAAGAGACAGTGAAACAGACTGAAAAGTCTGTGATTATCATTGTATGTTGTCACTTTCCAAGGCATTGTAGTGTTATATGTGTGGCATAGTGCGGCTGTCTAAAAACATCCAGACGCCATATCCTGTCAGCGGCTGAACATCTGCAATTTCCAGTCAAGTCTGAGGGAGAGGCAGTAGGTCGGTTTCTCTGAGGATCTGGCCTTCAGTGAGTAATTATAAAATCCATTTAAACTAGCATCTGCCTTGTGATGTCTGTGTGAGGACTAGGTTATGATTAATAGGAAATTAAGCTCCATTTATTTGAGAGTCAGCAAAATGAAGAAGCAATTTTCAAATAAGAAGTAAATCTTTGAGTCAGTGCAGAATTGAATTGCTACAGTCAGGTGACCTTGGTGAATACTGCCCTTGAGAGGCTGGGACGTACTACTAGGTCTGACCAATAAGCTAGTAACTTATAAGAATTCTCCAATAAGCTAGTGACTAGTCAGCAAAATCAAGGCAACAGTTAATTTCTTATTTTTATCATAACACAAAGCACTTTCCCTCAACTGGGAGTTTGCTTAGAAGCACTGAGAATGAGTAAAAAGCCAAACTGCATATCAGGGCCTAGTTCTTGTGACCTGTACATCAATCTGTACTACTTTTGCCCTCAAGAATATAGTCAGATAGGTGTAGGTCTTTCTCCTGTAAGTTAGTGCACACTGACCTCAACTCTTTCTTGAGAGCCAAGTAGAAAAAGGGACTGAGGGGATCGTCCATTTCTAGATTGCCAGAAGAGGTAGCTTACATGCAGGTGGACTAGTTAACTTTCCCATCACTGCTTTGGGTAGAGAAATGCAACCTCACTTGTTTATCGATCATGTCAACTTCAGTCCTCATTCATTTACTCCTTGCTTAGCAAGTCACTTGGGCTTTAACCTATTCCCTTCCCTTTCGGATGCAAAGGACGGATATTTGGAAGAACTGAAGGCGGTTAGAAGCACAGATCCCTTTGCAAGTCCTTCAGGAGGACTTGGGCTTCTACTTCACGTCAATGGGTCTGACAGTCCTGTCCACATCTTTCTGTTGCCAAATGGCAGAGGCTCCCATTCACTACCTTGAACACCCGAGAGAGATCTTGCTTCTCCTCAACATCTGTAACTGGTTAAATGGACCACACAGAGCAGAAAGGGGAAGGGACCAGTTGAGGTCAGTAATGCTGTGGAGATTTGTAGGCCACTGCCCAACCAATGCCAGATGATGGCATCTGGAACAGAAGACAGAAGCTCCTGTGATGTATTGTGGGGAAGGGAGGCCTCGCTGAGTTTTCTTCTAAGCTTAGGTTCATGGATTTCTCCAAGCACTTCACTTTCACTGCGGATGCTTTGCTTTAAATCTCATGCTGATTTACTGTGCTAGTCTTTTTACGTTGTTGGTGATCACACCACATTCGGTAATAAATGAGATGATGTATCAGTTTTTGATTTACAAATGCCATGGACTTTCATGGAGCTTTTGGACAGAATTATCTTCCAGTTACTGTCCAATGTCCTCTAACTCTCTTTCATGTCATATCCACCCTTAACACCGGACACAGAAAGTGTGTGTGTATATATCTATAGATATAGATATCTATAGATATATAATTTTAATGCTGAAACATTAGCTTCAACCATGTAGATTTGCCTTTTTTTTTAAATTTTCCCTGAAACTATCTAAACAGTCCTTGTCATTCCCCCCCCCACCCACCCCAATACTTAAATCTCCTTGGTTCTCTTTCATTTCTATCATACCTTTCATATTCACCCACTCTGAGTCATAATGACCTCTGTGTATTTTGATGCCTGAACACAGAATTTAATTTATAACTGACACATGGCCAACAAGGAGTCAATGCCTAACTTAAATCAGTACTAGTTTGTTACCAACTGTTATGGGAAGTGACTTTGGTTTCTCTGAACCTACATCTGATTTTTTTTTTCTGATGTGTCTCTAATGAACGAAACAACTATTCCTTTTTTCCCTGTCTTAGCACAGCTGTCTTGCTTCTGCTTTAAATATAGCAAACACCAACTGCCATAATGAAACCCAGGTTTTACCATGAGTTTTCATGCCTTAAGTAGTGTTGCTAACTTTCTGATTGCAGGAAACCAAACATATTTGCCCCGCCCTCTGCCCTGCCCCTTTTCTAGTGGGGCAGTTAATACCCTGTTCAGGGGCAAGAAATGGCACCCTGAACGCCCGCTCACCCCCAAGAAGAGAAAGCATGGGACCCACCATAATAGTGCTGGCAATTTGCCACAGTCTTCTAGCATCTGAGCACAATTCACCATTGGTATAAGCAGACAAAACTCTGTGGGCATTGCACTTGGAATGAAAAGGACCACTCATGCTAATGAGCACTAAGGGACTGTTAATGTCTATGGAAGATCAGGCTTGACAAAGCCCTGGCTGGGATGATTTAGTTGGGATTGGTCCTGCTTTGAGCAGGGGGTTGGACTAGATGACCTCTTGAGGTCTTTTCCAACCCTAATATTCTATGGAAGTCTTTCTATTGACTTCAAAGGCATTCTCTACATCTGTCTCTCGGAGGCTAAACCGAGTACACACCAGCACATCATGAGCTTGTGTGGCAGTTATGCCATTCTGAACGTTACCAAGGGGGCTTTAGCAGCTTATCCCGTCTCCCGTACGTCAAGCAGTTCGCTATAATGCGCTGCCAGCTTGGTAGTTCAGTGAGGACAGACTCTTTCTAGAGAGTCAAGTACATTGTTGGTACTGGTCCCTAGAGGTTGCAGGCTTTGGTCATTGGTTCATCAGGTTTGGGCATGGACATGGTGATCCCTGTGTTTCACTGTCAGCAATTAGTTTTGTAACTCTCTGAGCAGATTCACCTCTGGGAACACCGCAGAAAAGCTAGTTGTGTCAAAGCACAGCAGCCTGTATGGCCAGCTACCTTGGCCATCTCAGAACCTACCACCGCTTCACTGGCTCCCTCATGAGTATCAGGGTCCCTCCAAATATTGTAATCCTCACCTTCCCTGTCTTAAATGGGCAAGCCTCCGTTTACCTGGATGATTTCCTGGAACCACCGTGTTCCATTGGAACCAGGAAATGGGCAACCTCATGGGTGAAATTAATGTGTCTGCCCCCAGCTGACCAAGCTTTGTTAGCTGTACTGAATACCAAGTGAAAATTACCTTGTTACAGTAGCTGCCAGAAGGCCCAGTGAGGACTTAGGCCCTCTTGCTTTAGGGCTAGAACAGGTTAAAATATTTTTAAGCATTTATGTCTAAAAATGGCTTTTTGATCAATGTAGTAAGAAATGTGGTTGCAATTTTTGGGCTTTTTTCATGTAAAGAGTGACAACCAAACACTTTATTTTGTTTGGGCTGTTTTCCAATGAGGGTCTGTGACCTAGTGGGTAGAACCCTGGACTGGAACTTGTGAGCCTGTTCCTGGCCCATGACCTGCTGGGTGTCACGTTCCTGTTCCATGCCTCAGTTTCCCCACCTGTTAAATGATAATAGTGACCTCCTTTGTGAAGCCCTTTGATATCTACTAAAAGTGCTGTGTAACAGCCAGGAATTAATCTTATTAATACACTGGACCCTCGCTATAGCGCAGGGTTTGGGATCCATGCGCGGTCCCACACTAATGCAGGGGACATGTTGCCATGAATCCCAATTTAAATATTTAAATTTGGGATCCATGGCAATGACCGTGCTGTATGCGAACCCGTGCTGTGGAGACACGGGCTATACTGAGGGTCCGTGTAATTTTCCTTTCCTTCCCTTTTCCAGTAAAGGAGAAAAGTTCTCCTGCTGACATAACACTGTCTACACTGGCACTTAGGTCAGTATAATTACATCGCTCAGAGATAATCCACACCCCTGAGCAATGTAGTTATACCAAAGTAATTTTGTAGCATAGACCTGGGCTAAGTCGCTTCATATTCTCTTCTGTAAACTAAATAGGTTGTTTCTTTAGTCTCTCACTTGAGGCATGTTATCTGACCTTAAATCATTCTTGTAGCTCTTTCCGGAGCCCTTTGCAGTTTTTTCAAGCTTCTTTTTGAGGTCTGGACACCAGAATTAGACCTAGTATTCCAGTAATAGCCTCACTAATTCTGTGCACAGAGGTAATATCATCTCCTTACTCCTACTTAATGTTCGTGGCATATAACCAAGGGAACATGAACTCCCAGTGTAAATAGGACTGCTAATGTGATCCTTGGACATATAAACACAGAAATATTAAGTCCTTTTCCAGCATCACTGCATTCCAGGATCCAGTCTCACATCTTGTAATTGTGCCTGACTTTTTACCATGCTTTCTTCTTCAATGAATGACCCTGCATATAGCTATAGCAAGGTACATATTATAGACATCCTTGAACTGGGTTCAGTGTGCAAGACAGTGGAGAATCAGGCCTTATTAGAGTGGGTCCATTTTGACCAAATTCTGTCTGGACAAGTCTATGCACCTGATTATCTTTGTATTTCTTATTAAGGGAAGTACAGGACAGCTTTTCCCCTCATTTAGGAGTCCAATAAAAGTGACCATATGTTTGCATATGCAAAATATTTACAAACAGAGCTTTGCTTGTCAGACTCTGAGGTGGATGCTATTCAGGAGGTTCCAAAAGCAATCGGAAGGTGAACAATGTGCAGTATGGTACCCACAGATCAAAATTTTTCAAATGGGGTTCTAAAGTTAGACACCTAAACTGATATTTAGGCACCTAATGAAACAAGTCCTTTGTACACCCAGATCTCCCTTTTTTTTTAAAGAGGCTTGTGGACACTCCACACATCTGAACTACAGACCATTTTTGAGTCTCAAGATGGATTTACATGCTTCAGATTGAAAATGTCGACCTTCCCTTTCTAAGTATATTCCCCTATGTGTCAAATGGGGACTAATGATGTTAGTGAAGTACTTTGAGCTCTATGAATCAGAAGGGCTATACTATGCTAAACCTTTGCATCAAATCCCTCTTTTTGGTGTATCCCTCTTTTGAAATACCACTATCCCAACCTCTCCCCTTTGTGTTATGTATTGAAGCTTTAGGCAATTAGTTCTTCTAACCTTTCCTTCTGAGTCAATCCTACTTTTAATTGCCTCCATGTCTTGCATTTGGAAAAAAAAAAAGGGTTGTAACACAGCCAATCTTCTTAAATCTACAAAATCTCCCCTAAAAGTAGTGGTAAACATATGCATTAAAAATGAATGAAGTAACAATGTGCACGAAGGCTATATCAAAGCGTACAATTAATTGGATTTTATTTTCTACTGTGATGGATTCCTCGAGCTCTTTGGGCATTGACCAAAGATACATTTGCTTTTTTCATTCAGGGTAATTGGATTACTAGGTTGTACGAATCTTTAATCTTTGCTGATAGAGTGAGATAAATGTGTGCTAAATACGCTGGGCAAGAAAAGTAGCTTTAGAAAAGAAGCAACCAAAACTGATAGAAAATACTGTTTAAAAAGATATTTGCACTGTGCTGGCTGGAGAAATGCTACTTTTCATTATTCCCCTCTGACTCAGATTGCTACATGGATACTACAGTGAGTGGTGTATTTAAATCTTATTTGTATGTTTCACTTAACAGAGTATTCATCTATACCCTAAATTTTCAAAAGTGACAAGTGATTTTAAGTATCTTAATTTAATGTTTGTCTAACTTGAATATCCTTTTAAAAGCCTTATTTTTCAGAGGATGGGTATTAATCAGCCCCCTTTAAGATGTCTCAGCCCAGGAATGTAAAGTTAAGGCATCCAACATTACTAGTCAGTTGAAATATATCAGTTTTAAAAATAATATAAATGAACTTAAACACAAAAGAACTGCCCAGCCTACACCATCAAACCTCAAAATTTTCACCCCAAAATAACAATCAGGGATAACCCCATTCAGACATCACAATTCATGACCCAACCCTCCTCAAGCAGCATCCTGGATTGAAAATCCCAATGGAAAAAAATGATGTTTGTTGCATGTCACAGGAAGTTTAACAAATCCAGGGGGATAGAGGTTGGGAGGTCTTTCCAGAGTTGATGCCTCTTTATGTCTGACCTGTAGCCCTCTTCTCATTGGCATAGTGGGTGCAGAGATGATGATTGTATTTTTGAGTACTTGAGAAGCAACCCAATAACTTCAGGATGGGGGGCTATCTCAGTGAATGAACTGAGTCCCTCAGCTTCTCACATCTGCAATGCTGTTGTGTAGTGACCATGACAGGTTGTCTCTCAGGTACCTAGAAACCAAACCATGTAGATGTCAATTTTCAAAGGCACACAGTGCAGTTATGCACCCAACTGCTGTTGGAAGCCCAGAGGAGATGGGTACCCAGTTCCTTTTGAAATCCTCTCCCAAAGACTTTCTCTAGTTCTAAATCAACACCTTGAACTTTAGTAGGAAGCTAATAGGCAACCAGTGCAGAACTGGGAGCAACAGTGTAATGTGTTCTCTGGTTGAAGCCTCATTTAATACTGAATGTTGTGGGAAGTTTACAAACTTCTGTTTCTGAATAGACCCGAGATGTAGCCTAAGTGCTACTGACAGAGAATCTGGATTCATTATTAGTTTAGTAGAGATGGTCCCATGCAGCAGATCTGTGGATGGTTGAATCCAAGTTCCTTCTTTGCTCCATTAGAGGGATGGTGAAAGACAGAAACAGAAAGAAAAACATATCTACAAAGCTGAGATGCAGATTGGGTGACAGAGCTGAACTTGTCCAGTGTTCTGAGTTATTTGTTTCTAAAACTCTGGTTCAGGCTGAAATCTAGAATTTAGCACTTTATAAAAAATGTTGTCTCCATCCCGGCATTGTGCTGTAATGAAAGAACGATACACTCTTCATGGTCTTACAACAAAAAGCATTTCCAAAGTTTATGCTCTGTAAATTCCTATAATAAAAGAAAACTTACTCTAATAGTATTCTAGTTGTTACTTCCACTCCTGCCAATTTTCAGGCTAAGATAATGGAGGTGGTAGGTGATTTTCCATTACAGAGAACAAAGACACTGAACTCTTTCTCTTCTAAAATTAGTAAAATGTGTACGGCATTATTTACTTTGATTAATAGCTTCTGCTGGAATCCAAACTGATCATTTATTTTAAGCACCATCAAATTCACTCCCTCTGCTAAATACCATGGCCTGTGTCTTTAAATTGCCAGCAGGCAAACATCCAGGTGTGGGGGGCTTTTTAGGTAGCTATTCTGAGCAACCCAATGCTAAAATTTTTGAGACCGGTGCACAGCTGCAAGGAGCCTTTTGAATAAGGAGGTGGAGATTATTCCAAGTTCTTAAAGCGCAGTCTCTCTATTGACTCCAGTGACCTTTGGATCAGACTATACGTGTCCGTCTACACTTGGATGGAAAGTGTTTCCCAGCTCACATTAGCTCGTGTTGAGCTAGCACACCAATAGTGGTGTAGCTGTAGTACCACAGGCAGTGGTGAGCAGAAACCTGGGTCAGCGGCTCTAAGTACAAACCTGCCTGGACTCCGTGGGTACTTGGGGCAGCTAGCCCACGCCGCTGCCAGCCACTTCCTGTGCTATGCTGTTTTTCGCACGTTAGCCCAATGAGCGCAAGCTGCGAGCTCGGAATCACGCCTTAGCTAATAGTGTAGTAGGGTTACCATGAGGGAGGGTCTTGGAAGATCTACACTGCAATAGCCTGAGTCCGCTAACCTGGTCTCTGAGACTCAGTGCCAGGGGTCTTTTATTGTAGTGTAGCTACATCCATATCTGAGGGTCTCTTACAAACAGAAGGACCCCAAGTGACAGGAGAAGGCAACACACTCTCTCCATTCTCTGGTGGCCTCTTACGTCAGAAACCAGCCATCCAATTCAGTTTGTTTGCAACAGTTGATAAAGGACTCAAATCCTGCTTCCGCTGATGTGACGGCATGGTGTTCTATGGACACAGAAGGTACTGAACAGGAAATAGATGGATGGATAGAGCTTAGAAGTTCTCTGAGTCAGGCAATCTGGGTTCCAGTGTTAAACTCAAATGTTCAAAAATCGTAAGTCAGGCCCCTCTAAATCAGGAGACTTTTATAAAAATCTATTTCACCACCATCATGACTGCTAGAAACATAATTCTAACAAAAATTAAAGCTGAGATTCTTACATCGTGACTTGTTGCTGAGCGCCGTGTCTTTAATTCACAGATCAAAAATCTCCATATTTGCCAACGCTAGGGGGTTAATTACCATGTTTAAGTAATTGTTAAATAAAACCATTTCACTGAGGCCTGTGACTCCCTGCTTCCTCTGTGGAGGGGAAAAACAATTCCTAATCTATCCAAAGATATTGCTGGGTGGCTCTTCATACCTAACATGACTCATTGTTATCAAGGTAACTCACCACGGGTCTGTTGTTGTGAGAAATGGTATTGGATAACCCCCAGTGTGTGACTATTACTTGTTTGTATTGCAGCACCACTTAAAAGCTATTGTCAGGGCTCAAGGCACGAATACATGAGGACTAAGAAAAGACTCTGTCCCCCACAGCTTGCATGGTAATGGGCAGTAGGGTGGATACAACAGCCGGATGAGGACTATAGCTGAGGAATGCCTGGTTCGTCCTTAACTCCTTTGCTCTTTTGCACAGAGAAATGCTCTGTGAAAATGTGTTCGTTTTTTTTTCAACAAAAAAATCAAAAACTGAGCATTTTTGCTCCCTTCCCCCTTTTTCATCTTTGCCCCAAGGTTAAAAGAGGGGGGACATTAGATGTGGGGGGAGGGTGGAATTTACAAAACCCCAAATATTTCAGTGATTCATTAAAAAAAAAAAGCAGAAAATCTTGAAAACCAAAACATCAGACAGGTTTTCTTTAGGAAAATGATAGGTCTGGGTAATTTTTAGGCAACCCACTCTAGTGGGACTCAGGAAGCAGCTGCTTGTCTGGGATTCCCAGGCAGTGTGCTCTCATTGTGGGCTAGGTCTCAGAGAGAGGATGGAGAGTCCGGACACTGGGATGGAAGCATAGGTTTCCCTGTTCCCCCAAAGCATATCTGAGGTTCTTCTACTGCTGAGTGGTCTGGGGGCAGAAGGACCAACCCCCTTCTGTTTGTGAGGAGTGGCATAAGTGAGGGGTGCATGGGAGATCTCAGTGGCGGGCCTAGAGAGGAAGGATGGACTAGTGGTACGGGTATCAGCCTAGGACTTGGGAGACATGGGTTCAATTTCCTGTTCTGCTACAGACTTCCTGCATGGTTTGGGCGAGTCGCTTCACCTTTCTGTGTCTCAGTTTCCCCATCTGTAAAATGAGAATAATAGCACTTCTCTATTTCATTGGAGCATTGTGAGGATAAACACGCTACAGACCGTGAGGTGCTCAGATACATATATGGCCCCCATTACTCTAGTACCTTAGATAAGTCCTCACTGATCTTTCCTCCCCTACTGCTGACTTGCAACAGGTCATCTTTAAGGGTGTATGGCTCCAATAAGCCACTTGATGCACAGAAACAGGTACCTTTTACCATATCAGCCTGAGAAACTTTTAGACCTTTACCATAAACATCCTTGCCATGGTAAAACAGAACGCCCAGGATGAAAGCAGCCAGCAGGGCTGCCTTGTCTCCATTTCAGTTTCTGTGTGGTACTGTTGCGTGCATAAATGCTGTCCCAGGAAAATGGAGGGCCAGACTCATCCTTGGTGTAACACCACTGATGTCAGTGACTGATTTGGCCCCAGAAGTATAGTGAAGGTGACCAGACTCCCAATATCAGGGGCTTTGCCTTATATAGGCAACTATACTGCTCCCCACCCCATAAATAGTCCCGATTTTTCACACTTGCTATCTGGTTATCCTGAGTGCTGTCCACAAGGTTCCCATTAGTAAGCAACGTTGTTTATAAATAATCTAGTAGATTTGGAGAGATGATGATGTGACTGTAAAAGGATGATTAAAGAATAGATGCCAATTAAGGGTCAAGGGAAGCCCCTCTGGGGATGCCCATACGGTCACTTGAAACTTGCAATCTGTCCCATCCCCCCAAGGTTTCCTTGACGTTTGCCTTTTCTCGGTTTTGCCTGTGTGTTTCAACAGGGCATGTTGTTTCTGTCTCAGGGATATTTTATGTGTTGAATAAAATATATCGTGTGCTCAGCACAAGGAACACTATTTCAAGCTGATTTCCATCCAGCAGTTACGGAGGCGTTGCAGAAATAATCCAAATGAGAATAAAAAGATTCCAGGTGTACAGAGAAGATGTTTCTATCACCTGGGTGCTGAAGTCATATTGTTTTCTTTAAAAGGTGCATGTTGTTACTGAAGGGATGAAAGAGTGAAATTTAATGGCCTGTCTCATTCAGTAGGTCAGACTAGATAATCTATTGGTTCCTTCTGGCTTTAAATTCTATGGATTAGGTGTGTCTTTCCAGATAGGGACAAAAGCAAGAGAAGTTTTCCAGTTCTAAACCTAAGGTTACCAGTGACCTTTTTGAACAAACCATTCCATTTTTTTCTTGTTAGCTGGCAAGTTTGGGCTTAAATATGATTAATTATGTTTCTGTTTTTATGGATCCTTATTTTTCTCCTGTATTTGTCAGACAGTGGCTCTGTCAGGCATCTCCAGAGATGGAGTACTATGTTCAGTTCTGGGCACCGTACTTTGGGAAAGATGGGGACAACTTGGGGGAAGTCCAGATGAGAGCACGTAAAGTGATTAAAGGTATAGAAAGCATGCCCTGTGAGGAAAAGTTGACAAAAATTGGGTTTGTTTAGTCTGCAGAAGAGAAGACTTGGGGGGGTGGGGGTATAACAGTCTTAGAGTATGTACAAGGTTGTTATAAAAAGGAGGGTGATAAATTGTTCTCCTTAACTATTAAAGACAGGAAAAGAAGCAATGGGCTTAAATTGCAGCAAGAGAGATTCAGGTTAGATTTTAGGGGGAAAAAAATCCTGTCAAAGTAGTTAAGAACTGGAACAAATTACATAGGGAGGCTGTGGAATCTCCATCATTGGAGGTTTTTAAGAACAGGTTAGACAAACACCTGTCAGAAATGGTCTAGATAATACTTAGTTCTGCTTCACTGCAGGGGACTGGACTAGATGATGTCTTAAGGTTCCTTTCAGTCTGACATATCTGTGATTCTATGAGGGCCCCGCTGTGCAAGGCGCTGTACAAACACATAGTAAGAGACAGACTCTGCACTGATGAGCTTGGAGTCTGAATAGGCAAGACAGAGAAAGGGGAGGAGAAAGGAAGTTTTGTTGTCCCCATCTGTAAAACGGGGATCTGACACTGAATGACTTGGCTAAGGGCATGCAGGAACAATGCAATAAAGCCAAGAATTGAACATAAGTCTCCACAGTCCCAAGCCAGTATATTAACCACATAACCATCCTTCCCTCTGGTGAAATATATTGTCACTTGCCATTTGTATTAACTACTGGCAATTAATTCAGGAGTTCTGGCTCTGATAATTACTCTTTCCTTACCCTATACCTAAATTGGGAGTTCACTGATTTTAATTTCTGGTTATGTAATGGAAAGTGTGTTTATAAAATCACCAACCAGTAAATATGAAGCTATTTTTAGCCTGTTACTTGCTAGAATTTAAAAAAAAAAACATTAAAGGGCAAAAATTCTAAAAGTAGTAGATCATCAGTTAGGATTTGGAGGATTTGACCATGTATTACGAATTTGGAATCCAGTAGGTTTTGTTGAGTAGGCAAGAGAGGTCAGGACAAATAATGCTGAATGGCTAAAGAGGATTTTCCTTCCACTTGCAATGGGCTAAATCAAGAGTAACTCCCCTAAAGTCAAAAGAAGCATAACCAATGTAAAATGGGTATAAATCAGACATAAGAGGCTAATCTCTTTAATATGCCAAGTTAATTTCCATTAGTTTGAGAATTAATTCCAAATCTGATTATGGCTGGAGGCTGAGTAAGAGTTTCCATAAATGCCTGTTGTGTTAACTCATAACTTTGTAAAATCATAATTGGTAGAGGCTGTGGTGATTTTGAGAAACCGTGCGTGATCTTGTAACTGGTGACTGTGTTGCAATGCATACTCACCAGAGGCAGAATGAGGGCTGTCTGTGCAACCTTTATATTGACATTCCTGGGGCCTTTTTTGGGGGGTGTGTGATGATCCATGCATGATGCAGCCTTTGGGGCGAGATTGCATTGCCCTGTGTCTGGGCTGGCTCTGAGTCACCTCCCGCAAGGGGAAGTGTCAGGACAGAATCTCATTCTGAGCTCTCTGGTATGCGACCTGCTCACCACTGCATGAGATCTGATGCACAAAATGGTATGGAGAGGAGACAGGGCCATGACACCACCTTTCCGTGCTCCTCCGGTGCCTCTTTTGATGTGACAAGTACATGAAAGGGGCGCCTCAAGTTCTCTTCTTCCTCCATGGATCCATGAAAGTTCCCATCTGTCTGGCCTTCAAGGCTCTCTCAATGTAGTTTTAAAGGTCAAATTAAACCGTTTGTCTTCTTAACCTGCATCCCTCCTTTCTCTTTCCCCATCTTTCTGTCTGTCGTCATGCTCTGTGTGCCTAACATAGGGTTTCACCTTGTAAACATGCCCTTGAGTAACCTGACATGTCAATGCTGATGATAATTAATAAGATACTGTATCTAGGTCTTATACAGCAAACTGAATGGCCAATAGACCCCTGTTTGCATCTTTGGGTGCTTATATATCTTTAAAAAGTTGGTATTAGGCTCCTAAGCCTGAGTTGCTTAGGAAATTGGACTTAAACTCCTAAATAACTTGGGTGCTCTGTGAAAATTGTATCCCTGACTTCTCAAGCCAAAAATCACCCCCTCCACACTTCCTCCACAATCTATCACTTACTATGCAACAGCCTGGCACTATATACATGTTTAATAAAGTATTAGTTTTTAATCCCATTCCCGTGAGTTTCTGAAATGTTCACATTTGGAAACTTTCCTTGCATGTATAGTTAAATCCATCTCAGATTAGAAATATTATATATGCTCCCTGTCATGACCGGGATGTGAGTGGTCTGACCTAGTGGTCAGAGCAGAAGTCGGGTGTCCAGAGGCAAGACAGATCTGCATAGCAGCATCTGAGAAGGGCCAGAGGGGAGACCGAGAATCAGGATCAGGAGGCAGGCCAGGTCAGGAGATCAGAGTCAGGCAGCAGGACCATGTAGTGCTCAGGAGGTAGACACTCCTAAGCAGGGAAGAAATTCAGTTGCATAGATCAGTGCTACTCAAAGTGGTGTTCTGTGGACCAATGCCAGTCAGTGAGCCATCGGCTGCTGGTCCGCGGCGAGTTTCCAGAAGAGAAATAATAGTATAATTTAATAATTGCACCGGAATCCCACCAAGAATAATTATCAGTCGATAACCTCAACAATATTAAATACTATGTTTTCAGAAGCACAAATTATAATCTTGATAATTATGCCATAGTGCTACAGCATGTTTTGCATGAGACACACGAGTGTGTGCTGACCCCATTCCTTAGTATATAATAAAATATGGTCCCAGTCCCTTGCACATTGGGAAAAAATTGCCGGTCCGCCACACCAGATACTTTGAGAAGCACTGGCATAGATGACTTCCTGTTCCTCTGCTCGGTTGAAACAGAAGCAGAGAGCTGGACAGGACCCTCAGAGTTTCGCCAAACAAATCCACGGACTGGCATCCTCTGCAAAAGCTGAGCTTTGAGTTCTGGTGACTGTTAGGTGGTGGGTGAAACATACAGTCTCCTACGAGCTCTGTGGGCCATCTGTTGAGACCCCTAATGTTTCCAACGCTATCAACCTTGGGAGACAAGCTGCCTAGGTTAATGCTGGCTGAGACCTGCTGACAGCATCCCCTTGGAACAATATTCACGGTAGGGATCATAAGCACATTCCCCCTCTTGCTTGTGGAATCCCCTCTTTGATGAGGGGTTGCAAGAGCACTGGCTGTTAGGAGAGGCTCCGGTAATGCAGTTTCCGCCCTTCAGGGTGAGTGGCTTGCCAAGGGGCAGAGCTTGCATGAATACCTATCATCACTAATCCCTGGGATTTACAGGATTGGGATGTGGGATACTCCTGCCTCTCCAAAGGGAGCAGTACAGGAAAATATTTGCAAAGGGACATCCGTGGAACTTCCAGACACAGGGAAATAATGAAGGTGCAGATGAACTGGCTCCATTTAATTCTATAGAACTGTACAGGGATGAGATGCTCAGAGGGCCAGATAGTCAGCTGATGTAAACAGCAGTTGCTGGATCTACACTGATCTTTATCAGCCCCTATTGGTAAATAATCATTTTAGAAGAGAGCGGCAAAATGCCAAGGTATAAAGTGTAGGCTGTAAGTCAAAATAATCACGTACGCTCTCGCCTTTCCCCTCTCATGTGCTTCATATCCTTTCCCACTCTCTACCCATTCTTCAAAAATATATATATATATATATATCTGTTCCAAGTAGATTTATGGATGGTTCTCTATTCTGTTTCCACTGCACAGAGAAAGTTACTGAAAGACGCCACCTTGTGGAAGGTAATGGGAACTGCATATTCCTGCAAAATACCAGGCTCATGCTTAAGTTAATTTTAATTAGCAAGACTAATTATGACCATTGGTACGGAATAGGAACAAAACAGCCTACTGCTTAGGAGATTTCTGTCAAATCAGCTGTGTGAGCTGACTCATAAGGTGCTTAAGTCATAACCTCCAGCCTAAGAGATGCAAATAGCCTCTATTGAAACACCCCTCCCTGGCAAATGGCAGCTTCCCAGTTAGTTCCAGGAATTTTGGGCTTTGCAGAGTAGCAGTTTGTAGCAATAGCAGAGATGACTCGCCAGGCCTGTTTTTTGGTTAGTTAGTTATTTAGTCTTATAATGGCACCTGCATTTGCTGTTGTGTTCATGTTTTCAAGGCTTTCATTAGTGCTAATTGGTGGTGGCTGAACAAAATGAATTTTCACAGTAAAAATAAACTCCCCACCCTACATTTTCTTTTAAATAAGGGAGTTTGGGCAAACATCCATAACAGACTACCTGTTAGCTAATAGAAGTGAGATAACTAATTTTGAGGATTTCTGCTGTGAATAGCTGTACGTTTGGGCAAAGAGGGAAGATCTTACTATTTAGAGAAAACAGACCTCACGATCAAGCTTTTTCATGTTTATTTGGGTCTGTGTTTCTCAGGTTTTGTTGGCTTCAGGGACCCATTAGGTGGGAGGAAATAGAAGCTATATCTAGTCTTAGGAGATTTCAACCATGCAGCAGATGAAATTATCATGATATGGCCCGATCTCATTCAGTTGGCCCCATAAATCACAGTTCTGATTTGATTATAGAAATCTATAACTACTACACTACTAGAGCTGCAGGTGTATCAGAAGGAGAGGTAGCAGGATGCTGTTTCAGGCTCTAGTACTACTAAGATTTGTTGTGACCTTGGCAAGTCACCTGTGCCTGTAACTCAGCTGTAAAAACAGGGATAATACTACTTGTCCTCTCTTGTAAAGCACACAGAAATCAGTGGATATTTTAGGTAAGTGCTGAGTGTTGTTAGTGTGTGTGTGTGTGTGTTTGAGGCTATAAATTTGTGCAAGTAGGTGGAGGAAAGATTTATTTAGTATTTATTTACGTATTAACTAATGGGAGAAAAATCATCATTTTCTACTTAAGGTTGTCTCTGTTTTCGCAACTGTGTGTTAACAAATTGTGGCTTGTATTGTTTGCCCCCCCCCCGCCCCGGACTGGATTAAGGTAATTGCACAGTAAATCTGTGCTCAGGCCCCCAGCTCCTGGAGCTACATGATGAGATTAGAATCGCAGTTTTCATTGAAAAAAAGTTTCCTAGTCTTGCCAAAAAAATTATTTGTCCAAAGTGCCACCACTTCAGCTGGAGAGATTGCAAGACCCACCTCTGATTATCCGATAGCCTTGTGATGAGGGCACGCCTATAGAATCTGGGAGTTGTTGGTTCAAGTCCCCACTCTGCCTAATTCAGAGCAGGGATTTGAGATTGTGAAAGTCAAGGCTCAAATCCTGAATTAAGCAGCATGGCAATTTGACCCTGGATCTCCTAAATCAGTGCTCTAATTGAGGGCATATTGGGGGGGTCATCTCCACTCATCTGGCATTTCCTTTGCTAATAATAATAGTTCAAAAAATCGTTAAAATGCTGGAAATAGAAATTTGTTTTGGTGATTTGAGAGAACTGAAAAAAATATAGGGTTGAGCTGTAATAAAAACCAAAACTGTGTGTGTGTCGTTTTTGTTGTGTTGTGTTTTTTGTTCAGCCAGCAAACTGGAGAATAAATGACTGGCACAGATCAAGTGAGGACACGGACAAATTGGCTAATCGCACAAACCCAAACACCATTGCCACATCCCGTCTCTGAGGCTCCACCTTCCACACACTCCATCCCCCTTACCTTTGTGGCTTGCTCTCCCCCAATGTCATGCACTTTCACCGGCTAGTAGAGTGTTGGGGTACAGGAAGAAGTGCAGCTTTGGACTGGGGGGTCAGGCTGAGGGGTTCGGAGTATGGGAAGGGGCTCCAGGCTAAACCTGCGGCAGGGGGTTGGGATACAGGAGAGGGTGTGGCTCTGGGAGGGAGTTTGGTTGCGGGAGGGAGCTCAGGGCTGGGGCAGTGGGTTGGGGTAGAGGAGGGGTTATGGGGTGCAGGCTTTTGGAGGGAGTTTTGGGAGGGTCAGGGGCTGGTATGCAGGAGGGGGTGAGGAGTGCAGCCGGGCAGCACTTACTTCAGTTGGCTCCCAGAAGCAGCCAGCATATCAGGCTTCTAGGCTGATGGGCGGCCAGGTGGGTTCGCGTGTTGCCCCTGCCTTCAGGCACAGCTCCCATTGGCCATGGCTCCTGACCAATGGGAGCTGTGGAGTCGGCGCTTGGAGTGGGGGCAGCATGCAGAGATCTCCAGGCTGCCCCTGCGCTAGGGAACCAACCAGGCCAGCCACTTCCAGGAGTGGCATGGAACCAACACAGGTAGGGAGCCTACCTTAGCTCCACTGGGCTGCCCACTGGATTTTGGCCTATTAAAATCTCCCAGATTGCCTTTAATAGTCACTGGGAGATTGAGGCCGATTCTGGGAGATTCCCGGCCAGTCCAGGAGGGTTGAAAGCCCTAAAATCGGTCTCCCACCAAACGAGGCTTGTTTGTCCGCTCTGATAGGCCAGTGGTTTCTCCTGACAGTTGTTAGAATGATCCTGGTTGTTCTAGCTCAGAGGATGGTGCTTTGTTAAGCCCTAGCCAGATTGCATGTGGCTGAGCTTTTCAAGGTTATGTTCAAGGTTATTACATAAAATTAACCTTGGTGATGTAGTTGAAGGCATTGGACAAATTAGCAGAAGGGGAGACAGGTTTGAAGTAAGAGATTGGAAATGTCACAAGAATTGACAGAGTTGTGAATAGGCTGAGTGAATTTCCATCCGAGTTGGCAGAACCGAGTGATTTTTAATGTTCTGAAGCAAAGGCTGGATGATTATATGGAACTTGATAAATTAAAGGCGTATTAGTCAGTTTCATGCTTGGTAGAAACCAGCTACCCCAGATAGGGGCCAGGAATTTTTTTTTCACATCTTATGTTTATACTCTGGTCATCTGCCTCCTGTGCAGGATCACAGGCCTAAGGTCACAGTCCAGCTGGCCTGCCTCAGTTTCCCCTCTTGGACCATTCAGATAATCTTCACTTCATGTTTGTTCTTGGTCAGACAATCTATCCCTCCTTAGGGATTGGCTTTATTAATACACAATAAACTGTAACCCTCCAGACAAAGTCCATTCACAAGTCTCCGCAACTCAAGCTTCCTCCTCACAGGGTCTCTACCAGGCCTTCTTGCTGGAGCGCTTTCCTTACTCCCTGCAAACCCTCCCACAGCTTCCCCCCTTTTCATGCACTTTCTTGCTCCTTTAAAAAAAAACAAAAACTGGAATCACCTGATTTCTCTCAAGTGGGATCCATTCTATAATCGGGTTGGCTTAGACTCAGTCTCTTCAGCCCATGGGACAAGCCACCCCATTACCGTACTCTTTTCCTATCTGGATTACCAGTATACCACATAGACCTGTGGAATCAAGGCCAGCAACAGGACACAGCCCAAAAAGCCAGTCAGCAAAGTATTCACTTTTGGCAGAACATGCTGGTATGTGTGCATAGACCAGGAGTAGAGAGCGTCTCATCACAGGTGGGACTCTGGGATGTTAGTTGAAGGGCACCTGTTATTGACACAGCTCGTAAATTGCTGTTTTCTCAGCATGGAGAGTATTGGAAGCTTGAGTTAATGTCAGGTTTATATTAACATTTATATCAGGAAATCAATGGAAAGGTTACACTGTTAATGCAGGGTAAACAGATTTCTCCTGCTCTCACAGATGCACTACAGCTGAGAGAAAAAGTGTGGCACTTTGAAATAAAACGTGTTTCCAGCTCTGCTGAGCTTAGAGCCAAATTCTCCCTTTGCTTGACATAGGGAGAGAGTCTAGATTTTAAATGAATAAATTAGTCCTTTGCAGCAACTATTTTCTTTGGTCCATCAACTTAGTCTCTGCATTGGCCTGCTCCATGGTATGTATCCTTGGTTATGATAGGCAGTCGTATGCTTCATAACTGGCATACGAAGAGAGAAATCTCAGGGAGAAGTTAAAATAAAGGTCAAACAAGGTGCTTTGAAAAGGAGCATGTAAAGACACTGAAAGGATCCTTCCTTTCCATTGCAGTTACATCTGAAAGGCTGTGCACAGATCCAGCCTGGAAACGGCATTTGATTCCAGCTGGCCCAATGTTCAATGTCTTTAGAAACCCATAAGCTGCTCTCTCATCAGTGGAGGATGCTGGTGGGTACAAGCTTATCAGCTGCAACCTCCAGCCTTGTAAAAAGCCAAGGAACATGCATCTTTCACTCAAATAATCTCCTGTGTTGCCGAGTTACCCATCTTTATTATTTTTAATCTCCAGTTCTTAGTATACTAGAACCTTGCTACGAGAGCTCTTCACACACTCAGCCTTCACAGCGCAGAATGAAAAACGGAAAACGTGTGGCTAATGAAGCTCTATGCAACCCATTTTAATTCCAGGGATGATTTTCCTGGCCTTATCCAAAGCAAACAACTCAGTTTAAACAGCTTTGACCTGTGGGCCCAACTCTGCAAGTCATAGACATGTAGGGCTGGAGGGACCCTCAAGAGTTAGCTAGTCCAGCTTCCTCTGCTGAGGCAGGACCAAGTATATGAGCAGTTGGCAGCATTGAGATGCAAAATTATGCTTTAGAAGAAGCTGGAGCCTAAATCCACCAGCGTAGCCCACTTTGCTACACCACTGCTTATAGCTTGAATGCCACCTGAGAATATGCCCCTCATCTTCTGTTGAAACCAGTGGGCATTGAAGATGCCAATGGGCACTGAAGATGCCCAGCCTGTGGTAGGATCAGGCCCTGTGAAAGTCAGAAATGCCAAGTTTTGTGAACACTAGGGAGCATGAACTCTTGATGTTCCTTAGCATCTAACTTCACGACGAGTTGAGGACTGTAAGCACCAAGCATGACAGGACCCTCAGTTCATACCTGTGTCAGTGTCTTAGTATCCCAGAGCTGGAACACATGATCCTTCATGCTGAAGAATAGTCACAAACCTCTCCCCATGAACGCAACTCGTTTCCCCAGCTTCCCAATGTTCAGAAAGTGCCATCAGCTTGGGGCCATAAGAATTGCCATGCTGTGTCCGGTCCAGTATTCTGGCTCCAACATTGGCCACTACCATTCTTCTCCAGAAGAAGGTGAAGAAACTCCAAAGTAGAAAGTTATGGAATAACCTATTCACAGGAAAAGGTTCTTCCTAACCCCTAAGATCTGTAAGTTGCCCTGAAACCTTAGGTTTCTATCCACCTTCCATAACTCTTGGGTTTCTTGGTCTGTTTTTCATCCTTACCATGATAGGTGGAAGCTGAGGGTACGCCATATCCTTGAGGAGTGGGCTACTGAGCATCTTTTAGCATTTTTAAGAAGGAAGGAAAGGAAGGGGAAGTGTGAGGGATTACTCGTCAGCACAACTTCATTTGAGAGAAAATAGCGTCCGTAACAGCCCATTTATTTCTGGATCATACAATATTCAGCTTCTGCACAGCAAGTTGGAAAACTGGCTTCCTAACTTCCTCTCTCTGAAATCATTAGTATTAATAGTTTGAATAATAAACCACAAAAAGGACCACACACACAAAAAAAAGACTGTATGTCGCCTCCTCTGAGTGCTTATTGGGTTGGCAGTCTCTGCTTTGTCTAATTCAGACGCATTTGTTTTTCCTTCCATCATTTGCTTTAGTACATTAAGTTAAAGTGGTTCTATGGGGATTCAGTTGATTAATGACTCATTTCCATCATGTGCACATGCAAGAACAACCTGCATTTGTAGCATATTTTTTGAAATAAATATTAAATGTCTGGCTAAGTTGGGGAGCAAAATGATATTTTTTTGTTTAGCGGCAAAAGAAGCAGAAGAAGAATTAAATAGAAAAATAAAGCATCCAACTCTTGTTTGTATCCCAAGGGAGATCAGGGATCTGTAGTAATAGTTATTCTACAAACATTCAGTAGAAGACAGTTCTTTACGCGGAAAGATTACACCCTAGGAAGACAAAGGGCGCGCAGGGGAGGTTAGATAACAGAGGCAAAGAGAAAGGAAGTGACTTGACTTGCCCAAGCTCACATGGTAGGTCAGTTTCAGAGCCAGGAATAGAAACCAGAGGCTCAGACTACTGCCCTAGCAACAGACCATGCTGCTTCTTAAAATGACCAGCTGAAAACCTAGTCCATTGATTTAACTGAGTTATTCCTGACGTTCACTGGTAGGAGCTCCCAAAGTATGCATTAAAAACTATCACTGGCTTAGGACCAGTGATTTGCAACATATTTTGTACTGCAACCCTGCGTTACAACAGACAAAAGCTTCAGAACCATCCTCTCCCATCTGAAAGAAGAGGAGGGCTTCTATGGTGCCTCTGATTCCTATCCATAACCATGCCTTCAGGGCACAACTCCCAGGTTGAGAGCCCAGGGCATAGGAAATAAAATGTGCCTATTTTACAAAATGTATTCCAAAGTCTGTCTTTCCAGCAAATTAGAAATTGCTTTCCAAACTTGACTAAGAATGTGAGTTCAAGGGAAATAGTGTAAGTGAGTACATGATAATACTGGATATATGAATCAGAAGGAAATCAAACCTTTTCCCTGTAGAATCTTCCAATCCTTTCCAACACATGCATGGTGATATTACACCCAGAACCATAGTGGGGCTTTCACCTATATATATGAGATGTTTAGGTCAATATATCTTCTGAAGGATTTCCTATTTAAATAGTTAAATCAATCCCCTGGCAAGTTCTTTGGAATGTCTATAGCTTTTGGTTTCATTGTATTACAATGTAGTGAGGCCTATGGGTGTGGAGAGAGCGCTGACAAATAGATATCTTAGTGCTATTCTTTTCAATATCCACCAGGAAACCTCCAGGTGTGTCAGCAGATATTACAATCCTACTGTAGATATTTTTCCTGGTCAGAATGAACCAGAACAACAGGTGCATTGCATTGCTTAATCAATGAGAATTAAAACTGCAGATATTACTGTAATGTCATTCGGGTGAAGAAAGATTTCCAGATAAATCAGTTCATCTGACACTTACCTTATTAATGAGGAGTTAGGAGCTGAATTATAGGTTTTCTTCCTGTGATTTATCTGGACTACTTTTTTCTTTACCAAAATAGCGGTTTTGTAGTATATGGAATTTGATTTCTCAGCCACTAAGAAATAAAGCCATGCAGATTCTTGGCATAAAGTATGTTGACTTTCTCACACACACACTCACACACACACACACGTACATGTTTACTGTGTACATATCTGGATCGAACAGCTACCTTCACAGCAGCTAGGAGGAACAGCTGCCATTAGTACCCTGCTGCTGCCTCGTGGCACCACCTCAGACGCAGTAACTATATTCTGGGGCGCTCTAGACTATTTTAGATATGTGTTTTGTACTCAGTAAAAACAAGGATTGTTGGGAGGAAGCACTCTTGTCTGTACCAATCATGTGCTGTGTCCCCCACTGATTTATTTCCTGGTACTACCTGGAAAACAGACTAGTTATCAAATCTTTGGGTTCTGATAACCCTGGGTAACACGCCCTGAAAGACATTTTGAATGGACAGATTACTACATCTGTCACATTTAGGAACCACACATCTCAGTTGTGTGTATATGTTTGCTTGCTTTAATCTGTAAATAACTCTTATTTCTTTTTCCTAGTTAATAAACCTTGAGATAGATCATTACATGACTGGCTACAGGCATTGTCTTTGATGTAAGATCAAGGATACCCACTGATTTGAGGTAAGTGACTGATCTCATGGGACTGGGAACAACCTGAAGATTTTGTCTCTTTTGGTGTAAGTGACCCTTTATCACTAAATCCAGTTTGCAAGATAGACTGGTGCCCATGGGGACTGTCTGTGACTCCATGGTAAGATGAGTATAGTGATTCAGGAGATCCTATTTGTTACTGGGTTGGAGAAATCTAATTAGAGAACATACCACCATTTGGGGTGTGCACCCTGTTTTTACAGCCTGAGTTGTGATCCAAATCAGACAACGTGACACCAACGGCAAATGGACCCACATGGGTCCAACCCCAGTGTGTTGACCATCTTGAATTGGTTGTTGCCACATCGTGACCAGATGCCCAAAAGGTCTGACGTTTTTTTGCAGTTTGACCAGACTTGCATAAGTTGACATACCACTGAAGGCTCAGTGAATTGAAGTAGATGTTGCAGAATATGGTCATACAGGTTCTGAGCCTGCCAGGTTGAATGCCTCAATTCTGTTGGCTACAAAACATGTTGGGGGCACTCTGTACCTTGCAGATTTAGCATCCTCCAAGACTGGGCCCTTAAAATGGATGTGCTGGGGCAGAGTATCTCAAAGTGGGCCCAGAGCAAAAACCCTAGGGGTGGCGGGAAGTCCTCTAAGATGTATACAAAAGAACAGCACCATCTGCAGGTCACAACAAATAGGAAACTTAGCACCAGCCATCAAAGGAAGGAGTTACAAAGAGTGCAGAAGTTCTGTATAAAGAGAATCAGAGGGGTAGCCGTGTTAGTATGGAATTGCAGAAGTGACAAAGAGTCCTGTGGCATCTTAAAGACTAACTGAAGTATTAGAGCATAAGCTTTCGTGGGCTAATACCCACTTTGTGGCATCCGACGAAGTGGGTATTAGCCCATGAAAGCTTATGCTTATAAAGAGAGCAGTGTAGTCTGGAAATGTTGTAAAGAGCTCTGGCTACTTGGTTGTAAGCAAAAACCCACCAACACCATCTAAAGTCAGGAAATGTATATGCTATGAGCATCAAAGATGGATGAGGACAAAAAGTTGATAAGGCGTAGAGAATGCCCTGGCATGGGCATCGTTATCTCTTACAGAAAGTAAGTGACCCAATGGGTGTGCATAGAAACCCTGTTGTGGTGGGCAACAAAGACTAATGCCCCAAAGTATGAGACTACTGAAATATGGAAGATCATCTTAACTTTATTATGGCCCATATAGTTTAAGCCTATCTATGTTTTAAGCCACTCATGTTTTGTCAATATATATCTAATAATTGGATTTAAAGCGTTTTAAAACTATGACATGGATTTTCTTCAAACTTGGCTTATTCCTTAAAGTATGAAACTTACAAATCAAGACAAGATTGAACAAAAGTTAAACTCCTCTGCCTGAGTCAGGATATAACAATGGGAAAGGTGATCTGGCCTGCTTAGTTGCTTTGATTTTTGTTGTTTGCTGGATCTCTTTTTAAGCTTGCTTTTTTTTAAAAAAAGATGCCACTGATGAAACACAGGAATGACACACAGAAAATTAAGAAATTTCCTTGGTTTCTTTGTTCTCTGCTTGATTAGAATGTGGGTGGACTAGCATATTGCCAAGAACACGTAGCTTAAGTTGCGTGCTCTGAGTTTGAAGTTGATTGACAGACAACAACCAATCCATCCAGTTAAACCACGGCATTGTTCTCCTTTCCTTGCTACGATATCTATATGCAAAGCTTTCCTTTTTGTGTGGAACAAATACTGACTATAAGGAACAACAACTAGAAATGGCTGCTTTCATGGAGGAGTTATCTAATAAAAGAAGAGCAGATGCCTTAATGGGCCTGATCATCACATGGTGTAAAATTGGTGTAACTCTAGTGAAGTCCATAGAGTATATCAGTTCGCATCATGTGAATATACCACAGGGATGGGGGCCATCTAAGTACCATAGATTGACCCTAGCCCAATATGAGGCTTCACTGAGGTTGAGGATGCATTGGGATAGTGTTAAGACATGAAGCTGGTGAGAAGGGTTTTCTCTTGTAAATGTTTCACTCTCTGTCCTAGTCCACACTCAGTGAAAAGCGTGTGTCATAAAGGATCCGGATTGGCTGTTTTAGCATACTTTTATTAGTTTTAGCACACTTATTAGTTACACACCAGGGGGCAGTCATTTCCTCCAGGGGGCAGTAATTTACTACTGATCTGTACCAGCAATAAATAGCTATTCTCGATACACCACTTCACTACTGTTGCTTGGCAACTTGGTGGGGGGAGGAGCGACTAGAATTCCCCTCCTCCCACTCTGTCTGCCCCACAAGGGGCAATATCAGGTGCATAGTGCCTACTCTACTCCTGAGACCCAAATTCCCCCTCTGTACTACTCAGCACATGGGTAGTCTGGGGCATAATATAGACCTTTGTGATACTTTGCATCTGAGGGCCTGATCTAGAACCCAATGGACTCTGTGGCAAAGGTCCCATTCATTTTAACGGTGCAAGATCAGGGCAAAAATGTATTTGCACTGAGTGAACTAGAATTCCCCGTTAGCTTCCCTCGTAAATCTCAGAAGCCCTCTGATAAACATACAAGTTTTCCTTGGGAAGGACTCCATCCTTGCCTTCCTTAGGGATGTTAGATTGAGTGATCCAGTATCTCTGTTTCATCTTTTTCTCTTATACTTACATTCTAACTGGCGAATAGCTTGGCATAATAGCAGGGCACTGTGTACAGTAAACAATTTAGTTAGGAGACCTCAAAAAAATAGTTCACGGTAACAAATACCATAATGCTGCACAAAGCAGAACACTCGAGAGAACAAATTATCAAAGAGAAAGTAAAGCAAACAAAATGAATGCATGTAATACAGATAAATCTTATGTCACAACCTTAAAGCCCCCCATCTGGGACTCTACAATTCATAATAGGCTTTGGGAGTGAATTTTAAAGGTTGATTGCATAAAACATGAAACAAAACTAAGTTTGATCACCCAGGGATTTGCAAATGTGTGTGTGGGAGCTACTAGCAGTCCCTGGGTAGATGACCAGAGGGTAGGAAGAAAGACTCTAGCATTTTAACCAGACAAGTGGGAGCAAATGTTCCGTAAACACTTTGAATATCAAAAGAAACCTTTTAGAACTATTGTTACTTCACAGGAAGCCAATTTAACAAATACAAGGTAGGAAGAAAGTAATTTACAGAGCAGGAATACAGCACAGAGTGACATAAGTCCATTTTTAAGGCCACCAGAGTACTTGCTCCTGTGGTCAAAGAGCAAACGTTGATATGTACTTGGTAGTATGATGATTGGACCTGGAGAGAGAAGATCGGGTTTCAGAAAGGACCTAGATTAGTGAGGGACCAGAGGTTCATGAATGTATAACTCTGGCCTCTTGGCACTCATAATGAAGCCTGTTTTCTTATTATCTTGCCTGCTGACTGCACCATTAATTGCTAATGAAACACGGTCCTGGTTATTGTAACTTGTAAAGGCCATATTGGAACTCAATCTTCTTTCAGGTGTGCCTTTTGAAGTGGACAATGAAACAGGAAAGTCTTTATAACAACCAAAGGGACTTCACTCCTTGAATGCAATTCCAAAATGGCAGCTTGGGATTCTGTAGTTTTTCCATTAGGTCCCAACTTCCTAACTGTTGATGCTAACAGTATCCATTTAACTCAGTGGGAATTAAACATACACATCAGCAGGAGAATCAGATTCTATCCATTCTTTTTCTTATGGGAGCCCATTCACAATGATAAAACTGTCGTCACAGCTGTTTTCTTGGGTGGGCCAGGGTTCAAGTGAAAGGAGTAGTTTTGCCCTGAGCCAACCAATCCAGAGATGTTACTGGGTTATCTTTCAGATCGGTATGTTATTCAAAGGGTGAACGTTTACTGTTATGGGGTAGCTTCACTTCTGGTCACTTTTTAATCTCTTTGAATACACTCACCTCAGGTCTTGGGCCTCTTCTCTTTCCTGTCTCAGGGAGGGATCTCACAATTCGTCCCCTTTATGACTATGGTGGGGTAGACTACCCATGTATAACAGCTTGTCGCCCTGCTGGCCTGGCTGGGTTTCAAGCACCTTCCTCTCCTCCCTCTGAGAATGTGTGCCCTGTAATCTACAGGCAGCCTTGTTATAATAAAGTGTTTTCATTTAGCTCTTATAAAATGGCAGGGGGAAGAAGGATGACGCCTTTAAAGTAACAAAGCCTGTGTGCATGTCTGTCTTACGAAGTGTATTACTGTCCCATAATGGCATCCTAGCCAGGCCTGGCTTCTTCAGACACCCCTGTGAGTCCCTGTGTCTGAGTGCGTCTCAGTCTGGATCTCGCTTGCAGCCCTAAGAGACCTTTTACAATCCTGCCAGGGTTCTTTGTTGTCCAAGAGGTTTATTTCAGTGTTGGCGGGCTTTGCGCTCCCCCTCACCCTCAGTTAAACAAGTGCCATAGAGGAGAATTGAGCCAAAGTTGTTGGAGCTAATAGTCTGGCATTGTCCTGGAACAGCTCTTAATCGGAAGCTAATGGGTGACTTCCTGAGCCATCTCTTCCCTGCCTGACCCATCCCAGATGGCCCCCTAGTTAGAAGCACTTAAAGCTGGGTGACTGGACAACAAAATGGCAGATGAAATTCAGTGTTGATGAATGCAAAGTAATGGACATTGGAAAACATAATCCCAACTATACATATAAAATGATGGGGTCTAAATTAGCTGTCACCACTAAAGAAAGAGATCTTGAAGTCATTATGGATAGTTCTCTGAAAACATCCATTCAATGCGCAGGATCAATCAAAAAAGTAAATAATCAAACTTAGCCAAATGTATCATCTAGAGCAGGGGTGGGCAAACTTTTTGGCCCAAGGGCCACATCAGAGTTGCAAAATTGTATGGAGGGCCGGATAGGGAAGGTTGTGCCTCCCAAAAGACCCTGGCCCCGCCTCCTATCTGACCCACTCCCATTCCCCGCCCTCTGACTGCCCCCATCAGAACGTCCAAACCCCTCTGCTCCTTGTCCCCTGACCACTCCCTCCAGAGGCCCCCCACAAGACCTCACCCGCTATCTAAGCACCCCCTGCTCCTTGTCCCCTGACCACCCCTTCCAGAGAGTCCCTCACCCCCTAATCACCCCCTAGCACCCCACCCCGTATCTAAGCCCCCCTACTCCCTGTCCCCTGGATGCCCCCTGGAACTCTCTGCCCCTTATCCAACCCCCCTTTTCCCCACCCTCTTACCATGTTGCTCAGAGCAGCAGCCTAAATGGAGCTAGATGTGCTGCCCCACAGGAGCATATAACCCCACCCCCCCAGAGCGCTGCCCATGAGGCGGCGTGGCTGCGGGGGAGGGGAGGCCGCGGGGAAGGGGCCAGGGACAGCCTTCCTGGCCAGGAGCTCAGGGGCTGGGCAGGGCAGCCTGTTGTTTGCCCACCCCTGGTCTAGAGACAAAGCAGTACAATATGGAAAGGAGAGAGAGACAGACCCTCTTTCTGGGAAGGAAATTCACCTTGCCCAGAAGATGTGCTTCAAATATGCACATCAGCTAGTAGTACTCATAGTATGATAAACAGTTTGAGAACCACTGGCATAGAGGTACATTCCCACCTGGGGTAGGACACCCCATTCATGTAGCTTAGCTCTGACAGACTTCCTGCTTTCTAATGCCAGTGCCGTCTTCAGTTTGCCTAAGTGTTTTGGGATACCTGACCTGAATGAACAAACTAGAGTGGAGAGCATGATGCATTAAATTACCATAACTTCCCAAGACCTATATAATTATATATTGTATTAATGCCATGCACATAATGCCCATTAATATGGTGCACACTATGCCTTACATATATGTGTTGGCTAACAATGTAAAAATAATTCCTCACCGCTTCAAGAGTATACCGGATAAGCCAGGGATGAGGTAGGTAGATGTGAAGTTACCATGTTACCATCTCTCCAAAGTGATTTGAGAAGACTATCTGCTCCTGTTCCCTTTGCTGTCTTTGTTTCAGAACCATTACTTGCTATCTGAATTGATATGTGTATTCAGTCCTGCCTTTGCTTTAAATATTAATTTTCGGTGTTGGCTTGCTTTCCAGTGTAAGCCTCGCAGAAGCAGACAAGACAATAGGAGTCAGGCATAATCTAAAGCATTGTAGCCTGGGAGGCCATTTATAATTATGTTACATGTCAGAGACGTGATACAACATATTCACAACCCACACCAGTTATTTTAGATATCTCTCTGCTCCTTCATATTATGTACCTGCAGGCAAAGAGGGAACATGCAAAAGAATGAGTGAGGATGGGGGAATATGGGAGGCAGGGGCTATGAGAGAGTATATAAAAGCTAGCTTTTTGATGCAGACTCGTGTAAAGAGAGCAAACCAGTGCTTCTCTTCTGTGCGTTATGGAGTTGGTAGAAATGCTTATGCTTAAGATTTGCCTAACACTTTTCTTTCATATGGTCCTGTCTGCAGCAGCTTATAACTTTCCCAAACTTCAAGCATTCAGGCTGAAATTTTCCGTGCAGAATGTCTGCCTCAGGCTGAATCAGCTTGGAAAGCCTCAGCAAAATAAAATGTTCAGCTATTTTCAAGAAGGAGGTTAGGGGGAAATGCTTTGTATTCAGAATAGGTTTTTAAAAAAGGCTTGCAACCATTTCGTGGAGAAGCTCTAGCTGCTAGAGTCTAGAAACCTGTGACTTAAATCATGGACTTGAAATTCACAGGGGAGTTGCCATGGTGCTAGGGATGTGCCTTTTGCTTTTCCTACGAGAAACCCACCCACGTTCAGTTGAGCAAAGAGTGCTGGAAAATGACTGCACGAGCTCAGTAGAGGTTTGTTGGAGGCTGGCAGCAAAATCCTCCGAAGATTCAATCTGCCGTGACCATGCACCAGCCCAGGGCTGTTATGGCCGAGCAGGACTTATTCATATATAAGTGCGCCTCCCATCTGCTGGAGGCTGCTGTGGCACCAGAAGAGAGCAGGCAGATTGGCTCTCTGGTGCTCTCAATACCCAGCCCATTGGTGCCCAGGCAGCATGGTAGAGATGGAGGAAGGGTGGGGGTGGAACAGATGACCATATAGGTCCTTTTGATCTCCAACTCCTCGGATTATACAAAGACAGATACAAAATAATAATAATTAATAAACCCCTAGGAAGTTTCAAATTCAAGACCAGTTAAAAAACTATTGGAGAACTCATCTCAAGTTGTCTGGTGACCCACTCAGTGCTTGGTATCACTTAATATTGTGGTAATAGGCATGTTCCTTATTTATGCTCCTGTGGATGGAAGAAATGTGTTTGTGAGTGCACATAGGAGATGGAGTGTACAGAAACAGAAGAGAAATAGAAAACACTAGGAGACAAGAGACGAGGAAGAAGGGAAAAGGGAATCTATCAAAACAAGTTCCCCAAATCTGAGCCGTCTTTTGTAGGTGACAAATCTGAGGAATTATCATAGATTGAAGTGTCACTAGAGGAGGTTTGGGAACTAATTAATAAACTTAATTGTAAAAAGTCACTGGGACCAGATTCACCCAAGAGTTCAGAAAGAACTCAAATGTGAAATTGTGGAACTATTAACTAGGGTTTATACCCTGTCCTTTAAATCAGCTTCTGTACCCAATAACTGGAAGATAGCTAATGTAATGCCAATATTTAAAAAGGGCTCTAGAGGTGATCCAGGCAATTACAGACCAGTAAGTCTAATGTCAGTACCGGGCAAATTAGTTGAAACAATAATAAAGAATAAAATTGTCAGGCACATAGAAGAACTCAAATTGTTGGGCAAAAGTCAACATGGTTTCTTTAAAGGGAAATCATGTCTTACTAATCTATTAGAGTTCTTTGAAGGGGTCAACAAATGTGGACAAGGGAGATCCAGTGAACATAGTGTTCTTATATTTACAGAAGGCCTTTGACAAGGTTCCTCACCAAAGGCTCTTACGTAAATTAAGTTGTCATGGGATAAGAGGAAAGATCCTTTCATAGATTGAGAACTGGATAAAAGACAAGGAGCAAAGGGTAGGAATAAATGGTAAATGTTCAGAATGGAGATGGGTAACTAGTGGTGTTCTCCACAGTTCAGTCCTAGGACCAATCCTATTCAACTTATTCATAAATGATTTGGAGGAAAGGGTAAATAGTGAGGTGGCAGAGTTTGCAGATGATACTAAACTGCTCAAGATAGTTAAGACCAAAGCAGACTGTGAAGAACTTCAGAAAGATCTCACGAAACTAAGTAATTGGGCAACAAAATGGCAAGTGAAATTTAATGTGGTTAAATGTAAAGTAATGCATGTTGGAAAAAATAACCCTAACTAGACATACAATATGATGGGGCTAATTTAGCTACAACTAATCAGGAAAAAGATCTTGGAGTCATCGTGGATAGTTCTCTAAAGACATCCATGCAGTGTGCAAAAGCAGTCAAAAAAGCAAGCAGGATGTTAGGATCATTTAAAAAGGAACAGAGAATAAGATAGATAATATCTTATTGCCCTTGTACAAATCCATGGTGCGCCCACATCTGGAATACTGCATACAGATGTGGTCTCCTCATCTCAAAAAGGATATACTGGCATTAGAAAAGGTTCAGAGAAAAGCAACTAAAATGATTAGGGTTCTGGAACAGGTCCCATTTGAGGAGAGATTAAAGAGGCTAGGACTTTTCAGCTTGGAAAAGAGGAGATTAAGGGGGGATATGATAGAGGTATATAAATCATGAGTGGTGTGCAGGAAGTGAATAAGGAAGTTTTATTAACTTGTTCTCATAATACAAGAATTAGAGGCCACCAAATGAAATTAATGGGCAGCAGGTTTAAAACAAATAAAAGGAAGTTCTTCTTCAAACAGCACACAGTCAACCTGTGGAACTCCTTGCCTGAGGAGGTTGTGAAGGCTGGGACTATAACAGGGTCTAAAAGAGAACTGGATCAATTCATGGAGGTTAAATCCATTAATGGCTTTTAGCCAGGCTGAGTAAGGAATGGTGTCCCTAGGCTCTGTTTGTCAGAGGGGGGTGATGGATGGCAGGAGAGAGATCATTTGATCTTTACCTGTTAAGTTCACTCACTCCGGGGCACCTGGCATTGGCCACTGCCAGTAGACAGGATACTGGGCTAGATGGGCCTTTGGTCTGACCTAGTACAGCCATTCTTATGAGTGGAAACAAAGGCCTGAAGAGATGAAATGACATGTTGTATTTCAGCAGCAAAGCCAAGCCAAAAACCCATGTCTCTTGACTCCCAACCCGACAGATTCACCTTTAGACTTTGCTGTCTGTCCTTTAACTGGAGCATGAAACACCTTTTTATTCTTTTTTCTCTTTTAGAACTTATCAGTGAACAGGCCTGTACCAACCTAATCCTACATCCTCTGCTTTTGAAGAGCAAAGTATGCTAATGCAGAGGAAGTACAGTTTTCAACATTCCCACACTTCCCCCATTTGCTGTTAAATATATTAATGTTATTCTCCCAGTATTTATTTATAAACAAAATTTATTCCGGTACGGGTGACATTTATGCTGATTATACCACAGCCTTTTCACTGCCTGTTCCTTTTATTACAGCTGTATTTCTTTTGCTGCCTGCTTTTCACCCTTCTTAGAAATAAAATATTTTACTGAGCTGACCATCTGATAAAACATTTTCTGCTAGGTTCAGTATAAATTTCCTCAAGTAGTACTGGAGGAGCGAATGCATATAACATTTCTAGGCAGCATGTCACCCCTAAGGGGTGATGTAGGTTTATGGAGGAGCTGAGAAGAGGCACCAACTTCACTGCCTGATGGTGATTAAGCAGATTTTATTTATAGCTCAAACTGGACACAGTGTGTCTATTAAAAAAACAGTGTTACTATAGATTTCAGGCAGCTGCTGATTATGTATCTGGTTTTATCTAGAAGCATAAATATGTTAAACTTAAGATTTAGGAGAACTATGATTTAAAGGGTAAAATCATTACGGGGATGATGCAATTATCCCCCAAACAAGCATTAAAAATGTGAGAAAGCCAGAGTTAGTCAAATTGAAAAGCAATCTAAGAGTGTTAAGGTCTGGAAATGCGCCGTTAAGGCCCTCAAACCACCTTAACATTGCCCTCTAGTGACTGATCTCTGCAGTACACTTATCCCACTCAGTGGACCCGCTGGGGTGGAAAGGAAGCTAATGGGCCCACCTTCCTACACCTCCCCTTGTCCTTCCCAGAGTTCTGCTCACAGGCCACCAAGGAGTTCATGCATTTCCTGGAGCATAGGTCTCCCTTGTACAAGGATGTTCCTTGAAGTCTGGGCTCCAGCCTGAGCCTAAATATCTACACAGCATTTTATGAGCCTGGCACTGCAAGCCCCGTGAGCCTGAGTTAGCAGATCCCAGGCCCATTGTGGGTGTCTAATTTCTATGCACTTGGCCCTGTGTGGCAGATGGTCACACACCGCGTAGCTCATAGCGGCTTCCTCATATACTGAGGGGCCCCTCTGAACCCAGTGGGACTTCTTAAGAAGAGCAGGGTCAGGCCCTTACATGATCAGGCATAGAGGCCTTTATCTGCGGGTAACTGTAGGAAATTGAGAAAGGGGAATGGCTGGATCAGACCCGAGGTCCATTTAGTCCAGTTGTCAGGAGCCCACAACTGAACTCACATGCTCCTTGCCCTCAGCTGAGTCAGGTATTGGTCAGATATTGGCCTGATAGTAGTCAGACTAGTCAGATATTAGCCTGATATTAGTCAGCTGGCCCCTGACTGGTTGACGACTGCAGCAGGCCCATTCTTGAACCCTGCTGTGTGCCACGCCTGCAGCTGTGTTCCTCATCCTGCTTCCGCTCGCAGCTCCTGCCTTGCCCCGTTCCTTTTTCCTGGTTTCCGGGCCCTGGTTTGCACTCCTGGGTCCTGCCTCATTGCAGCTGATACTTTGGCTGTGACCCTCAGCGCCTATTCCTGCCTTTCAGCTCTGACTCCTCCCTGAACTTGGTAACTTGGCTTCTGATTTGGGCTCTGGTCACTAGGCTTGGTCAACTCTGTGCCAACCACTAAGCCAGCCTCTCCCCTGACCATTAGGCAAGACCATGTTATGTTGTACAAAGCACATGGGATCTTTTATAAGAGAGGAGGCCAATACACCATATTTATTAAAAATACAACAGTTAGCATATGCTTTTCAGACACACACACACACACACACACAGACACACACACACAGACACACACACACACACTGCTACTTGATGTTAATCGTTACCAGTCTGTTGTAGCTCGAGTCAATCTCATGGCCAGTTAGATTGAGCACGATTGAGGAGCTGGGCTCCGTCGGTTGCGATACGATGCTCCCAGGCTTTGCAGGACTGAACCCAGAGTTCCATGGTGAAACACCCCATCTTTATAGTTGTAAATTCCCATTTGAGTCCATGCATGTTGCAATATCATCCTGTAATCATTAGTCCATAAGTGGTGTTAATCTTGGGGTTTTCTGCTGTTGTCATTTGATGGTTATTGTTGGGTTTCTCATTGTTATCTCCCATTTGTTGTCTCGCCTTTGGGGGTGCCTTCCTCACCTCTGAGGCCCGTCAATGCTGCTAACATGTTTAACATCCAATACAATGGATGTTTTCTGATTGTCTCCTGGTCTTTTCAAGTCTCTCACTTTTCTTGACCATCTGGACATTCACATCTTATCTTTTCCTGATGCATGCATTCCTCATTCACACTAACAGTCCCTTACAGAAACCTTCCAAGGTATCCAGACAGCAGTATTTTATATTCAGCAGAATACATTGTAAATCAAGCCTTGCTAAATTTTATGACTAAAACAATTCACATTGGGGCTTCAGGCCCTCAACATTTCTCTAATCTATTTATCATACAGACAATACAAAATCCTGTCTCTTACTAGCTAAACTTTAGAACAATTCCTTATTGTAATGCATATTGGAAACAGGATCCCAGTCTCAGATGGTTGCTCCTTTCCGTATTTCCAAAAGGGTGGCCAGCAGAGTGAAATCAGAGTTTACGTCAATTCTTATAACAATTAGTACAATTATAAAATTCTGCTCCTACAACCACCCATAGCCCATTCTTAACACCAGTGTCCTGTCTCCAACAATGAACAGCCCTAGATGCTGCAGAGATGTGTAAGAACCCCACAGGAGAGATGTGAGATAATCTACCCCCTACACTAGGTCTCCTCCTGATATATAGCTCTTAGAGACTGGCTTAAGTCCTAAAGGATTTTATTTAATATCCCTTCCACAAAATTTAATATAATTATAACTCTGGATATTTTTGTTATCCATTGAAATTCTAATCCTTGAATCGTGCTCAACAACTTCCTTTGGGAAGGAGTTACACAGTTTAGCATTATGTGGAACAAGTATTTCCTCTTATAGGTATTGAACTTCCCACTTTTTAATTTAATTGAAAGTGCCCTTGTCCTTGTGTTGTGAGACAGGAGGAACAGAAGTTCTCTGTCCACCTTTTCTAGACTATTCCTTATCTGGAATACTTTCATCATGTCCCCTCATTCACTGCCTTTCTAAGGTAAACAATCCTTCTCTTCTCAGTCTCTTTATAGGAATGTTTTTTCCAGACCATTGATCATTCTTATTGCCCTTTTCTGAATTCCTTCTAGTTAAGAACATAAGAATAGCTATACTGGGTCAAAACGAAGGTCCATCTAATCCAGTATCCTGTCTTCCAGCAGTGGCCAATGCCAGATGCCCCAGAAGGAATGAACAGAACAGGTAATCATCAAGTGATCCATTCTGTCGCCCATTCCCAGCTTCTGGCAACCAGAGGCTAGGGACACCATCCCTGCACATCCTGGCTATAAGCCATTGATGGACCTATCCTTCATGAGTTTATCTAATTCTTTTTTGAACTCTGTTATAGTCTTAGCCTTCATAACATCTTCTGGCAAGGAGTTCCACCGGTTGACTGTGCATTGTGTGAAGAAATATACTTCCTTTTGTTTTTAAACCTGCTGCCTATTAATTTCATTTGATGACCCCCTACTTCCTGTGCTATGAGGTAAATAACACTACCTTATTTACTTTCTCCACACCAGCATGATTTTATAGACCTCAATCATATGCCCCCTTAGTTGCTCTTTTCTAAGCTGAAAACTCCCTGTTTTATTAATCTCTCCTCATACACAAGTGGTCCCATACCCCTAATCATTTTGTTGCCCTTTTCTGAACCTTTTCCAATTCCAGTATATCTTTTTTGAGATGGGGCAACCACATCTCCACACAGTATTCAAGGTGTGGGCGTATCATAGATTTATATAGAGGCAATATGATATTTTCTGTCTTATTATCTATCCCTTTCTTAATGGTTCCCAACATTCTGTTTGCTTTTTTGACTGTCACTGCACATTGAGTGGATGTTTTCAGTGAACTACCCACAATGACTCCAAGATCTCTTTCTTGTGTGTTAACAGCTAATTTAGACTCTATCATTTTATATATATAGTTGGGATTGTGTTTTCCAGTTTGCATTAATTAACGTTGAATTTCATCTGTCATTCTGTTGCCCAGTCATCCAGTTTTGAGAGATCCTTTTGTAGCTCTTTGCCGTTTGTCTGGGACTTAACTATCCTGAGTAGTTTTGTATCATCTGCAAATTTTGCCACCTCACTGTTTACCCCTTTTTCCAGATCCTTTATAAATATGTTGAAGAGGACTGATCCCAAGACAGACCCCTCAGGGACACCATTATTTACCTCTCTTCAATCTGAAAACTGACCATTTATTCCTACCCTTTGTTTCCTATCTTTTAACCAGTTACCAATCCATGAGAGGACCTTCCCTCTTATCCCATGACATCATATTTTGTTTAAGAGGCTTTGGTGAGGGATCTTGTCAAAGGCTTTCTGAAAATCTAATTACACTTCATCCACTGGGTAGTTTCCCAATTTCCTCTTTTGATACAGGATTATCAGTATTGCATGCAGTATTCCAGATAATGCAGACCCACTGATTATGTAATGGCATTTGTAATCTCCTCTGTTATAACCATCCCATTCCTTATGAAACAAAGAGGTGGAAGATGTCTATCAGGCACTAGATGAGTTTAGACTGAGCAACAGGCCCCCAAAGGAAGTGATAGAAATCCCATCAGTTGTCACTGTCTGGAGAAGGCATTGCAAAAGCTATAGATGATAATTCCAGACGGATTGGAGCCTACTCATGTCAATAGTCACATCAAAGGTCTAGATGTCTAATTACGTGCCTTTTCTCTTCACCTATTCTGTAGCCTGGATAACATATACTCTTGCAAGCACAACAGAACCCAGACAGCTATGGGAGAGTGAGTTGCACTTGGTTCTGCTCCATGCATCAACAAACTTTTCATCTAAGAAGCATTTTCAGGGGCTGCTCACAAGGTTAGCATTTAGTGCCATCTGTGATGGTGAGTTTTACGATGCAAACCCACAAAGAATGTGACTGAGACCTCTAACTCATTTCACAACGGTCACTGAGGAGCTTTACATTGGTACTGACTTCTGGTAGCTGCCCACAGTTGAAATGGTGGGAGATTATTATATTCTATGTGTTAGAGTAGCACCTACAGAACCCAACCTAGTCTGGACTGCGTTGTCTTGTGTACTTTACAGATACCGTGTGAGGCTGTTCTTGGCCCCAAAGACCTTACAATCTAAACAGACAACAAGTTGGAGAAGAAGGCTGACCTTGGGCTAATTCTAGCAGAAATAATACTAGAACCTAGATCACCTGAATCACAGAACAGTCTCCTAATCACCGGACTGCAGTGCCTCTTGATAGTCCACACTCATACGTTATAGCATTATTGATGGAGAAAGCAGGCAAGATTGTTTACACTAGTGTAAATCAGGTGTAATTCCATGTACTTCAGTGGATTTATTCTGGATTTAGATATGTTCCAATGAGACAAGAACCAAGTTGACAAAAGACAGGTTGGTTTTTTCTGTATTTTAAAAATTCACTTAATACCACAAGTTTTGCATATCTTCCACTTCATCTCTCCTCCCTTACCTTCTTTACAAGAACAAAACAGGCTAAAATGCAGGAGATAAAAATCTCACAAACTGTACGGTTTTCAATTAAATACATCTATTAATGCGAGCCTCCTGGTACTTATATATAAACACAATTTATTCTTTTCTAGGAGTCATCCTTGCAGCTGCTGATGCTATCAAAGTGCTCTCACTGACTGCATATTTTATTACCACCATATTTCTTTTGCTACTTTCCATTTGTCCCACCTTAGAAATAAAATAATTCATTGAAAAGTCCATCTGATAAAATATTCCCCATTCGACATATATTTACTCTGAGTGTTTGAAAAGTAAATTTGTATTATATTTAAGGCAGCAAGTGATGCCAGCAGCTATAAATTAGAAGAGGGTTAACCTGCAGATTTGTGTTTTACAGGGTGAAAAGAGATGGCATAGTGTATCGTCATTGTTAGTAATAACACATGCTCTAAAAGTTTCCAGTTCAGGCTGAAATTTAAGCATATGCTTGAGGTCCATTGACTCTAACAGCATCTGAGTACATACTTAAAGGTAAGCATATGATTAAGTGTGTTACTGTATTGAGGTCAAAATGATCTCACAAAGACATCCCCTTTATGTGAGTTCTAGTTTAGAAAGGGCCAGTAAAACTTTGCTTAAAGGTTAAGAGGCCATTGTTTAGTTTGTTTCACTTAAGGTATGTCCTCACTACAGAGGTAACCAGGGCTCTTGCTGAGTTTTGGGTTCACAGTTCAAGCAAATTCCAAAATGGAAAGCGAAGCTCTCCTGAAAACACCCTGTACTATTCCCAAAGCTTTGCTCATGTTTTCTGAAAAGTTCAGCTCCACAAAACTGGCGATGGCTCGTCACTAGCTTTTGCGTTTGTAACAGAATCTACAACCACGCCTCTTTAGTTTCATAGCCATCAAGGTAAGGGTTATAAGTAGGGCTGGATTACCCAATAGGCAGACTAAACACGTGCTTGGGGCACCAAAAAAGAGGGGGTTTTTCGGAAAAAAAAATTGATATTTGATATTTCATCATAGTCATCATGGGAAAAATCAGAACTTTGTTAGATTTTTTACACTCCACTACACACACTTCCCCCATTTTTCTGGGTTTTATTTTATTACTTATCCCCACCTAAACTAGGGGGCCATCCTACTCAAAGATTGTGATGATGCAAGAACTAGAGTTTATATTCATGTTAACTATGTGGAATGAAATTTTACAACACTTTTACCACACAAGTAAAGTTATCCAAAAAAAAGAATTGGATTTGAAAACATGTGCAGACCTCTGTCAGTCATTAGCAGACTACTTACACACTTTGAGGAATGATTTAGAAAGGTTTGAAGACATATCAAAAGCTATCTTGCCTGATACTAACTACAAAGAAGCCCAGTCCCACAAGCAAATCAGGAAAAAACACACAAATGATAGCCGTGCAATAGAAACAGCATTGAATCCGAGAGACAAATTTTGTGTATCTACTTACTACACTATAATTGATGTACTTGAAGAGGAAAGGTGAAGTGTACAAAGTAGTAGCAAGCAGATTTTCTTTCCTAAATGATATGAACTTATCTGACAAACAATATTCTCATCTGAAAAGAATAAAAAACCCTCAGAAAACGTGTCAAAACAGACTTGATTCACTTTCTCTATTGTCAAGAATCAGAGGGGTAGCCGTGTTAGTCTGGAATTGCAGAAGTGACAAAGAGTCCTGTGGCACCTTAAAGACTAACTAAAATTTTTTCAGAGCATAAGCTTTCGTGGGCTAATACCCACTTCGTCGGATGCATGCAGTGGAAGTATCCAGGGGCAGGTATAAATAGGTAGGCAAGAACCAGGTGGGAGATAACAAGGTTAGTCCAATCAGGCTGAACCAGCTTGTTATCTCTAATCAGGGAGGGTGAGGTGTTCCTCTAGCAGTTGAACTGGAGGTGTGAATAGCGAGAGAAGAGAAGCTGCTTTTGTAGTTAGCTAGCCATTCAAAATCTCTATTCAGTCCCAAATTGATTGTGTCAAATTTGCAAATGAATTGCAACTCTGCAGTCTCTCTTTGCAGTCTGGACTTGAAGTTTTTTTGCTGCAAAATGCTGACCTTGAAATCTTCTATGGCGTGTCCGGTGAGGTTGAAGTGCTCTCCTACAGGTTTTTGAATATTGCCATTCCTGATATCTGATTTGTGTCCATTTATCCTTTTTCGTAGGGACTGTCCAGTTTGGCCGATGTACATAACAGAGGGACATTGCTGGCACATAATGGCGTATATTACATTGGTAGATGTGCAGGTGAATGAACCAGTGATGGTGTGGCTGATCTGGTTTGGTCCTGTGATGGTGTTGCTGGTGTAGATGTGTGGGCAGAGTTGGCACTGAGGTTTATTGCATGGATTGGTTCCTGAGTTAGAGTTATTATGGCGCGGTGTGCTGTTGCTGGTGAGAATATGCTTGAGGTTGGCAGGTTGTCTGTAGGCCAGGACTGGCCTGCCTCCCAAGGCCTGTGAAAGTGAGGGATTGTTGTCC
Source organism: Dermatemys mawii (assembly GCA_007922305.1). Taxonomy (NCBI): domain Eukaryota; kingdom Metazoa; phylum Chordata; order Testudines; family Dermatemydidae; genus Dermatemys; species Dermatemys mawii. The sequence goes on from ML677353.1 coordinate 4,380,947, forward strand.
AGGATGGGTTGTAGATCACTGATGATGCGTTGGAGAGGCTTTAACTGAGGACTGTAGGTGATGGCCAGTGGTGTTCTGTTGTTTTCTTTCTTGGGCTTGTCTTGCAGCAGCAGGCTTCTGGGTACACATCTGGCTCTGTTGATCTGTGTCCTTATTTCCTTGTGCGGGTATTGTAGTTTTGAGAAAGCTTGGTGGAGATCTTGTAGGTGTTGGTCTCTGTCTGAGGGGTTGGAGCAAATACGATTGTACCTCAGTGCTTGGCTGTAGACAATGGATCGTGTGGTGTGCCCGGGGTGGAAGCTGGTGCATGAAGGTAGGCATAGCTGTCGGTAGGTTTTCGGTATAGGGTGGTGTTGATGTGGCCGTCATTAATTTGCACCGTGGTGTCCAGCAAGTGGACCTCCTGTGTAGACTGGTCCAGGCTGAGGCGGATGGTGGGGTGGAAGCTGTTGAAATCATGGTGGAATTCTTCCAGAGTTTCTTTCCCATGGGTCCAGATGATGAAGATGTCATCAATGTAGCATAGATAGAGGAGGGGCGTGAGTGAACGAGATTTGAGGAAGCGTTGTTCCAGGTCAGCCATAAAGATGTTGCCATACTGTGGGGCCATGCGGGTGCCCATAGCGGTGCCACTGGTCTGGAGGTATATATTGTCACCAAATTTGAAATAATTGTGTGTGAGGATAAAGTCACAGAGCTCAGCAACCACTTGTGCTGTGGCATCATCAGGGATACTATTCCTGACAGCATGTATTCCATCTTTGTGTGGGATGTTTGTGTAGAGAGCCTCTACATCCAAAACTTCAAGTCTAGACTGCAAAGAGAGACTGCAGAACTGCAATTCATTTGCAAATTTGACACAATCAATTTGGGACTGAATAGAGATTTTGAATGGCTAGGTAACTACAAAAGCAGCTTCTCTTCTCTCGCTATTCACACCTCCAGTTCAACTGCTAGAGGAACACCTCACCCTCCCTGATTAGAGATAACAAGCTGGTTCAGCCTGATTGGACTAACCTTGTTATCTCCCACCTGGTTCTTGCCTACCTATTTATACCTGCCCCTGGATACTTCCACTGCATGCATCCGACGAAGTGGGTATTAGCCCACGAAAGCTTATGCTCTGAAAAATTTTAGTTAGTCTTTAAGGTGCCACAGGACTCTTTGTCATTTCTCTATTGTGTATGGAAGTGGACATGCTTTGTGGAGTCAGCTTTGATGAACTTATCTAGAATTTTGCAATCAGAAAATCTAGAAGGAAGCTAGTTTAATTTCAGCATACATGTAAGTTTTGTGTCATTTTGAAAAATAGAATTTTATTTTATGGTATAGTATTGTTTTTATTTTGAATTACATATTGGGGGTGGGGCACCATAATCTTTTCGGTGCTTTGGGCCTCTAAAGGTCTTAATCCGGCCCTGGTTTAAGGCTATCTTCAGCTCTAGCATGCACACACCAACCGTTGGGGCCTGATCAGGGGTGGCTCCAACCACAAGCGTATGCCTGGGGCAGCCTGCCAGTCGGTGTCAAGGCGGCAGTCAGGCGAGATCAGCGGACCTCCTGCAGGCATGCTATTGAAAGACGCCTGACGACCGCGCTTGGAGTGGCACGAAACCTTGAGCCGCCCCGGGCCTGATTTGGATTTATACCCGTCCATTCTACGAGCGTGATGTATTGTAAAGAGGCTACTTAGATTCTGCATACTAGCAACCTAGATATTGAAAACTTCCGGTTAATAGCAACATTTTGCTGGGAACCAATACAATCCCATTGACATTAATGTGAATGAGATTCGGCTTTTGGCAAGGGCATGTTGCTTATTAACATTTTTTTGGGCGGGGAGGGGGAGGGATTAAAGGCCCCAGCTATAAGCAGGTTTGTTGGGTTGCAGCCAGGGAAGGACAAGCCACCTTCCCTGGCTGCAGCCCCACAAAGCTGCCTTCAGCCAGTGCTCAGACCTTCCCAGTGCTTCTGAGGCTTCATCTCCATGAAACTGCCTGCACATATGGACCCCCTGGAAGGCAAGGGGCTGGGGGCTGGGGACTGGGTGGGTAGACTAGGCAGGATAGTAGCAGCGAGAGGGCTCCAGCCTAGTGCAGCATGGTACCTCTCCCTATGCTCTCTGGTGGTCGGGGCTCAGCAGGTCCCAGCACTTCCTTTCCTAAGTGCAGCACCTTGCTGGAAGCTGGAGGGGCACCGGGTAGCCCCAAGGGCCCCTATTGCCCCTGCTCCTTGTAGAAAAGCCCCATCATCCGGGCTGCAGAACCCTCCCTGCTGCGGCAGGTTCACAGGGCTGCAATGAGGGAAGACACAGTCCAGCGCTTCTTTCTCTGGCTGAAGCCTTGCAAAATTGCCATATGCTTATTACCAACTACGGGTTAATGGCAGCTTTTTCCCCCCTGGCAACCAAAGTGGAATCTAGTGTAATGAGTTACATCCACTTCAAGGTTCCTTCTTACTGTCTTGGCTAGTTGTGCAGCTGGTATAAGTCAGTATCACCCCATTGACTTTAATGGACCTAGATCAGTTCATACCCGCTGAGAATCTGTTTGCCAGGGCTGTGTGAAGGGGCCTTACTGCATAGGAGAATTCAGATGGGACAGGGGTTAATGAGCATTTCTGTGCACTGGAACAGTACCTTGGGGTACCGAAAAACAGAGCAGCCAGGACAGACACAGACCCAGCTCCCCAAAGGTGTTTAGGCGCCTAATTTCCATTGATTTAAATGGGAGTGTGAAGGGGTGTACCAAACCTGCACTGGGGCTCTGGGGCCTGACCAATCACTGTGGGCCCAGGAGACCACGCCCCCTTGCCCCTTCTGCACATGCTCCAGCTGGAAGGGACAGATAAAAGGAGGCAGCCCAGCTCAGTCTGGGTTGGCTGAGGAGGAGGAAGGGTGTGGGCTGCAGGCCGCAGGCCCTTGTAGTGGCACTAGCAACCCCCTGAAGCAGTGGGAGCCATGGACCTGGACTATGCGGTGGATGACCAGGTGATGAACTGGGACACTGAGGCACTGCCAGCTGCGGAGGTGCTTGAGGTAGGAAGAGCCCCAGTGAATGTATCCAAAGCTGATGCTTGAACCCGTAACTGGGAATTTCCCAGGTCCATAGGGCTGTAGGTTGGAATGTGATGGAGCCCTGTGGGTCCAGGTTCCCCAATTTCTCCCTCCCCGCTTGCATTGGCAACTAAGTGTGGCTACTGGGGGCTACAGACTGACTATTTGTCCTGCCCAGAGGGTCAGAGCCCTCCAACTGCTGTTGCCTGTCCCAGCCAGAAGGCTTCGGGGTCATAGACTGTTGCTTTACCCTGCCCAGAGGGCCAGGGCCCTGCTGTTGCTGGTATAACCCACACACTTCTCAGGTGTGGTGTTCTGTCCCACCCAGTGGCACCAAGAGCACTTGGAGAGTAATGAGTCTGCTCTATAGCCTTACCTAACATCCTTATAGCTTTTAGCTCATGCAGGAGTTGGATGACCAGATGTCCCATTTTTAAAGAGACAGTCCCATATTTAAGCCCTCCTGCAGGTATCCCAACTTCTTCAAAATGGGCAAATTGTCCCCTATTTTCTTTCTCTTCTCCTCTCCCCCCGTCCCCCATCAGTACGTGTGGGTCCTGCTGCTGGTCGGATCCCTGCTTACCAGCCGCCCGCCCCCACAGTGGTGGGTGGGAGGGTGCAGTAGCCAAGGATGGGGATGGGTGTGCAAGGCTGGGGCAGGGGGCGGATAAAACTGCAGCGAATGGGACCGGCTGCTCCCCCTGCTGGTCTGTCAGTGCAGACCCCACCCTCCGCATGCTGGCTCTTGGCCAGCAGGGCCCCGTCGTGTTTGCAGCCAGCACGGGCTATGAGTTGCGGTGGCTGGTGAGTGCAGGCAGACACCAGGTGCTGGCCGGTTACGTGTCACCTCTGCTGTCCACCCATCAGCCCTTTACATATTTCCCCCTCTTGCAGTCCTCTCCCTGCTTTGCCTCTTCGCCCTCCCAGCCCCGCCGCTCCTCTGTATCCCCCCTGATGGGGCGCATCCCACTCCTAGCGCTGTGGGGAGAACCAGCCTCTGGTTGGAGCGCTCGGCTCACCAACAGCCTGACTGTTGGGCTCCTTCCTTCCCCCACTGCCTCTGGCTGGGCCGGAGCCCTGGGAGAGCCTAAAGCCCTTAGGCCCGGGGTGCTGGCCAAGAGGAGTCAAGCCCTGTGTGTGCCAAAGCCCCGCACTGCGCTGACATGGGGGAGCCTCTCCGCCCCCCAACAAAGCTCTGGAGTGGGAGCGGGGATGCGATTTCCAGTCTGTTCATGCCCCGAACCTGCAGGCTCCTCAGCAGCCCCCCGCGGCAGGCGCTTAGCACCCTCTTTCTGTCCCAGCCACCCTGGGTCCTGCCCTCAGGTAGCCCAGGGCTGCTTCATCCCCTAGACACCCTCCTGTGCTGAATCACCTCTCTGGCCCATTCGCTGAAGCCCCGAAATCAGGTTCCCTGGGCCCTGGTGAAGAATGAATGCATCCTTAGGGCTTAACTCCTTCCTGCCCGCGCTGTAGCCCGGGGACAGGAGGTGGCTGGGTTATGTTGGTGGCCAGCAGCTGCCTAGGGGTGTTAGCTGCCTTTGGATACTGTGCGGGCAAGAAGGGACAAGCTGCTTCCAGCCACTGGGGAGCGGGGGCGTGTGGAAGAGATGAGTTCTGTAAAGACACGGACGAGGTCATCACTGCCTCTCCCCCACTCACCCCACCAACGGGAAGCTGCTCCTGGCCCTTCCCTCCCGCAAGGTGCCGAAAGGCTGCTGCTGACCACAGTCCTGTCTGAACCCTAGTAGAAATCTGGCGGGGGGGCATGTGATTTTGTGTGTGTCCCCCCCATGTGTTACCTCAGGAAGATGCAGCGTCGGGTACTAAGAGAGGTGGGTCCGTCCCGGGGGCCCAGCCAGGCAGAGAGCACTGGGCAGGGAGGGTCGAGTCAGCTGATCACACCCGCTCCCAAAGTGAGAGGGGGATACGGATGTATGTGTGTGTCACCTCCCCCCTATTGGGGGGGGGGGTAAGGGTGTGTCACCCCTCTCCATGTGAACTCTAAAGCCTTAAAGATATGAAGGTAAATAAAAAGAATCCAACTAGGTAATATTTATTTTTAACAGGGGCTCAGTCCACTTGATGTTAATTTGAACGCTTGTACTGCGTAGTGCTGACTGACTGCCATTGAACTCGCTTGAATACGAGTAATTTTACCAGGTGTCCTGTATTCAGCATAGGGAAATCTGGTTACCCTATGTAGTAAAGGCTCCTGCACTAAGCTCCAGAGGCCCCAGCTTCAATTCCAGCCGCCGACGCCCAGGGTCTGTCCGAGTTGCATTATTGTTTGTCCTGGTCAGGAGAGTAGACTGAGCATTTGCTCTGCCCAGTCTCAGGGGCTGCTGACTAGATTGTTTGCTTTGCTGTGCCCAGGAGCTGCGGACTGTTTATTGGCTTTACCTTGCCCAGTGGATCAGAGACCCACCTGCAATTGTTTGCTCCAGCCAGGAGGCTCAGCAGACTTCTACAAAGCATTTATCAGGCCCCATGAGTCCCTCCCAAATCAAAATAGCTGATACAACAGTGAGTCCTGATGATTGTGTGGCAGGATGTTCCAACCCTACACTGGGCCAATAGGGGTACACACACACCCTGACACGCAGGGACCCACATGAAAGGGAATTAAGCATCTAAATGCCTTTGACACTCTGCGCCACACTGATTTTACCCAGCTGTGTATGAGAAAATTCCAAACCTCCCATGGTTAACAATCTTCCCCTGCAGACAAGGGACTGGAAAAACACAGGAGTGCCGAGCGTGCTCTTCACACTGCTTACTTTCACATTGTGCCTCATGGGTATTTGTGTGTCAGGGAACTATTTGTGGGGCTGATACGTTGTAGGATCCTGGGGGTTTTGAGTGCTTTTCTCATCCACTAACTGAAAGGCTGTGAAAAGAAGCTTCATCTCATTTTGGCCTTTAAATGACTCATTAGACATGCAAAAAGCTCTTGGAAAACATGAATAAAAAATACAAATTAACACGCAGTAAATACCAGAACCCACATACACCCTCTGTCATATAAAGCATTGTTGCAACACAATGCAAACCCAGACTTTTCATAATAGACATTTTATTCTGTTTCGATCTATTTTGAAGACACACAAGTCAGAATACATTCAGCAGCATGCATTAGAGAGATCTTCTATTTACTCCCTTCTTGCACTTCAGGGGGCAAACTTAAACATGATTCTGTTCTTAAATGCTCTAGTTTGTTCTACTAGTTTGATAGTACACATCTGACGAAGTGGGTATTCACCCACCTCCAATACGTCTGTTAGTCTATAAGGTGCCACAGAACTCTCTGTCGCTTCTACTAGTTTGATAGTTTTCCCCTACATTTAAAATGGAGGATACTGCTAAACCTGGTAACACTGCAAAAAATGGAAGAGGTTATCTAAGTGTGATGACTATAAAGGCATAATTTTGTTATAACCTTTTGAAGTAAGATGCCACTTTTCTTTGCAGGATACCCTGCACTTTGCAGAGATGGATAATGGTTATCACTTCTTATCTCAGGAAATTAAATTACTGTGACTTTCTCAAGATCATGCAGCAAGTCAATGGGAAAACTCAAAATGGAGTCCATATCTCCTGGCTCCTAATTTTTTGTTCATAAATATTAATCTTTATGGTTCTTTTATATTAAACTCAATAATTTCTTGGCCAAGCATTCCAGAATCTCTTCTATGCTGACTAAATGCCGACTAAACTGGAATATTAAAGGAGGTATTGTTTTGGGCAAATGAATGCCTGTCTTATAGGCTGTACTTTATTATCCACTTTGTTTTTACCCTGAACTTTAGCTGACCCTAGTGTATTATCAATAAGCTGAAACTTTAGCAACCTTTAGCAGCCATTTTGATATAAAAATTTTCATGGACTCCCCCACCCTCCAACCCCAAAGTGTCCCCACTGCGCATCCCCATGCCCTGCCCAACTCCACCCTTTCTGCCAAGGCTACACCCCATCTCTTCCCAACCCCTCTCCACCCCTGACTCTCCTCTTCCCTGCCTCTCTGCCCCCTCCCCTGAGCGACCTGTCCCCATTCCTGCTCCTACCTCCCAGCGCCTCCTGCACACTGGAGAACAGCTGTTCTGGGGCATGCAGGAGGCACTGGGAGTGAGGGGGAGGAATTGAGCAGCAGGGCCCGTGGCTCTGGATATGATTCTGCTTCTTCCCCCAAGCATGCCCCCTTCTCTGCTCCTCCACCTTCCTCCCAGCACCTCCTGCATGCTGCTGAACAGGAGGCCTGCAGACCCCCTGGAGTACCCTCACGGAAACACCGTCTTAGTGTGTTATTAAATAATAGATTGTGTCCTTTTTACTCTAAACTCTTGACCCTTAGGGAAATGTGTCCAGATGCACAGAAAAGAACTACTTGTAACTGATGTGGGGTGAGTGTTTGCTGTGATTTACTAAGATAGATGATCAGGAATTATTCAAACAGGTGATTTCTGTCATGAGTTGGTTAAAGATGTATCTTATAATTGATTAAAATAATGGATGATTGAATAGATGTCTTTAGCTTATCAATTATGTAAACCAGATGCCATGAAAAAAAGTCCATGGTCAATAGTTCCTTTTCTTTGTCTTATTTCTGTAAATACGGAGTGTATAAATAGATGCCTATTATAATGGACAAAATGGTGTAATTGATCAGAGATTCTCATAAATGTTCTAATTGATAAAATTTAGTAATTGACAAAATGGACAAGAACATGTGGTATAGCAGGTGTTACATTGATTATAGAACAGCAAATCATTAATGTATGGATTAATGTCTGAGCATTAAGAGCTAATTGTGGTCACAGATTGTCCCCGTACTGGTAAAAATATTGGCATATTGAGTCAAAAATCCTCTTGCGTGCTTGATCTTATTTTCTTTTTGGACCAAAGAGTATATATGAGAGGTGAGTTTTAGAAATTTAGTCATAAGGGAACTGAAGTAAAGTTGCCATCCCATCTGCAGTTGGAGATTTGTATGTATGTATACCATGTATATATTGCTGCATTAAGTATTGCTTGATTGTCTTGCTTAAATAAAACTTAAACGGAGTGAGTTATAATTAAGTCTGAACGTGCAACGCTGTTCTAATGATCTAAACTTACTGTTTGCCTTTACCCCACAAAGTTAATGGTATTTTCAAATTTGAGCATAACGGGTACCCCAGCAAAAATGCATCCACCAACTTTCCCCTCCTTCCTCTCTGACTCCTCCCTTCTTCCCTTTTGCTTTCCTCTTCTTACTCCCTTTTATTTTCTTTCCCTGACTCACCAGCTGCTCAGGCTGGCCCTGACTGGTCGTTCGCATGTACAGGTCAGGTGATGTTCTCAGTCCTCACAGTGGAGTCTGCGCTTATCCAGCACATACGTGCATATGTTGGGTTTCACGTGAGTAGCCAGGGTAAGAGGCTCTGCCCCTTTATGCTGTGTGAAAGGCCTGCATGAAGAAAAGGGGCCCTAAGTACCTCTCTTCCACCCATGGGAGGATTTCACAGGCACTGTGGAACACACTGTAAGGCTGCTTTCTGAGGTCCCTCTGCAAGCGCGGGGAAGAGAAGGTGTGGGGGGAGAGAGGGAGAGAGAGAGAGAGAAAATGAATAATCCTCATCTCTGCTCTATAGCCTTAGTTAACAGTGAAGTGTCTTTTAGCTGATGCAGTAGAGGCTCCTGCACTAAGCTCCAGAGGTCCCTGGTTCAATCCTGCCCATTGACAACTGGCGTCTGTTGGCATTACACAAGCCCTGGCATAGGGGACATGCTGGAGTTCAGACAAGCGTGTTGTGGGGCGGGGGTGGGGGCTGGAGCGCTGCAGAGATTCCAGGCAGTGCTGGGGCCTGTAGAGATGCACAGTCTGGCTCTACTGTAACGTAGGGGCTGCGATCCCCAAGCTGGCTTTGGTATCGCTAGCTCCACTAACAGTAGCAAAGAAGCCAGGGCAGCACAGGTTGTACCAGCTCACTTGGGAACCTAGTGTAACCCACGCACCTCCTGGGTGTGGGTTCTGTCGCAGCTAGTGGCACCAAGACCCTCAGAGAGGGAGTAATGAGTCTGCTACAACCTTCGCTAAGGGGGACATGCAATAGAGGCTCCTGCATTTAGCTTCAGAGGTCCCAGGTTTGATCCCGCCCACCGGGCTTTGTTGGCATTACGTTAGGTAGGTGCCCAAGCTGCTGCCCGTGGCCCTGTGGCTCCCCGGCTGTTACTCAAGGTAGCTGACTTGAATATGTCTACGTGTGCTAGAGTCACACCTGTGGCTGCAGGGTAGGCGTGCTGCAATGAGGGAAGAGATTTATATTCTTAAGGCAGTGTATGCAGGAAAGATTCATGGCATTTCACTGTAAACAGATGTCCCCTGTGAGCACTTCTTAAATAGCCTAAACTGCAAGTTAAAGGCATGTATGTGGATCTACCCCATAGGCTGGTGGGATCTGAGATGTCTAATGCACCATCAGCCATTTCCTCCAAAGGGCTGAACCAGTCAATGGGGTTATATAGTTTATGGCAGCTGAGGATGTCTCTTGGTATGATATTTAGGAACAAGTTTGAGGCTACTTCTCACATATCTTGTCTTCTACATCTCCTGCTGATCAAGGGCTGAAGGACAGAGACCTTCCTGTTGTAGATTTTACATGCACTAGGAACTTTCTTTCCAAAGAGCTCACCTCCTCCCCTCTCCATGTCCCTGTTTAAAGGTGTAATCCTGTCTCGGACAAATTAATCTTTTCCGAGCATGAGCACCAGCTGTGATGTTACAAGCAGAGGATTATGTTTCCATGCAGGCAGGAGAGGAGCATACCTTATCCCAGAGTTCATTAAAATCCCTGTTTGTTGCATGCCTTCTTAACAATAAAGAATAAGAAATGGTGGGGGGATGAAAATACAGGATATAAATACAGGATTACAGCCACAGCGTACAGAATGCTTTTTAACAGACCTTGTAAAGTTTGCCTTGTATGCCCATCAGGTGACTGAATATACTTTGTAGAGCTGGTTGGGAATTTTCCACTGAATTTTTTTTTCCAAATGGAAAATGGGGTTTCTGCAAAATCAAAAATATCTCTGAGCTGGGGAATAAATTAAATATTTGACAAACCAGCTGAGTGGCCAGATCTGGAATGAGATATCAGAAATATTTGTTGCAGTGGTGTAGATTGGGGGGCAATATGCCCTAGTGAATTTTAGAACAGTGGACGGGGACTCCAGAGACCTGGATTCTGTTCTCAGCGCTCGCTCTGGGTGACTCTGGGCAAATCGCCTGTCCCTTCTCCTCAGTTTCCCCATCTGTAAAATGGAGTCAATTTCAACCTTTTTACAGTTCTTTGAGATCTACAGATGAAAAGCATTGTAAGAGAGCTAGGTATTATTTTAGCTTCTGTGAATTTTCCATTGGTTGATACAGAACTACCCCTTGTTAACTTGCCTTTTCACTGCCAACATCTGTCCCTTTGACTAGGACTTCATATCTCATAACTAGAATTAGCTGGGCACCAATGCAGTCAACTGCTGTTGGGGCCAGGCATGTAAAATTTGGAGCACTTCCTGTGAAGGGTTGGGTGCCCTCATTTCAACTACATCCTAATCTCTCTAGGTATTTATAGTGGGCCTGTACCAGAGTACTAAATTCAGTTCATTGATTGCAGAGTGAACTAGCTTAGGATCTCACAGTGGGCACTTAATACCTAAGAGGTTCAGGCCCTTGGTTTTGTTGTATTGGTGTGTGAGAAGTATTCCTACGCTGACAGTAGGCACCTCTCTGCCTTGTGCTTTATCACACAGACATGGAATCTGAGTGACTCTGCTCCTATAACTTCTATCCCTCCCTACCCCAGGTCTTTTCTGACCATGAAAGAATTATTGGATTTGCAGTAAGATGCCTGTTCCGTGCATTACGACTCTTCAGTCCTTGTTCATTTCACAAAAGCCCCTTTGTCTTTTAACACTGACAGCGGTTCACTGGAGGTAGAAGCAATAGGATGCTGGAGTTGAACTTAATGGCTCTGAGAGAGGCAGTTTTATAAGACTGGTTTTCAGCCTGGGAGTCCCCTAAGCTATTTTCTTGCAAGTATCAGTGGAATACTTATCCATTTAGTTCTCTGCAACTCCGAGTTCAAAATGCAGCAGGGAGTGGGGGAACCGGTTGCTTAAGTATTTGAAATGCCTCCCCTCTCCCGTATCTTTCCAGGTCACTGATTCAAACCTTGCCTAGGTTATCGATGATTGAAAGCCATCACTGTTTAATGACCATTCAGTGATTTATCTGTAAGGAAATAGTGGTCTCATTCCACATCTTAACAAACAGACGCTCACATCCCAATTTGTCAGCTGCTTTTTCCTCCCCCGCCCAATTTACCCGACTTCCCATTTGTTTCTACTAGCCCCATGACAACGAGTGTCCTTGTTGGCCGTATGGGCAAAGAGACTAAGGACTGAATAGGCATGAACAGTGAACTAGCATCTTATGCCTAGAAATGATTATCCTAGGGCAGAGATGAGCCACGCCAGTGGGTTTGGTTGCATGGTCAAGGCCCTGTGCATAAATAGAAATTTGGTCTCCATCTTTTTTAGGGCTGGCAGCTTTCACCAGTAGCATTTATTAAACACTGCAGTGTTAGACCCAGCTTGTCTTTAGGTAACCAAGGGTTTAGATGTTGGGAAGCTGACATGGTTAAATACTGCACATCCACCCTTTCAACTTGTGTATCAGACCACTCAGTGATCATGACACAGTCAACTGTTCCCCAGTGACACTCAGCTCTTGTCCATTTCATCATGTATGCAGTCTTTAATACCACCAAGATGTTCCAGTGGCTGGAAGAGAAAAGCAAATGGATGCAGGGCAGCTGGCTTAGATTTACAGGCAGAAGTGATGATGATAGAAAGTGGAAACCCATTGAGAAACTTATTGGGACGTTAATCCCTCTCTCAGCTGGAGGCGTCTGGCCACAGACACCAGCAGATAGTAGAAAATCTCAGGGTTGTGTTGGATTCCTCCCTGCTCTTGAACATACAACAGTGATGAACAATTAGTTTTACCAACTTCATCTGGCCAGAAGACCTTTGCTTTCAATGAGGACCTCACATTGGTGATCTACAGATTAATCACCTTGAGATTAGGTTGTTCTACCATAGACTGAAAGTGACCACAATGTGGAAGCTACATCTTGATAGTACTCAACAGGGCTTGTAACCAGGAACAGAAGTTGGTGTGAACATATCACAATCATGCTCTGTAACCTGTGTTAGCTCTCGGATAATCTCAGGTCAACTTCACATTCCTGGGTCTGTCTTTTAAGGGATTTCAACAGGCTGTTTAGCAACTGCCTAATAGCCCATGACTGAGCAAGACAGCTACTTTCCACAAAGACGCACGGCAGTCAGCCAGATCCATGATCAGACTCTGGGGCATGGGCCAGAACTCAGCAGCAAGACCCTGGCAATGGAGCACCTTGTCAAAGGTGATGATCCCGAGTTTGAATGTGTTTGTCTAAATGCAAAAGCCCCTCGCTAGCTAAGGCCTTCCATAGAACTGCTATCTCCTCTTTCAGAGGTAGTGATGGAGAAGGTATGAACCTGGCTAGAATACAGAATGACTAACCAAGCTGAAAGCCTATGAGATCATTAATGCTACTCTTCTAGTAGGGCCAATGTTCAATGAAGACTTAAGCATGTGCTCAATCTTAAGTGTTTTGCGGATTTGTTTGTTTCCAACCAGTTTAGCTGCAACTTTGTTCTGCCTTTTGTGCTGGCAAGTCTGCAAAATGGATCTTTCAAGCTCGGTAACGCATGAAATGAGTAGCCTTTCCAAATGGAGAGGGACAGTGCAAGAAGACCATGCGAATGCTAACATGCTGTACTTTTTACAATGAACTATTGCTCAGCAACATAGAGGCCCTGTTTCCCCTTTCTTCCATCACTTTTATACTGGTGAAGTTCCACTGACTTCTATAGTTTACACTGCCGAAAGATGAGGAGTATCAGACCAACACATTTTTCTGATGGAGACAGAAGATATCAGTGTGGGATGGTGAAGTGGACCTCTTCCAACCAAAACAACAAGCCGAGGGGTAACAAAACCCCTCTCTTAGCTCTTCTAATCAACTATTTAGATTAACTCTTCAGGGCAAGGGCTATTTCTTGCTTCATGTTCAATGGCCAGTGCAACTGGGCCATCATCTAGGTTTGGTTCTGTAGGTGTAGACAGTAAAAACAAATATATATATTTTAAGATACTCAAACTTAAATAGAGAATGAGGGTGGTTTGTGATCATAATTCAATAGACTAGAATACAATTTGATTACACTGAATAACTGTAGCAACTGTAGGAAAACTTGCCAAGCTATTTCCATTCTAATTCCATTTAAAGATGCTCAAACTTCCTGAAATGTTCAAATTTTGGGATGACATTTGCTGTGATTTTGGGGTTATGTGAGGGTTGGGGTTTTTTTTTGTAAGTCTCTGTAAAAATACCCCTTTATTTCAAAATCAGATATTCCTTAAAAAATCCTTTCTATTCCTTGAATTCAAAAGAGCCCACATCATAAATAATGTGTACAAACAGTGGTAGCCCATGTTAAAAACTACAGACTTTTTTTAAGGAAAAAAACCAGTTTTGTTTATTAAAACCACAAATGGGCTAATTAATTATAAATTCCAGCTTGATTTATAAAGTGGCACTACATATTAAATAACACCAGATGGGATCGTTGAGGGAATTAACTCAGTAATACAATCTGGGGCGACAAGGGAAGTGAAACGGGGGCAGTGTAAAGGAACTGAATTAAACATTGCCATAAAAACATCACCAGAATAAAAACACTTCCCCGAGGATTTCTAAAGAGTCCAGTTTGCATCTGTGTTCAGCATCACTGCCATTTATGACTCTATCAGGCTTCCAGAAGCAATAGAACACTGATTACTTTTTCAATAACCTCTGGTGCCCCATAAGCCTCCTCCAATATGTTTACTTTGGTTACTAAGATGAAAATATATTTTTACAACCCATCATTGAAAAATGCTTTTGCAGTGAGTCAAAGGAGCCAGTTTGCAGATGCACACTGATTTCCCTTTCCTAACTTCAACAGCTGTAACACTTAATACCCCTTTATTTCAAAATCAGGAGAGAGATCACTTGATCTTTACCTGTTAGGTTCACTCACTCCGGGGCACCTGGGATTGGCCACTGTCGGTAGACAGGATACTGGGCTAAATGGACCTTTGGTCTGACCTAGTACGGCCTTTCCTATGTTCTTATGTTAATTGAGAAGACGTGAAAATAGCCCAGAGCCCATGGAGAGCCAGGGCCTAAGGAAGGTTTTCAGCATTTGGCTGATTGTTCTACGTGTAAATACATGACGGAATGGCAATGCATATGTAAATACAGGCCCTGGTCTAAATCTCATTTGGAAAGACTCCCATTAATTTTCTTGGACTTTGGATTTAGGCCTATGTAGTCCAACACATTCTAGCATTGTCATGCTATATAGTGAATTACTATAACTTGTATTACAGTAGAATGTGCCAAATACTATAAAGTACATATAGGTAGCAATATTACCAACCCCAAATATTTAATTATGAGACAGTCCCCAAATAATAATAATTGGCTTAAAATATACTACATTTTGATTTCTTTTTATTTGTGCTCTTCAATGTTTGTGCTCCTTTTGTGATACAACTGGGTCATGCCCCCCCCCCCCAAGTGTCTTCCTACAACCCTGAGGATTAGAAACATACTTTTAAAGGAAAGCTGTGATTCTCATGAAATGACTTGATTCCAGGGGCTGGGGCTTCAAGAAAAATACCACCAGCCTGAAACTCTCAATAAAATCATAAGGTTTGGCAGTGCTGAGTCCCAGCACTGAAGACCAAACAATGAAGAGTGAGATTTCCAAAAGTACTGAAATCATTTAGAAGCACAAGCCACGTTGACCTATAATGAGATTTGCAGTGCTCCAAAGATACCTGGACTTCTTGGACAGTCCCCTCCCCTCCCAACCCCCCGCCAAATGTCATACAAAGTGTGGAAGAATGAACTACAACAAACATACATGCCAGTGGTTGATGAATTTCTTTAGCCCTTACAGAAGATTTTGTGGTACATTGTTAGTGGATCTTGAATAAAAATAAACTGAGTAAAATAAATAGAATGAAAGTTATTAACTAACCAAGTCTTAACCAGAACAGATCATAAGGCGTAACCTGACTCAATATAGCTCAATACACATCAGTGCTGATTTTAATACCCCAGCTATTCCAGTCCTAAGGTCTCATTGAGGTTGGCCAATGTATTTTGATTCTGTTGTGTAGCATCTCCTTCTGTTCTAGTCCGAGGTCATGTTATTTCAGAGGTGTGAAAAGCAAACCCCAATGTCTGGCATTTTGTGGGTATTTTGGGAGTCAACCAAGTATTACTTTTGTATTACAAAAATACACTTTTTTGTAATTTGAATACAATTTATCACTTTCTCAACTGACAACATTAATCCAGCCTAGTCCATTCTGTAGTTTTGCCCCAAAACTACACCACTGTGTAGTTTTGGGGCAAAATTCTCCTCTGCAAACCATAATGTAGACTTCTCTTGGATCAGCACTCACTGCACATGCCAAAGAATATCTTTCCTCAGATCCTTGATGTTGCCTGAGTTTGAGGCTTTACGTTCCTCTGTAGCAGCATCTAGTGATTACACATGAAAACCTGTCCTTTTCCATCAGATACTCTGCTTTGCACTGGCTGTGCTCTTTGTGAGATGCACTTCTATGCTGGTGGGTGCCTATATTAACCCTTGATATAATCAGTAATGAGCAGCTGAGGAATTCAAAGCTGGCTGTAGGGTACCACTGAGAGGCATTGCTAGGGAGAGTCCCACTTTAGTTTGACACTTATGAACTTCCAGCCTGTCATCTTAGATACACTCCAGAGCTTAGCTCTTGTTATCCTCTCTATGACCCCTGTGCCAATGATATGTTATCATAGCCTGAACTTTGTGTGCCGCATGGAGAATTTGCACAATTTTCAATCTCAATCGCTCTAGTGCCTCTGGAGTCTCAACAGAGAATAAAGTTCCCAAAATAGCCATCTGTTCCTTTTTGTATTATCACCCTGACAACGTGCATGTCTTCACCTCTGCACTGTGTCTATGAGTAATTAACAGTTTCCTTGTATTTGAATCTCAAATGTTTCTACATTCCAAATATTATACGGGTGAGGACACTAAAATGTCAAACTCACAGCTATTCTTCTTTGAACTTAGCACGAAAGATTTTATTCTAAAGTGCTGTTCACTTCAATGTACCAGTCAACCTAACAGCTTCTAGTCTAATTTTTTAATATTGCCTTTCTGCTGAGTGATGACTGACTTGAAATGTAATATGTGAACTTTGTAAGACAATAAATAAACAAGGGTTAGTCCTGCTTTAAGCAGGGAGTTGGACTAGATGACCTCCTGAGGTCCCTTCCAAACCTGATATTGTCTTATTCTACATACATCCTGTGAAGTCTGGCCAATTTTATCTTTGTAATTTCTTGCATGAAGTTGGAGCGGAGGGGGTAGGCTCCATTGCAGGATGGTTTAAAAAACTCTTAAAAATTAATAATCTTTATAGAAGTGGTTGACTCTTGGAAGTTCCAGCACTTCAAAATTTCCTTTTGTGCTGAATCATTATGCAAAGTCAAAATGTAGACGTTTCCTGTAGAATGAAAAATCTGAAAAAATATTAAAATAACCTTATTGAACTGTTTCAGTATGGTCAGCCTGCTTGGTTTCCATTTTTAGATTAAGAGACCATAAAAGTAGAAGTTATGAACTCAAAAGCATTTCAATTTTTATTTATCTTTTATTTTGTCAAATTCAATCATAAAATTGTCAAGTTTAATTGAATCAAAGCATTTTGAGATGGAAAACTATTCCCTTGGTAAACTTCCTACCAGCTCTAAATACTTGTATGTATGCTTTTTAAATTCAAGTGTTTCCATTTTGTGTTCCAGGTTTATAGTGCTGATATAAACAGGTTCTGTTTAGTACAGGCACTAACTAGAGGTGTTCAACTCTCTCAGGATTAAATCTCCTAAATACTCCAAGGCAAAACATTTTAAAAGAAAAAGAGGTTTGGGCCTGTCTTGTATGTTTATGCTGCAATTAAAATACATGGCTTTCCCATGCCAGCTGACCAAGGTTCGCAGGGCTCAGACTAAGAGGCTGTTTAATTGCAGGGTAGATGTTCTGGTTTGGGCTGGGATCCAGGTCCTATGACCCTTCAAGGTCAGAGGGTCCCAGAGCTCAGGCTGCAGCCCAAGTCTTAATGTCTACACCACAATTAAGCAGACCCTGAGAGCCCAAGTCAGCTGGCATGGGCCATCCACAGGTGTTTAGCTGCAGTGTAGACATACCCTAAGTCATTGTAAGGAGGCCCGCAGGTGCTGCAGAAAATACTGTCGGTGATTTGTTACTTGGTATCCCTTCCACTGAGCTGCATTACTGAACTAATGTCCCCACAAGGTGTTTAGTCCTAAGCTGCTATAGATGCAATAGGAAGTACAGTCTAATGATTGAAACAGGATACTGAGAAAAAAGGGACATCAGTTTTCCCCCTTCCAGTGCAATAGTTACATATATGGATAGGCTGGAACCTCTATATCCTAGGCTGGAGTAGGTCAGAACAGGAATGGGATGGAAAATAACACCAGTAAAGTTATAATGCTATTGAAGTCTATTTTCAGCTGGGCTATTGTGTTCGGTTTTCTCAAAAGGCTATTGCAGAAGGAGGGAGTACAGAGAATGATGCTGGAAATGATTGGCGGCATGGAAACACTTCCATATAAAAGAGATTTAAACACTGGGAGGAGAAAAATAAGATGGCCTTACAAAACAAGGACTGAAAATAGAGCAGGAATTTCTATTTACAAAGGAAGTTCCTTTTTTGTTGTTGAAAATGACTATTCACTTCAAAGTCTCTAAGTGAATTTTTAATAAAAGAATATAACAATGGTCAAAATTAAAACAAAACATTTCAAAATAATGTTTCAATTGACCTGTTCCAAATATTTTTTCCCCCCAAATTTTGGGTTTGTGAAAATGTTTGAGATTTTCAATTTTTTCCTGATTCAGGATACGAAAAAATGTAAAAGTTGTAAAAACTCTCATGGGATGGGAAAATTCCTCCCTGTCTGGCTCTAATAGATAAACTATAAGGCCTGAATTCCAATAGATTAATGGGTTTTGTAGCCCCTAGCCCAGAATAAGTACTGTCTTGAGTTAGGTATGTGTGTCTAAATCTTCCTCCCAATTTACCCTGAACATCACCCACGTAAAGCCCAGATGCTTACACAAGTAAAGCAAACTTCAGTCACAGTTATGAAGTACCTGAGTATTCTTGCTCCGTTATGTAACTCTGGCAACGGTATTGTTATTACACAAAGATGAATCTAGATCGGAGTTCTAAAAAAAGAAATCTGACAGACTATGAAAGATTGTTTAAATAAACCTGTAATTAATTATACCTGTGTTTGCAACATGCACAATACCACACATAATTGTCTTCTCCTCCTCTGCTTTCCTCTTCTATTCATTGCACATTTAAATTAATTATGGAATTGGGTTTTTTTTAAAAAAAAAACAAAAAAACAGCCCTTGATAGTTACTTTTTTATGATCAAACACCTTTTCCAATTAGTCTTGACGTCTCACTATAATCGCAATGAATGTTATTAGTTCAGCATTCTATATCCTATTAAGAGTTTCAGTCTGGCAGAACATACAGAAGTTTGATAGCATTTGCATATAAATGTTGCAGCCCACTTTCCTGTAACCCCCTACCCCTGCAAAATAAGCTATATACAGACAGAGGTGTACGTACACACAAACCTCTGGATAAGGTGAATGCCCAAGGACATTAACATGTCTTTTGAATCTATTTACTGAATTCTTTTAAAGTATCGCTTCATGTTCCTTGCTAACTTTTTCCTTAACCTACCAGGCTGTAAACAAATCTATGTTACGATACCGCGGAACATGGTATGAAGGTACAAAAAGAAGCTATCCAGAGGACAATAGTCTATATCAGCTATCATACTGTACACGATGCCAGTTCTTCATGTCCATAGCACTATGGACGGGCAATTGCCTTCACTGTTCTGTATTCAGATAGGTCCTAACTTGGGCATAACTCTTTCAGCCATTTCTCCATATTATAACTAGCCTTTCAGGAATAGAGGAGGCTTAAGAGCTCTGAATTTCCATAGATTTTAAGGCCAGAATGGACCATTATGATAACCTAGTCTGACATCTTGCATAACACAGGCTAGTTTCTGCATCAAGTCCATCACTTCTGTTTGAGCTGTAGCATGGTTTAGAAAGATGTCTAGTCTTCATTAAAAGGCATCAAGCCATGGAGAATGCTTAATTGACCTCACAGTTAAAAATGTGCCACCTTCTTTCTGTTCTGAATTTGTCTCACTTCAGCATCAGACCACTGGATTGTGTTATGCTTTTGTCTGCTAGATTAAAGAGCCATCCACTAGAAATCTCTTCCCTGGGTGGGCATTTGTGATCAAGTCCTCTCTTAATTTTCTCTCAGATAAACTAAATTGAGTTTCTTAGATTCTGAACCTGAGTCCATTCCTAACATGGGGCTGCATCTTCCAACACTAGGAGCATCTTCTGCAAGTACTGATCCATCTCAGCTCCCGTGAAGTCAGTGGAGCTGAGGGGTGATCAGCACGTCACAAGTATGATCTTTTCTCCCAGCTAACCAAGCACCTTTCCTTTCTTGAAAAGGACCATTGTGGAAGAAGTATTTGGATATTACTCTCTTGTCAGAAGCACATTTAGAATAGAGCAATCAAATAGCCCTTGTTTTGCTAATTAAAACTCAGTGGTGGGATGAGTTAATCACTCCCTTTTTTGAAAATTCTTATTTTACTTTTCACATTTATTCCAGTAATAATGTGCTGAAGAGCTCATCAGCCTCTGAAGGAAGGTAGCAATCTTTTCTCGTGTATGTAATGATTAAACTGATAACTATATGGTGCCTTGAGTATTTATCTGTATTAGCACGGCAGCCCCTGTCACTATTAAAAACCTTAGCGGCAGATGGAGTCGAGGAACTGAAGTGAATGAAAGAACAGAAGCAGCAAGAACAAAAAAAAAAAGTGTCAGGGGGTTCTTTTAAGTTCCTATTCTCTTTTTTTCCCCTTTTGCTCATAGTTGCCATCTTAAATCACATCACACTGATCACTCCAGCTTTATGGTAACAGAGATAATTGAGTGCATTTGGTTCTGCAAACAATTAAGGGACTTATTTGACTTTCCTTTGTTGAGTTGTCATCATGTTTCAGGCTACTTTGAATGCAAAATATTGTAGGTTTTTTTCTAAATTATTTTTATTCATGCTCATACAAGTTCAAAGCTGATGGATGATAAGAGAAGCTGTCTGCTGAAGGCTGCTTCGAAGTCCAAGGGCAAGATCCAAGTCCCACTGAAGTGAATGGGAAAAAGACTCCTATTCATATTGTAAGATCTGGTTCTTGATGAGCTGAATCTGGTTCCAAAATGGTCTGCAGTCTGCCCTTACTGCACAGAATCAGTGGCTGAACTTGGGGCACCCTCAGGGGTAAAAGTAACTTAAAGGACTTACTGGTACGCAGGGCCGGGGTTCTGAGCAGGGAGGAGGGGCCTCAACCAGAAGGGGGTGAGGTCTCACCTGGAAGAGGCAGGCCTTTAAATCCCTGGGGCCTTTAAATTGAGATTTAAATGGCACAGAGCTACGGCTGCTGTAGCGGTGGCTGGGAGAATCCAGGCCCTTTAAATCACCACCAGAGCCCCATGGTAGCGGTAACTAAGCCAGTGTCCGGGAGCCCCGGCCCTTTAAATGGCAGCACTTACCCACAACAGGGGAGAACCAGGGCTGAAATCCCCACTCTGCAGGTGTGTGTCCTAGCTACTGGGTTATAGGCTATTCTAAGGTGGGTGTCTCAATCTCTCCTTTTGACCTTGTTCCATTGTGTAAAAATACTTAAGTATCCATTAGAGCAAGGAGTGGAACCTGGGTCAGAGTGCCCGAACCACTACCTGATACTGGACCATTCCCGCATGCGCCGGCCCAATGAATATTTAAGTATTTTATACAATTTCAAGATCTTGAATTTTCAAATTTTGAAAAGAAGGGGAAAATTAAAAACATTTTTTTTTGGTGATAGTTTTTCCCCCTCCATGACTATTTCTGTTCTTCATGTGTTGTGATACAACTTAGGAGGGCACTGTCACCTAAAGTAGTCTACAACCAGGTGCTTTAGGTGGTAACAATGATGAGAAACAGGGCCACAGCTCAGATCCAGATCCCCTAGTTTGTAATATTTAGCTGTGTTTAGATCTGCTGCTTGGCTTCAGAGTCATCTTGGATGTAGTGATCATCAGTTTTGTTTTTTTTTCCCTGGGGAAAAAACACAGAAAATCTGCCTTCAGGTCTCAACAGGGAAAAAACTCATTACTCCCCATTAAAAATGGATGTGTAGCGTTTGATCTTGCATGTTGTTTCCTTAATGAGTGGGAATCTCAAACAGGTTTTTTTTCTAAGAAGCATTTCAGTTCTGTTTTAATGTGTAAAAGTAGCTGTAGTCCTGTTCCTATAGATGTTGCTTGTTATGCTGTAGAGCTATGCACTTTGATAATTCAGGGGAGGACTTTATACGTTACACATACCAGTTTGTTGCACTGAATCACTGAGATCCCATGTAGTCATTAATGTTTTAATGCCTTTTACTGATCAAGGAGAATATTCTCCTAACCAGCAGGTGGACTTCACCAATTGAGCCATACCCTCCAGCCTTGAAATTTTGCGCAACAAGCCACACGTTATATTTTTGAAATATCACCCATCTCCCTCTTCAGACTTTGATGATATGATTCTCATGGCCGGTGGGTAGGAGAGAATGTGTTGCCTGTGTTGATAATTGATAACTGTGTTGATAATTGAGCCCAGCCTAGTAATCACATGACTTTTCTCTATGTCTAAGTATTTTATGTTAATACACACTTCATGGGTCAAAAATTATACAGAAAGGTCAAGTCATTAACACTCTTTAAAAAGAAAAGAGAACTAGGAATTAAGCCATGTTGTTTTTCATATAGGCAGTATCATCTTGTTCATTACGGATGAAATTTTGAATGGATTTTGGCTTATTTTCCCCCTGAAGTAAAGAGTTTTCTAAATTGGACTTGTAGCAATGGGTCAATTTGTTCTGGAAAAGCCACTATCAATACATTTTGTTAGTCTTTAAGGTGCCACAGGACTTTGTCGCTTCTGCAGATCCAGACTAACACAGCTACCCCTCTGATTTTTGACATCAATACATTCTTTGTTATACCGAGACCAACAGACATGTACAAGGGTAGCACTTACATTTGTTTCATTTTGTGAGCTCAAGGATTACAGGAATGTTCCCCAGTTTAAAGACAGTGGAAAACTCCCAAACTGGCAGCCCTAAGCACAATCCCCTTAGTTTGTATATGCAAAACATGAAAGAACTGTATCTTGAGCAATCAGGTGTTGTCAGAGAAAAGAAAGTAGAGATCAGTGCAGGATTCTTATGGCCATTATGTGATAGGCAAGAAAACACCCAGCCTTAGAGCAATCTAATATTTAACCTGCGACATAAAAAGAGAGACACTATTTCTAACCAAAGATTACATTGTAGTGAGAGTATAATCACTGAAAAGATTCTTGGTTCCTAGACACAGAAAACTGGCTCAAAAGTGTGTCTGAAAGCTCTTTAATCTATATAATTTCTGCATGGAAACATCACTGCTCTTGACTGCTGCCAGGCAGTAGGTCTCATTGTTTCAGAGTGTCTTGCTTGCATATGGCTAGGGAAAAATAACATTTGTTCACTTACCTCAATGGAGTATTGTAAAGGTTACAGTTAGTTAACATTCATCCCTGGATTTGAAAATCGTGTTATAGTGGAGAGTGGGTGAAGCCTGCTTGACTCTCATGGGTATAACAACTGCTGTGTAGCCCATATAAGTGGAACAAGTTCCTTTTTGGAGACATGAAACAATAGGATCCACCACCCTACACAATAGGGTATGTGCAAAGCCAGTCAGACGCCACATGGTCAGAGAGGATTCCCCTGGGGGTTGACTACAAACATCAGGGGTTGGGGATTGTTGGGTACATGCATGTGTCTGGGTGCAGCAGCAGCCAGGGAACAGGCAGACAAGAGCAGCCAGAAAACCAAGGAGACAGCAAGAGAAGCATTTGCAGTGTCGGAGAAAGCTTGGGAGGGCTTTTGGAGAAGTGTTAGCTAGAAAGAGGGCTCCTGTTTCATTCCTACAATGTTCAGGGAAACAAGACTCTGTACAATCTGTGTTAATAAGCAGGACTGCAAAAAAACACCCAACTCTATCATACATTTCTTTTCCTGATGGAGAACAACCTCCAAGATCCCAAATATTGGGTAGCCATTCAGGTCAAAAGCGGTAACAATATAAAGCACCATATAAACGCTACATGACATACCCAGTGCAGTGTTGTGTTTGAAATACATTTTTACCTTTCCCCAGCTGAGACCAGAAATTTGCAGTGTTTGTTCTGCAAAGGACAAGTTATCTAAGTTATCTCAGTAACCCACTTCGGGTGCATAGCCACCCTGAGTTCCATGTGATGTTAGCATTCTAATCCATATGTTGAGTCCAGAAGGGACTGCTGTGATCTTCTGCATAAAATTTCACTCGGTAATTCCTGCCACAGGTGCATTAACTTCTTGTTGAAGAACAACATATCTTTGCACAAGACATTTGAATACTCCAAGTGATGGAGAATCCACCACATCCCATTTGCAAGTTGTCCCCATAGTTAATAACCTTTAATATGTTGATAATTTGCAGCTAGAATTGGTCAAACCCCAAGCTTCCAGCCACTGGATTGTATCATGACTTTGCCGGTGTAACAAGCCCTCTGCTATCTGGAATCCGCCTCCTCATGTTGCCTTGGAGCAAACTGAAGCAAAGAGCCCACCAGGGACTCCAGCATGGACCTTTGGACTTTCAGAGAACATTCCACAATTCTGAATGGACTTTAACTGCTCTGTGCTGATTGGCTATTTGCATCCATCCTCTCCCGCCATCTTTCTTACACTCTCTTCAGCTCAGCTTCACTCCACAATGGTCCCTCTGACCCTATTCTCCCCTGTCTCCACTTCCCATTCAGCTGAAAAGAAAATCATGGAACTAATAAGATTCCGTCATCATTATTTTTAGTAGAAGTCATGGACAGGTTGCGGGCAGTAAACAAAAATTCACAGAAGCGTTGACCTGTCCATGACTTTTATTAAAAAAAAACTGTGACAAAATGGGGCTTGGGGGGATCCAGCACCCAAGGCGGATGTGGCTCCGTAGTTTCCCCCACCACCATGGTGGCTGGGAGCTGTGGGGTCCTACCTCTCCCCACAGCAGCTGGGAGCTGCATGGTGACCTTATTTCCCAAAGAGAAAAGAGGACACCCCCAGCCGCTCACCTGAGCCCCCCATCCCCGTGTGCGCGGCTGTCTCTGGAAACCTGTGGAGGGTCCCCTCAAGAGGCTGTTGCCAGAACCCTGCCATGGCTTCTGCTGGCTGCCAGCCCCAGTCCCTTGGTCATGGGGCTGGAGCAGAAAATTCCACTGAGATCTCTGGAAGTCACAGATTCCATGACTTCCGTAACATAAAACGTAGCCTTATTAATGAGACATTTGCTGCCAAGACATTGTTTCCTCTGCTAGTGTGTTATAGCCATTCCCTCCACCCCATGTTTCTCTTGTCTATTTAAACTGTAATCTCTTCATGACAAGGACTGTCTGCTACTCTGTAAAACACATAGCACAGTGGTTGGCCCTTAGCTACTACCACGATAAACAGTGAAAAACAGGCACTTTTATATTATGATCAATGGTCATGTTTCTAATTATATTACAGATGAGCCTCATGTCAAATGCACACCACCCATCTCTTCCAAACTTTGAGCCATTTAGATCCAGATTGAGAGAGGCTGGTTTCACAATGGGCCAAATCCAGACACCGTCAGACTTTGGGGAAGTTTAGATTCAGGTCAAGTTCTAGATCTGAATTTCACACCCATTGGTCATGGTAAGACACTAGATTTGTCAGTGAGGCACAAAATTTTCATCCTCCTATTGAATTTCTTCCCCTTGATCATCATTTCACATGGTAGTTCCAGAGGATAAAAAAAACTCAAGCAAATATCACCCTGAAATGATATCTGGAGAAGAGTATAACAGCATGAAGAATTTTTGGTAGTGAGGAAAATCCCAAAACTTTTGGTAAAAACAAAATAAAAATGAATAAAAAGCTTTAGGCTTTTCGTGAAGGTGCAGAAAAGATAAAATCCTGTAAATGTGAACATGTTCCACTGCAAACAGGTTTAAAAATATGATAAGCAGAGAGGGTATTAGCTGTTCAATGAAAGCTACAGCGTCTTCCCCTGTGGCTTCCTATGGAAATCTGCACTCCCAAGCATTTTTTAAATTTCTATTTTTTTAAATCAGCTAAAATTGTTTTTAATTTATTTATTATTCTAAATTATATTTAATACTATCCTGCTTGACAGCCCTGTTATTTCTAGTTGCATTAAGATAGCACCTAAATGTCAGGACCCCGTTATGCTCAGTGTTGTATAGACTCCCAACCCTGTTTAACTTTAAATAGGCCAAACATGGGGGCTTGCTGAGGGAGAGGGGAAATCCTGGTTGAGTCTCACATGACCCTCTCCCTGCCCTCTGGCCTTGCAGGCCTGGAGACTTCTTATTTATTAAGTTCTCAATGTGGCTCTGTCTTCCTGGGGCCCATATAACCTGCTATAGCCTTGGCTAACAAAGCTGAGCCTTTTAGTTGAAGTAAGAGAGGCCCATGATTTTAGAACCTGGTTCAGTCCCCATGGCTAACAATCCATCCAGAAACATCACATAACAAGAGATGGCCAACAAGTTCAATGTAGGTTACAACACATTCAGTACACCAGAGAGCAACAGTGCAGAGTTCCCCTCACCATGCATTTTAGACTGGAGTTGAATCATAACACGCTGCTCTTCTCACTGTTCCCAAATGCCCACGGTTGACTCCCAAAGTATTTTGTGACCGTCACAGAAGGCTGTGAGCAAGGGAGAGGAAACTGAATGTACACAATGTGACAGGCAAAGGAACTGTGAAGCAGCCAGTCGTTTAACAAGGGAGGTTAGCCAGGCTAGAGAAGAGCTGCGGGGGAAGATTGGCCAAGAATGGTAGTTATGTAGCACTGAGTGACAGATCTTTGTCAAGGGTAGTTCTACATTGATTCACTTTTATGCATGGTGTTTCAGCCACCAGAGAAACTTGTTGCATCTCCCACAAGTCCAGAAGAAACGCCAAAGTTTTGCACCAATAGGAATCCTCCTTTTCAATCATTTCGGCCATTTAACATGCTAATAGCATCCTATAATTCATGGAACCATCCAACCCACCTTGCCTCCATCCTTTGGATTAATGTGATATATTGGAAGTGCCTGTAACAGCCTAATATGTCAAATATCTATTTTACCGATGTTACGAGACTACAGACTGGAATGATGTGCCCTGTCAAAGGTCTGGTTAATGAGTTCTCTCTTCCTTGGAAAGGCAGCTAATCTGTCAAAGAGATGTGTCGTGGGGTGTCAGAAGTGGTTTCAGGCTAGGTCAGGGCACATTGAGCAATGACAGATATTGCCAAAGCCTCCAACCTCAACAGCAGGGAATAAAATGGAGCTACCTGGGTGCATTTTGAGGGGCAGTGGAAGACAGGTTCTTTCAGGGTGGGATTTTCAGAAGCAGCCAGTATTGGCGTAACTCTGCTCCCACCGAGCTTAGTGGTAAATCTCTAATTGACTTTCATGGGGCCTGTCCCGCCAATGTGGAGCGCTTTTGAAAATCCCATCCCGAGTGTCAAATTCAAGCCCTTCAGCAGGGACTCCAATTTGTGCTGGATACATTAAAAAAACCCTGCAGAAAGTGAAATGAACTGGCCTGTTCCCTAGAGCTACAAACTAAGATTTTTATGACAAAATGACCTTTATCTTTTTTAGAGAAACTTGGTAAACCTCAGAGACTAACCTCCAGTGTGTTCTGATTTCATTGCACAAAATACTTGGAGGTTTTGACATTTGTTTTCAAGCCAATGCAGAATGAAAATGAGACCTTTCAAAACCTTTCTGTGGAAAAAAACTCGAGACATTGACTCTCCAAACCAATAATGTTTGGGGACTTGAATCTTGTTTTTTCACATCCTAGCTGAGTACCCTAACCACTGAGCTCCTCTGGGGAAAAGTTCTGGCTTTGCTTTTGACCTGAAATTCAACACCTGAGCAATGTTTTCTCAAAAAAATAAAAATAAAAACATCGCTCAACCAGCTCCAGCAAGCCTGTGTATTAGGACTCTTGGGTTCTGTTGCTGACACTAACTCCAAGTCACTATGAGACTTTCAGTAAGTCACTTCTGTTTCATTGCCTCTATCTGTAAAACACAGTAAATAATACTTACCTACCTAAGGAGGATGATGCAGGCTTAACTCAAATTGAATGGAAGTTGTTGTGTACAGTGATGGGGTGTATAAATAGTTTGGCAAAGAGCTTCTTGGAGAATGGACCCAGAGGTCTGGCTAGGAGAGTAGAGGTAAGATTGCTGGGGAATAGCGAAAAGCACATTTCTTTTCCTACCTGGAGAAGGCCAAGAGGCCTGTGTAGCTAGGCTTTGGAGAGACTATTCTATAGGGTCAAGGCGTAGCTGGCAGAGACCCAGAAGCCTGGTTTTTTAAAAGGGGTGGGTATTACAGCCACCCCTTTGATAACGGGGGAAGGAACAGGCCTCATCACATTCACAGAAAAACAATCTCTTTGCAAGTGGCCTGCTATTCGTGGAGGGTCTGTACAGACACTGTACACTGCCTCCTTTGCCCATTCAGTGTGCTCTGAGAGAGCAGCGTTGAAAGGGCCCTGGGCAGCTGGGAATGACCCCAATACATTTCCTTGCTGCTGCCCTCCCCCCTACAACTCTCCTAGTGGTCTGTTTCAATCTGTCTGAGTTGTATAATGTATAACACCACCCACTGCAGCCCTGAGTACAGATGCAAGCCCCACCACACACAAAAAAACAACAACAGTTGTTTGCTTTTTCTACTAAGGTGTTAGCTAATACACATAGACAGGTGCTTCCTGCTATCTCCTGTCCTTTTCCCTCCCTATTTTATTTTTTGAGTGGTAGGATCATTATTGTCCCATCTTTATTACCCCTAATTCCAACCAATACATTCAGGCAAACAACTGGTAGCATTGCTTATGCTCCCACTCAGCTGCCTAGACACTCCTCTAGGCCTGTGTTTCTCCACGGTGACCACAGCCTCCTGGGCTGTGGTTGGAGGATGGGGGAGAGGAATTGGCGGCTCCTCCTCCTCCTTATTGCTCCTGAGATGCGCTGCCTTGTTGGTTTCTGGGGCCACCAGCAGGAGTTGGGCCCTGCCCCTCTCTGGAGATACCTGGGGCACAAGGCTGGAGGAGCAGCTAGACAGTGAATTCTTCAGCTTACCAAGGGTAGGGAGGTTCAGGTCTGCACTTCAGTCCTGAGGTGACAGGCTCCGGGCATGGGATCCCAATCTCCAGCCCTAAGCTCTGGCCGCATGACAGCGGGCCCCAGGCTCTGGCCACGTGGCTTCCCGCCCCGTCCTCAGGCTGCAGGGCTTCAGTTGCTGCTTCCCCTGACTCCCCGTCCAGGCCTTAACTCGTCCCCCGGGCTTGCCAGGGCTGAGTAAATCTGCTGTGTAAAAATGATACTCGTATGTTTGTTAAAATCATGTTTCGCAACAGATTTACGAGCTAGCAGTAAATAAATGACTGATTTAGATTTGCATATTGATTGTTCCCAAAGCCAATTCAGTATATTAGAAAACAGCATGAAGTCACCAAATAATTTATCCTGAGAAGCCCTCCTGCTCTAGACTCTCCATCTTCCTTAGTATGAAACTTGTTTCCTTTCAGCTCCAAAGGCCTTTCTCTAGGCATCTCCTTGTGCCCTTCCCTTCCACAGAGATGTTAATCTGAGCGGAGTGTGTCGGCAACATTAATTCTCCCTGTTTTCTTTCTGTGTTTAAATGGGAGGGGAAGGGTGAAGAGTGAACTGACTGGACCAGAAAGGGGGTGTGTGGTGGAGGGAGGGTAATAAGATGAGAGAAGCTATGGTGTCTTGCCGCCAGAGTCTCAGGGTGAAATTATAATGCTCTCAGCTGCTAGTGCTGATCTGTAACCTGCTATGAAACTCCAGTGCTGATTCTCTTCTCAGTCGCTGTGTGAGGGCAGCACCCCAGAGGTGGTCCAGCTCCTCTGAGTGGGTACCATGCATTTTCTCTTGCAGGGAAGTAGGCTACCCATTGGGTTCCCATTGCCAGTAAGGTGCTTGCACGCAGCTGGCTGGTGCATTTTTGCACAAGAGTAGTGCGCTGAAAAATACCGGACTTAAGATTTACATACAGACCCTAATATCTTCAACACCCCGACTCCACTGCCCGAGGCACCCTATTCTAATCTATACAGGCTCTTCTACTATGGTGATGAGGGCAGAGTGCGAGCGCCTTCCAGTGATGAGTAGGCATCTGTTGTGTGCTCTCCCCCAAAGAAGGTACAGGGGAGTGTTGTATTTGGATTTGTATAAATGGGATGGAGGTGATTCCCCACGCTGGCAATAAGAGTCAAGGGTAAAAGGACTCAATTAAGGCAGGTCACTGCTCCTGAATGGGTGGATCAGGTTAAGGTGAAGCCCAGCTGGGGGAGGAGCTAGTTGATGAGCATAAAAGGAGCATGTTTCAATGAGAAGGGGGCTGCAGAGGGAGACAAAGTGCTCTTCACCCCTCCTAGTTGTTAGAGAGGAAAGGAAAGGCCTACTGAAAGGCAGATGTGCAATAAGCCCAAGGAAGGGTCTGTGGGAAAGGGGCTGAAAGGGAGGCCATGGCAGGAAGGAGCCCACGGAGGCAGCAAGGAACCTGAGGGCACAGACCTTAGCTGCTTGCTACAGGGTCCCTGGACTGGAACCCAGAGCAACAGAAGAGCCTGAGTGTCCCCACTGGTTGCCAGGAAAGGTGGTGCAGAAACACCAGCGCACAAGGAGAGGGGTCAGACAACAGTATGTGGAGCCAGGCCTCCAGGGAAGTGTCTCCACACAAGAACAGGACAACCTGGCAGAGCCTGGGAAAGGGTGAAGAGTCTTTAGAGAAGTGAGCCCTGGTAAGGGCAAGGGACTGTGTATTTTAGTTGTTTGGACTCTTTGTTTACCTGGAAAGCAAGGGGGCTTTAACATGACCTGACAGACTCATGAGATGGGACCAGGTCTGTGCTGCAGTGGCCATCAGCAGAAGGCACTAGATGAGGGAAAACATCTGCTGTGCCACACCCAGCCATGACGGGGTGTGTTTGGAAAATAAATCCACTGGGTTACTTCTCTCAACACTGTTCCCTTTTCAGGCACAGATCTACTGCTCGCTGGGGGGTGGGAGTCTGAGTCCCAGAGTAGATGGAAATTATTAGATTGAACTGCAAAAGCATTTCTCCCTCTTCCAACATACATTTTTGTCTTAATTGCTTCTTCTGGATCACTGCTGTATTGGAGAGTCAGGTAATGATTCCAAAATAGGAGGCTGTGGTGTTTATCCTGGAGGGCTAATTACTCCCTGACTGTCCTTGTGCACAAAGTACTTCATCTGAGCTTTATCTTGCATGATTAAACATTTATGGGCTAAATGTTTACCCGATTTAAGATCACCACATCACGCTCTTTCTGTTTTGCAGGATTAAAACATTTGGTAGTTCCCTAAATGTGACTTTTTGAAAAGGTGGTGTTAAGTTATTGTCGATGTCCATAACAAAGATATTAGGATAGGATTTTCAAGTGTCCAGCGCTGGCCTAACCCTACTCCATGTTAATGGCAGCAGAGTTAATCTAACACTGTACTTTTGCAAAGCCTGCCCTTAAACTCTACCAGCCAAATCATCAGCTCCTATAAATGCCACATCTCCACTTGAAAGAGCATCACCACCTTATACCAGCTGAGAATCTGGTTTTACATCATTATAATTTACTATCACTTTCATTTTTCTCTGCTTAAACAAGCCAGTTTAAAACTGACTGCTTCCCCAAAGTGGGGCAAACAGTCCTCTTTCTTTCCCTGCCCCGGTGGTCTTAAATCATATTTGCAAAGAGCTTTGAACCTTCAATGGAAGATGCTATACAAGGCCTGATCCAACACCTTCTGAGGGCAGTGGGAGCTCTTCTGTTGGCTTCCACCTTAAGTTTGAAGTGTTTGGAGTCTGTACCTCTCATTTTTAGTATCTAGCCCTAAGCAGATAGAGATGCTGTATCTGGGCTAAATTTTGCCATTATTAGAGAAGTTGCTGCTTAGCAACCAATCAGTCCCTCACTTCATCCTTCAAGCTGTCCTTTTAATCTCTTCCCAACCATACTGGTTTATGTGTGTTGCGAACTGCTCTACAACTGCATCCTGTGTACTAGCTGTGAAACATAATGCATATCCTGAAATGATAACCTTTTATATTGATGTAAATGAAGAACTGAATGACCGTTGCAAGCAAAATCTGCTCTTTGGTGGAACCAAAAATGCTTTTACTAATGCTGCACCTAAGCTATTTCAATCTGGTTACACATAAATCCTTGTGTTAAATAAAAACTCCTAGCACATGCCCTGTCACACCCAAAGAGTGATGCCAAAGTAGAGTGAATTTAGGCCTAGAACAGTGAAGGTTCCAGTGATATGTAAGAATGCCTTAAGATGTTTTACTATTTACTGTGATGAAAGAGCACCTACCACTTAGGGCCTTGCTTCCAAAAGCAGATGGACTCCAGAATTGTTGAAAAAGCTCAGCTCAATAGCACTATGCAATAGGTAGAGTAGATGCCCGCTGGGGTTGGGCGTTCACCTCTGAAAAGCTGCTCCTTCAACATCAAAGGTGCCTGGTGTGTTGGGAGCAGGCATCAAGGCAGCAAATGAGGCATAGCACTGCAGATGACTTCTTCAACCATATCCTGCCTTCACTGAGCCTCTGGGATTGGATTCTGGTCAGTTTTACTGGTGTAAATCCAGAAGAATCCCAGTCAAGTCCAAAGTTGCAGTGGATTTACATTGGCTTAACTGAGATCAGAATCTGATCTGCAGATAGACATTTAGTCCTTTGAACATTATCTTGCATGTAACAGGAACTAGGCGGGGGATTTGCCAGGCTAAGCACCTTCCTCATAACTTGCAACTGCAAATTCTTAATTAGTCTTTCAATGATGATTTAATTGGCAATGCACCAAGCTGGAATCAAAGCAACTCAATGTGTTCTGCATGAAGGCTGGTTTTTTTTGCAGATTCTCTTGCATTAGGCTAGCTGCAATAACTCAGGAAGGTTGTTCTTTCCATACCTGAATGCTTTGTCCTAGGGTTGTTTGAGAGAAACAGGAAAACAAGGGGTGATTTACTTTATGAAATATCCTTTGGAGGAGAAGATGAGAGATGCTTCCAACGGTCTCTAAAGAATGAATGCTGCTGCCATCGAACTGTGTTAAGTAATGTGAGCATGAAGCAAAGTTCTTGTCAGGTGTCATGATGATACAAGCAATAATTTAGATTGTCCAAACTATCAGATGTGTCTGCACGGGCAATGATAAAATTAGTGATATTTGCCCTATGATGGGTTCACATGACTCCAAGCCAGTTAGATCATGACGGGGGTACAAGAGAGGCAGGCATGAGATCTGAAATGGTGCACTTCCAATCTTGCAAGCGATGTGTGGCTTGGAGGGGAGGGATCAAAGGGTTAAGCATGGGGTTCAAAATAGCTCAGTTTCTTGGAATTGTAGATTTGAATCCTGACTACATCAGTCCTGCCTGCCCTTCATCTTTCTAAGGATAGACAGGTAAATATGAGCCCCAGGAAGTTTGCTGTAAGAGACTTTCAGGTGAGACCTTTAACTGAAATCTTGAATGGAAATCTTTGGTTCGTAAGGTACACATCAAAGCACTGGCTCCTTTGGCTCCCTGGCAGAGCATCTTCCATACGGGTCATGCTACTAACAATCCACCCCCAACACCTGCCCTTAGGTTGGGGGTTCCTCAGCAAGGAGGCAGAAATCAGCAGAGTTACTACTGACCAGTGGAGTTTCTTTACCCACTAAAGACACTGTTTTAAGGAAGAGAAGAATAAGGCCACAGTGAACAGCCTGCCTTGCTCTGCCCCTGGTCTGGATCCTCTTAAGCTGTGTAGCCTGACCCCCAAGGAAAGAATTCCATGGAGTCAAGGAGCAAAACAGGGCATGATGATGCAGCATAATTTCCCTGTCCTCCCCTTGACCCTCACAGGTAGAGGGGATGATTTGGCCCAGTGTCTGAATAGTCCCTAGAGATGGACCGTGCTACCTATTGCTGACAAAGTCTAGACTGCTTTGTGA
This sequence comes from Dermatemys mawii, assembly GCA_007922305.1. Taxonomy (NCBI): domain Eukaryota; kingdom Metazoa; phylum Chordata; order Testudines; family Dermatemydidae; genus Dermatemys; species Dermatemys mawii. The sequence goes on from ML677353.1 coordinate 4,414,496, forward strand.
AGTTGGCTGCTATAGTCTCCACGCTACCTCTCTATTGATGTACTATCTCCATTACAACTGTGCTGCTGCTTTGCTGGCCATTCACAGGTTCCCAATTATTCATGCATGCTCGTAGGCAAGCCTCTCATTTGAATGACTGGAATACATAGTTGTCTGCAGGCAAGGAGAGTTAGAATAAATGGATCTGACCACGTTCCTTATCTCCACGCTGCAGAAACTTTTTGTCAATTTCTGAGATAGACCGGGCAGAAGCAGAATGTGTAACAAGATCATTTGGGGTCATGGTACAATTATTAGATTCCTCAGTTCTGTGTTACTGTAGATTAGTGTTTGGGCTCCCTGGAGGAAAACCAAATCTGAAATGGCATGCAACAGCCAGATGCCAGACAGGTTAGCGAAAACAGTGCATGAATTGGGCAGGAGCCCTGTCAGATTGCTGAGATCTTTTCCCAGTGAACCTTAACAGTGTTCTCAGTGAGAGCCCAGTTAAATTTAGAAATGCTGTATTACAAATGGGGCTTCATTGAGGAGCTGCAGGGATCAAAGCTATAGTTAGGCAAACTTAATAAAAGCTTCATTTTTCTGATACACCAATAAAGTCTTGTAATGTGACTGGGGAAACTTTGAGATGTATAATAAGGGGGTGATATGGAGGAGAGACTGATCTTCATCTCCTAGCCCCAGTCACATGCTGTGAATGATATTATGAGAGTAATAGACTTGCCCCATGCTAGATACCACTAGCCACAGACTCTGCTAGGAACCAATGCAACACAAGAAATGGAGAAGCCAAGGAAGGAGGCCACCTTAGTAACAGGCAAGGGGAGTGCTGCCTTTTCTTTGTCATCTGATAATAGCTGCTCTCTCAGGGCTTTCTAATCTGAAGCCCTGACAGTTCCTTCTGTAGGGACCAATTCAGAGGCAGGCTACACCACCAAGACCTTGTGTTTTGCTACTGTGGTGTTTTGGCGTTGTCACTGTTGTCTGCATGAAAGCTGCCGTTCCCAAGTTTGAGCTTGGCTTGGTTTATGGATGAAAAAGGCAAATCCTATCTTCCCTTGTGCCATGTGTAACCTCTGGGTGTATGTGAAAACCGTATTGTGGTTCTGGATTCTTATTTGCATCCTGCCTAATGTTCTCCAGAAGAGAACAGGTTAACAAACTCTGCATTTCTAGTGTAATCTGGGTGTGGTGGGGAAAACCAAAACATTAAGAGACTCATTCAGGCCATCTTTTGGGCATTAGAACAGGGCCCTACCCCAAATCATCTCCTCTCTTCAGTTGCATGATTCGGAAAGGGGGCGAGAGGCTCTGCAAATGAGATTTTTATTCTAGTGGCTGGCAGCAGGGAGGATCAAACTTGGGACTTTTTAGAGCGCAGTGCGTCTGCCTGTACCTGGAATAAGATGTTTTTCTTAATCCAATGTGTAATAGGCTCCTCAATCTCTACCTAGTCTAGCCACTACTAGAGCAGTAGCATGCTACACTAAGCAAGCATAGGTTATGCTAGCCAAACCCGACCTATGAGAACAACTTGGGGCCTCTGCCAGTAGATACTACAATTAGATAATTCTGCTCCCACAAAATAGTGTTGCCGCTGCTGTCAAGGCACAACATGGTGCTGGCAAGCTTGCAAATTTTTATGAAACAGATTTGTATTGCTGTAAGCTTTCGAGAAACCGCAGCAATAAAAAGCTAAACTGTTTTATGAATCCATGCAGATACGAGACATTTTTCTTGCAGCAATAATGTTCTTTGGCAACTGTTGGAGTGAAACATAAAAGGATCTTTTAAAGATACAGCCGCCTTCGCTGTAAGCAGTAAGCGGACTGTGTATACATGGAGCACTGCTGTTGTAGCTAACTGTTCTGGATTTCAGAGGGGTAGCCGTGTTAGTCTGTAGCTTCAAAAAGAACAAGGAGTCCTTGTGGCAAATTTATTTGGTCATAAGCTTTCATGGGCTAAAACCTACTTCATCAGATGCATAGAGTGGAACATACAATCGGAAGATACATTATATAGAGAACATGAAAAGATGGGGGTTGCCACAAACTGAAATCAATTTCCCCAGGCTAAGTTTTTCCTCTACTGTTGACAAGAAGGTGTGAGTAACTGTTTGAAGTGGGCCATCCTGATTATCACTACAAAAATGTGTTTTTCTCTTGCTGCTAATAGCCCACCTTAATTGATTAGCATCTTAGAGTTGGTCTGGCAACTATCTTTTCATGTTCTCTGTATGTATGTGTATATACACATCTTCCTACTGTGTTTTCCACTCTATGCGTCTGAAGTGGATTTTAGCCCATGAAAGTTTATGCCCAAATACATTTGTTAGTCTCTAAGGTGCCACAAGTAGTCCTCATTCTTTGTACTGGCTTTGTGACTCTTATTAATCTTGCATGAGAACAGTGGCAGATCGCTTCTGCTAAGCATCCAGACTGTCTGCTCTGTGAACGAATGTGAGGGAGGTAAGCGGCAAGATTCTCTGCTGTGCTCCTGCTGGTTTTTGTATCAGGCCTCCGGCACAAAGTGGCTATACCTTTCTGCAGTGGGCTGGGGTGGCCATAGCAGCAAGTGTCCGAGACATAGGAGTGGGGATAGGGTGTCTCTCTCCTCCAGAGAGGCAGCTGAATGACCTGAGGGTCTGGGGCCTAAAGATCGCTTAAAGCAAATTTTGCAGTCTCGCCTTGAGCAGTACTAAGTGCAGCTCCGTAAGGCTCATGTAAGGACAGTTCATTATTTTTCAGATTATAGAATCTCAGGGTTGGAAGGGACCTCAGGAGATTATCTAGTCCAACCCCCTTCTCAAAGCAGGACCAATCTCTATTTTTGCCCCATATCCCTAAATGGCCCCCTCAAGGATTTAACTCACAACCGTGGGTTTAGCAGGCCAATGCTCAAACCGCTGACAGGGGTCACCAACCTGTGGACCATGATCAACTGTCAGAGGCTCCAGGATCAGCTGATCATGATCTCCGCCTGCTAAAAGTCTGGCGGTGCAGCAGGGCTAAGACAGGTTCCCTGCTTGCATTGGCCCCACGCTATTCCTGGAAGCGGCCAGCACATCCCTGTGGCCTGTGGGGGCAGGCAGGGGTCTCTGTATGCAATGCTCCTGCCTTCAAACACCGCCCCCGCCGCTCCCACTGCCGGGAATGGGAACTGTGGCCAGTGGGGGCCGTGCTTGCAGGCGGGAGCAGTGTGAAGAGCAGCATGCTGACTGCTTCTGGGAATGGCCTGGTGCTGAGGTCAGGCAGGCAGCCTGCCCTAGCCCTGCTGTGCCGCCAGCCAGAAGCCACCCAAGGTAAGTGCTGCCCATGGGAGCCTGCACCCCAGTCCTGAGCCCCATTCTGGAACCCACACCTCAAGCCCGTCCTGCACCCTGAATCCCCTGCCCGAGGCTCAGCCTGGAGCCCCCTTCCACACTCTGAACCCCTCTGCCCCATCCCAGAGCTCACTCCCCCCATCCCGAGTCCCAGCCTGGAGGGAAGGGGGATGGAGTGAGTGGGGCAGAGCCTTGGGGGAAGGAGCAGGATAAATTTAAATGGGTTGCATTTAAATCAAAAAGTGATCTTTTGCCTAAAAAGGTTGAAGACCATTGGCCTAAGAGATACTAAGAATGGACATGCTAAAGATATTCTACTCTTTCAGCCTTGATCATACATTCACTGAAGTCACCAGAAAAACCACAGATGGGAAAAGAATCTGGCTCCGTGTGACTAGACAATTTCACAAGATGTGAAAGTTCTCTGTGGTGTTGGTCCCAGGAAGTAAGAAAAGGTGAACAACGAGGGTTAGATTGTTCATGCCTATTGAGTGCGCATGCTGTTAGGAGACTACATAAAATGAAGTAGACAATTCACGGTTAGCAGGGGTGAGTTACAAATTGTTATAATGAACCATAAAACAAGCATTCCCGTTAAGGCCATTTTTGCATGTCTAGCAGAGTAATGGATTTAAGTTTCCAGGCTTGTCTTTTGAAGGTGGTGTGCAGGGTTTTTTGGGGGATGAATACTGAGAGATCAGAGATGTAGCAATCACTTTGACCTAGGTTTAACAATATGTCCCGATGTGTCTTTAGCTCAGATGCTCCAATTTACTTCTCCACACGTGAAGAAGAGCCCTGCTTAGCCCTAGATCTTGTACCTTCCATGACAGAAATCGATCCAATAAAAGACATTACCCCCCTACTCTGTCTCAAAATCCCTTGACATTTAAGGAAAGGGTGCTGGATATCTTGCATATTGAAGTCAACCATTTTGCCAAACCTGGGCAGCTGAATCCCTGTTTAGGCACATAAATGTTGTCATGTTTTTTTTTTTTTTTTTTTAGTAAGCTGCTGAATGCTGGTAGCTCACAGTGCAGTTGGTGCAGACCCTCTGAAAATGAGGCTGTTTGTTCAGGTGCCTAACGATGAATGAAGAGTGCCTGGCATTAGATACCAAAATTTGACTTTGGCTTAACTTATTGTCCATTTCTGTGATCCATAACACTTCCGTAGTCTTGGCCACACAGTAAATATTCTTTATATGGAAGTGCTGCTACTTGGTTACACAGCTGTCCGTGGTAATGAGATGAACAAGTATGGGAATGTAATGTCCAGAGAGAAACTGATTCACCCATTCTACTTGATAATTCCTGTAGCCAGCAGGGCTTCTTCCTCCCTAAATCTTTCCCCCAGATCCCACCATTTAGGGTAAAATGTATATAATTGGGCACAAGAACATGACACGTTAAAGCCTTACATTTGTTGTTCGTTATGTTCTGGTTGTAGCATTTATGTTGGGGCCAGAGCCAAAGCATAGTTCCATTGAAAATAATGGGAGCACACTGACAATAGCAGAAGATCTGGCCTAGGGTTGCTAATTATAGTAGTGCTGACATTGGTTGATTGTAATCCTCACTTCCACAGAATCCTGATTCTACTTTTACAACATAACTTTCTAGAAGCTGTCTGCAATACTCACTCTGTTCAGTTTTTGCTGAACATGTATCCCAATTCATCAGTCTGTTAGAGTAGTACAAATCATGTGAAGTGGACACAACACATCCTGTTCAAACTCATATAAACATTCACATACAGAATGTCTTTTCCCAGCTGTAATCTGTAACAAACTTATCTGTATTCTTGAGCTGTTAATGAAACACAAAACAGCATCTTTGTTTTATCCAGATCAGAAGCAGGATTCAATAATACTTTATACAGAATAAGGCAGGTTTCTAGCTATTTGCATGACACAAACCAACAAGCTTACAGGATAGGCTTCCATTAAATTTCCTTATTTATCCTATTTTTGCAAAAGGAAAGGTTCAAAACCAAATATATTACTGTCAGTTGCTTCAATAAGGAAACCTATGCAAAAGCTTTCTTCCTTAGATAAAGATATAACTCAACAGGCTGGCAACAGAATAGACACTTGTTCCCAGAGGGAGCATTATAATTAATCTTTTGTTTCTTTTAAAGTGACTTTTAAAAATTTCACACTAAGGCAGAAATACTCAGGTTAAATAATAAACCAACAGGATGGGCAAACCCACTTCACCAGATTTCAGACCTATCTGAATAATTCCCAGGAGTCTGGGTCAAGTCTGAGACTTCTTCCTGACTATCCGAAGTGAAAAAGATGCTGCTGCATCATAGTCAGCGCTTCTTAGTTCTGTTGCTTTATACCTGTTTCTGAGCATCTCATGGAAATCCCAGATTGGTGTTTGAAGAAAGCCACAAGTGGATTCTAGCCATGATTAACATATGTGGAATTACAGATCTTAAATAGGGAGCCTTAATAAACAAAACTGTAAACTCAAAGGGGCTTCCACATCATTCAAATTCCAGCTTTGTCTCCCTTGTTTACCAGGGACCACGCTCTCTGGAACACTGATTCAGCCACTAGATGGCCGCTGCAAATATACTGTAAGTAAATGTATCCTTACAGTGAATCTATTTGGACAGGAAAGGTCCTGCCCTAGCTTCATGGTGGGCCAGATTCACAAATGATGTGATTTCAGTCCTCTGATACTTGGACTCCATCACACCCCATTGGACCACATCAGGCTCTGTGTAAAGTAGAAAGGCGGTGCAAGTTCCAGGCACCTACTTTTTAATTTTGCAGCCTAAAGTTACATCACCTATATGTTAGCCTACACCATTGGTAAAGCAAGTTCTTAGTTCTCAGCAAGTCTAATGGAAACAAATTGAGTGTAGCTTACACATTTCTTCTGAACTTGGCCCATGGCATGGGGATGTATAGATGTTTCAGACACTGCAGCTAGAAAGCAGTTCAATACAAATGAGTAGAAGGTCAGGCAACAGCACATGAGAGAGACTCTTTTCAAGCAGATGGAAAAAGAATGATGCCAGTATTCAGGACACAAAGAAAAGCAGAAGACCATGTCCTACAGAAACAAATTGGTACATCTGTCTTGTAAGATTTGTTACAGGAGGTGCAATGAGCAGTGGCAAGCTGTACACTCAGAAGAATACTAAGAAAATGCTTCAGATAAGTTTCCTTTTTTAATTCATGTACATCTCTTTATTCTCAACTTCAGTATGTTCACTGCCTATGTTCGCCTTGTGTAATAGTGTTCAACCTTCTGCTGAAAGAAGCCGACATTAGAATAGCTACAGGCTGCCTTTCAGCCATTTCCCTGGAACAGTTTCACCTTTCTTCAACAACAAAACTCCCCGAGGAGCTCAATCGGGGTGAGTTGGAGTGTGGTTCTGGCCTTGGTTCTGTGCCAATGTACTGTGTCTTCCCACTAAAGGGAAGACAATAAAAGCAACATTGTAGATGTACTGTTTTTTTTTTAACTCCCCCTACCTAACACAGCAAGTTGTAGGAATATTTTATTGTATGTCACTGCTGGAATAACAATACAGGCATGCTTCATGTATTCACTTGAATTTTTAAATGTTTGCTTACGGGACGCTTTCTGTTTGTTCTGGGTGGAACTTTATACCCCACACTTGCATCATTGCACAAACCTATGCATCACCTATGCTTTCAAATAGGGCAGGATCTGGCCATCTCACCGTAAAATCTTTCAGGCAGGGGCCAGGTCTGTCTTTCTGCTTTAGAAGCAAAAGCGGGCATAAATCGGACATAATGCTTATTACCATTTGCGCTGGCCTCCTACAACAGCAGAATTTCTCCCTCTAACATAAGAGCAATCACATTTTAATTAAAGTGAAAACGTGTGGAAAGCAAATTTGATGATAATAGTTAGTCTTGCCATGAGTGCAGGGGACTGGACTAGATGACCTCTCAAAGTCCCTTCTAGTCCTTTGAGTCTGTGAATCATGGAAGCTGGATTTTAAATTTGCATTCAGCCAATCATGGTACAAAATACCATATACTCATCTGACCATTGCAGCAAACTAGGAATTGGTTGTGAACTTTACTAGGTAATAACTGAAGCAAAGAAATAACTGGATATTCATTGTGAATTATTCACTCCACTCTGTGAATGAAAACCTGGCCCAGATTCTCAGCAGGTATTAGTCAGCACAACACCTTTGACATGAATGGAATTACACTTTTATTTAAACCAGCCAATTGATATCAAAGGTACTAGGTGAATTTGCATCAGGTGAGGATCTGGCTCCTGGAGTGCAAATACCTCTGCAGACAGCTAGCAAAAGTTCTTGATCACATGTTTTATAACGCCCATAAGCATGTTTGAACAAAGGACGAGCACTTGTCCATAAAGTTACAATTAGAACCGGTTGGAATTTTTTTCCATTAGGGAAAAAAAAACCTTTAATGTTTTGTTCGACACTTTTATTGAAACTTTTTAAATGTTTTTAAAGAGAAATTCCCAGCAATAGCAGAGAACCCAGCTAGAGCAACTGTGTTCTCAATATTCTCCATTATCTGAAATTCTTTTCCTGCCCTAGGGAAATCTCACAGTACATATTTAAGAGACAATTTATTGCTTCAACTCCATTTATTTACATACTGACAAATCCTTTTTTAATCAATCTGGTTACTACATCTGCTTTTTCCAAAAATAGTACTGCATTAACTCATGACAAATGACATTGCAGCCTCTGACATCCCTCCCTTCAATTGGTTTTAAATGAATCCGAATAAACATGTGATTACATTACTCTCGCTAAAAGCCTATTTTTGCCATTCAGTATTTTAAACTGTAATCTGGTTGAATTCCTTCCTGTCTTCCCTCTCGACAAATCCCAGTGTGCTGAGTCCTATAGAGTTGGCCCATTGGGAAATGGGACTTGTGAAGAGATTTGAATCTCCTAGAATTAAAAAAAGATGAACAAGGGGACACTTGTACTAGATCTGTAAGCTCAGGGGACCCCCCCAACACATCTGTGTAACTATTGAAATGGGGGAGTGGGGCCCCAGTGAGCATGATGTACTGGAGCCCCAAATCTCATGACCTGCCTGATTGAGTGTGACAAGACTAGGTTCTTACAGAGCAGTTAGCAGAATGGTTAAGGGAATTGCCCTCCATAATCTATGCATGCACGGTTGAAATTCAGCCTCCACAGAGAGGGCCCACCACAAGCCTATGCGTCCCTTAAGTCTCCCCTAGGCCTGTTTTGCGATCTTAAGGGGGACATAAGTGCCCCATAAGCTTGTGCTGGCTCTTCTGTACAGACTGAAATTCATTCCTGTATCTCAGTAGGTAATGTCCTAAAATCAAGAAAAGACCTTTTGGAACAGTTAGAAGAGGACAATCAAGTGGCAGCACGTAAGCAGGTAATTGAACTGCCACCTCTGAGTTGTTTGGTGGCCCTGTCAACCTCTCTCATCTTCTGCTGTGATGTGGGAGGCTGAACTTGATCAGGTCACATCCCAGTTTAATATCTAGGCAACTGCAAGCTTATCTTTCAATGTCCTGGTAATAGCAAGCTCACAAAACCTCCCACAGCATAACAAAGAAGCCTTTATTGAGTACTCAGTACTGCCTTGAAGCATCAGGCCCATTAAGCTCAATGAATGAAGATCTGCTCAGAGCTGTCTCTTCTCACCTTTGTGCTGTTGACTGGCAGTTTTTCTAAGCCAATAATTTTTAAAGGCACAGGGTTCTGTTTCACATCTGTATTATTTAAAATACAGCATTGGTAGAAAGCATTTGTATTTAATAGGGGCTTTTTATATTCATTGAATATGCATGTTTATAAAAAATGATTTGCATTTAAACTGGAGCAGCCTGCAAAATGGCTATGCACAAAAATAACTTAATTTATTTTTTCAGGGGGTGGGAGAAGAATTAGCCTATGACAAGAAAAAATTACACTGACTTTTGATTTGTCAGATGAAATACTTTTTTTGCTTTTGTCTTCTGATTTTAACCCCAACTGTGTCATTTTAAAAAAATAGTACAAAGAGGTTGACTTTTTTTAGACTTCAAAACCCACAGATGATTTTTTGTTTCAAACTTTACTTCTAAGAGTTGTTGCTCTTGACAAACAGTCAATCCTTGGTGGAAGTTTTGATTTATGGCTTGCACAACTGGATATATATATAAAAAAATTGTAAGGTTCAGGTTCCTATATCTGCTTTCTCCAGGATTGCAGGATATAAATATACATAGAAAATGTAGGCTGAATATGATAATAAAGTCAGATCATGACTCCTGTACTTAGCTAGTGAAAGGAAGGAAAGAACATTTAATATGTATGGAAATTTTCTGTATTAAACGGGAAACTTTTTATTTATTGATCCCCTGATAGGCACCTTATGATTAGTGCAAGTGTGAGTAAACAGAAATATACCGCTCCACTCAAAACACGATTTTAAAATGTTTTTCAGGGATAAGACACCAACCATTAAAAGTAGGCATACTCGAGTTAGGAGGACTCTGACATGCTGTATTAGATAGGTGAGAGAATTAATAGCTTGTTTGTGGTTTCATGGCTGACATTTCCTAACAAAGGGCTCAATTCTGCCGCCATAGCTCATGATGAGTGGTATAGTACTTCCCTGGTGGTGCCAGTGAAGCCATGTGAGGTGGGATGGGCCAGCATGGAGGAGAGGGGTAACAGTACATATCCTGTGTGCGATTTCCTTTTGATGACTGGCAATCGGAGGTTTCTGAAGCTACATGGGAAATGGAGATCCCTTCTTAAGGTGACCAGATATCCTGTTTTATTTTAAAGGGACAGTCCAGTTTTTTTGGACTTTCTTGTAGAGGTGCCTATTATTTCCCACCTCCTGACCTGTTTTTTCAGAGTTGCTGTCTGCTCACCTTACTTCTTATGGACATTTTTGGCTGACTGGGAGAACGTAAAACTCCACATTTGTGGAGATGGGATTTGCAGGAAAAAAATCCATTTCTGGAGAGCTGATGTAACCCTTCTGCCCATCAGAGTTGGCAGCAACAAGGGCCGGGTTCAGTATCCAGGGGTTCCATTCCAATAGCACAATACAAAAACCGGCTCGAGCCCCCACCCAGTGACCTGGGACAACCATATACCACCCCTCTGGGCGTCTGTAAGAGACAATACTTCCCCTCTCGCAAGCACAGAGTCTGAGTGTACCAAAGCCTTTTAATAACAGGGAGAAACAATGTGGCATTATATTGGGGAAACACCACAAACAAGGTTAATAAACCAAATCATGAACCAGAAGCCCCCCTCCCAGCAAATAGGCCGTGGCCTTCCCTTTGGCTCTTGAGTTCCACAACCCCAAAAAGTCACTCAATAGTCCCAAAAGTCCAACAGCCCAAGAGTCTCTGTCCTTGGTCCGTGCAGAGTTCAAAAGTCAATTGGCAGAGTCTTACCTCCCAGCCTGGGTGGAAATGGAGGGTAGGGCAAGGGGCACCTTACGTGGTCCGAAGCCGACTGCGCCGCCTCTCTGTGAAGTTCCGCTGCAGCTCTCCCCGCAATCGGCTCTGCTCCGCTCCGCTGGCTGTCCCACGAACCGCTCTGCCCGTTGATCCGCTAGCTGCTCTGCTAACCGACACACAGACAGCTGTGCTGCGCCGGTCACTCTGCCCGCAGCACCAACGCCTCCGCTAGTTGACACACAGACAGCTCCGCCGCACCGGTCACTCTGCCTGCAGCACCAACGCCTCCGCTAGTCGACAGACAGCTCTGCTGCACCGGTCACTCTGCCCGCAGCACCAACGGCTCTGCTAGTTGACATACGGACAGCTCTGCCGCATCAGCCACTCCGCAGCACCAACAACTCCGCTAGCCATCCTGCTAGCCGACACGCAGACTGCTCTGCTGCACCAGCCACGCTGCACTTTATTCCGGCCCCCCTACTTAAGACAGTGCTCAGTGATTTCTTTAGCTCGTAGGTGATTTCAGCTCTTAAGTGATTTCAGCTCACAGTAGGGGAGCCTTAGTGCAGGTGCACCAGTGAGCCCAAAGCAATTTTCAGCTCAGCAGCCTGGAACCAGGCTCTTAATGGAAGCAAAATTCAATTCTGACATTCCACAGTGGAGAGAGGCAGGGTGCAATAGGCCTGGGAAGCCCTCAGACAGAGCCCTCACCAAAAGGTATAGGTACTTATCCATCACCTCTCTCACTCTCCCAGTGTTCTGAAAATGCATGGCCCTTGCCCAGTGAGTGCTACCTAGATGATGGCGAGTCCCTCCATCATAACAAGGGCCAAGTACATGTCCATAGTCCTTCATTCACATAATCACAGTAACATCACTTTATCATTCCTGCCCCAATAACATAGAAACTGGGGCTCCCTCATCAGCCGAAGTGGCCATGTGGGCTGCTGTGGGCTCAGGCTAGGCGCAGTGGGTGTGTCTATGCAAATTGACCAGCCCCAGACTTATTTTGCAAGGCTCACTGCAATTCCCATAGTTCGCCACCAGATGTCAGAATATACCTCATTCCTGACACTGCTTACATCGATATAGTTTCCTGGGCGGGCAGGCTGCCTGGCTTCCACTGAAACTTTTCATGGAATCACCATGTTCCCATGATACCTTTTTATATTCTGTCCAGTCCGCATTTTCCAATGGAACTGTTTGGTTGCACAATGGCAGAGGGATGGGTGAAGAACTGGGGGAGGGAAGGGGAAGAGAGTGGGAAGGCAGCAGAGCAGAACTTGTGTGTTGTGTTAGCAGATCTTATTTTAGTCTCTATCACACGTTACTGCTGTTCTTAGCAGTAGAAGTTCTCCCAAGAAAGCCAAGCCGCCATGAGTTCATGGCAGGGTAGGGCGCAGTCATTTGAAGTTTCAGCCACATTTGCAATGGAAAGTGTGCAGGTCAGGTGAGACTGGTGAGCTCTGGGCCTTTTAATGCCGTGGATCTTGGCCTGTCGTGAGAATTGCTGGGCCATGCTTCTCTGCCAGCTCTCACATAGCAGTGCTAAGAAGCAGTGCTACCAAAACAAAACAAAATTGGATCAAATAATCCAGTAGGAAATACCTTTTTGTTCTCATTTAAGCTGATTTATGTATTAATAGCAATCACAATATTGTCTGTCTACCTGGCTCAGTGATTCATCATAATCCATTGCTTTTAATGACATCCAGTCATATTTCCGCTGCATACGTTGGTTTTCGTTACAGTATTAGATATGCCAACACATTTTTTTGCCTCATACAAGTAGAGAGATGGACTGTGTCAGAGATGCAAGGCAGTACAGCAGGCAGTATAAAACTAAAAACAAAAATAATACTAGGGATGATCAAATCTTAAGACAACATTTTCTGACAAAACAATTTTTTGACTGTCCCAACACTTCTAGTTTTCATTGAAAAAACAAACAATTTTTCTTTCTCTTTCCAATGAAAACAAAAATAATCTTCAGTGGCTTTTTTTTTTCTTGAGGAGGGAAAAATAACTTTTCCATCAGCGCTAATAAATATAAGTATATGCTTTTATAGAGGTCTGTAAAAAGATTGTATACCATTCCTTACAGGGTACAGTACAGAAATACTTATTCAAAATTCATACAGTTTGCTTTGAGAGAACATTCAGATTTGTTAATAAAAATGTATGAGCTTTGAAGATTGTACATTTTTTAAATGGAGATTTACCATATGTTGAATATTGGATCTCTCATCTAATCCATCATTTATATTGCAACAATAGGTGCCAAATGACCTCTTAAGGTCCCTTGCAGTGCTGAACATCTATGATTGTACTGTAGATTTAAATCTGACGCTTGAAGTAAAATACAAAAAAACCTACATGGCTCTTGAGTCTTTCCCCAGGAAAAACTGGTAGACCCTTCCCTTCTGGTCATAGGGGCATATAGAGCCAATAGCTAGGTAGGAAACACTGCAAGACTCCTGTATAATCCAAGAACAGCAGTATTGGAATCTATCAACCCAACAGGTTTGACAAGCTAGATCCTATTGGTCCTAAAATGGATGTGTCATGTAGGTGGAAGGAGCACATGGTCTGTACACCTCTTGGGGGGTCAGGGTTGTCCCTGAAGTTTACTTCAGAACAGGATCAAACCTTTTCCACAAAACGTTGTCTTTAAAAAAAAAAAAAAAAAAAGTTTGTGTTTCACTAGATTACTGAAAAAGAGCCTATAAATTTTAGTTTGTTTGTTTGATTGGAAGGGGGGGGGGGGGGGGGTGAAATAAATATCTTTAGCCCAGAAGGAACTCATCTGAAAAAATATTTCAAAGCAGTAGTAATGATGTGCATAACAATTCAATCTGTGGGAGGTGGGATTAAGCAGGGTGTGGGAAAAGAATATCTTAATGGCCATGAGCAAGTCATGTCATCCTCCCCATGCCTCTGTTTACCCATCTATAAAAGGAGGATCATGATACTAACCTCCTTTTGTAAAGAGCTTTGAGATCTATGATTGAAAAGCACCATATACGTTTTTTTATTTATTATTAATGGACCACTCTGTTGAATTCTCCAACGTTTCAAAAGCTGAATAATCAATTACTCCAGCTACAAATCATCAAAGTTGGAAGAAACTTTATTTTTAAATGAATTATTTAGAGTAGATAAAAAGATACTTGTATACATCTCTCTGGCATGCAATGCACACCCGCTTCCCTTGTGTTTCACTGGTAATTACTGTAACTAATGTGGAAATGTATTTTCAATTTGGATTTATCTTGCAACTCCACAGCCTATTAAGGGTTTGCAAGGGGGGAGGGCAACAAATGAGCCGTTTTTGTTGTTTTGTTTCCCTGCTCCCATTCCCCAACTTTATTAGTACGAAAGGACAACAAAAGACTTTAAAGAAGTCTAAAATCAGTTATTCTCTTTGCAGGCAGTATCAGTAGGAATGGCCAGCAAAATTTAAAGGAAATTTCAGTGCCTAAGGATGGGGGAGATAAGAGAGCCTTGCTTTTACCCTATCATGGTGTGTATGTCTGTAAGCTTGTGTGTCTAATGGCAGACACTGTAAGTAAAGGGACTCCGCTTATGAAAACTGGCATCATCCCACATAGCCAGTATCTAAAGTGCCTCTATCCACACAAGTCAAACATCACAGACACCTGATGCTCCCTCCACAGATAAAGGCTCTGATCCTGCAGTAATTAGCCTCACTGATTTCAGTGGGCCAGTTTTTAGGATCAGACCCAAAGTTCAGACTTTAAGTGGCATTTGTTAATAATTCAGTGGGCTTGTGTGAGAATTAAGGATGGAGAGGGCTTATATAGCTTGCATACTCAAAGATAGACTTCCTCCTATGTGCAAGATGCAATTCCCACTGTGGCAAATGGAAAGATTCTCCTTGACTTTAGTGGGAATTGGATGAAACCCCCAAGAAATTTCACAGTGGCAGAGAAAAAGGGCAAACTTTCAGAAATGCCAAGTGTATTTGCACATCTAAATCCCTTAAACTTGTGCTCCAAATTATTTTAGTCACTTTTGAAAATATCCCTGGAAAAAAACAGCAATAACACCTAGTGTCTACTGGCCTGGCATCCAATCCCTAATTGGTATTCTCCCAAGAATGTCTGTGATATGGCTTTCTGTGATCGGTGACACACATAGTAATCTTGGGGAAACTTGGACGAACACGTTTGTGTCTCTTGTATGTATATTTAGGTTAAATATTTTTTCTTGGCCTTGCACAATAAGTGCAATAAATTAAAGGATAGTGTAGATAAGTGGTAAGAAATGAGATGCTGCAAGGTTTGGGGTAGTATGAGAAATGGGCTTCCTTTGAATAGACAATACATTTTTTATTTTGAAAAAAGGATGATTTATTAATTCAGTGTGGAGGAAATTTAGAAATCGATCTATTGTGCTTTGCTTTCTCCAACCTAATCAGTGAAAGAGTGGTCCCTGTGGCATTTCCCATTGTGCTTTGCCAATCTAGTTTTCAATGACTCCAGGAAACAGGCTTCTATGACTTCCTTTGTTGTATGCAGTGTAGCTACATCTGTTCCAGGATATTCGAGACACAAGGTGGGTGAGGTAATATCTTTTTTTCTTGAACCAACTTCTGTTGATGAGAGAGGCAAGCTTTGGCACCACACAGAGCTCTTCTTCAGGTCAGGTCTCTCACCAATAAAAGTTGGTCTAAGAAAAGAGAATGGAGACACAATATGGGTGAGGTAATGACTTCCGTTGGGAATCTACGCGACCACGCTTTCCTTTGTAAATATAATGGAACCCGCTTATGGTCGCTTCCCTCCCACCCACCCCCGATTGACTGTATGCTTGAGCTAAGTCCAAGGCAATCCATGACAACACTTCCATTGATTTCAGTTGGTTTTGGATCATGCCTTGAATCATGGACCCATGAATCAAAGGAGCTGCTAGAGCTCTGATATTGAGTTGCTAATTTAGGAAAGTCCTATAGCACCAGGCCAGGGCTCCAAGCAGGGGATTGGAATCCAGATCTCATTTGGCGTTAGCTTCAGCTCTGAAGTTAAATTTATCTGTCAGTTTTATGAGAGTAATTCTGTCACCTGACTTGAATTCATGAGATCAACACTAGGCTTTCTGTCACTTGGGAGCAAATGAGGAAACAGCCTTTGTGGCCCAGGACTTACAAAATCTGGATTCAGTGTCAATTCTTCTGTAGAATACCTCTGTGATATGGAGCAAATTAGCTAGGGTAAAATCCTTATCTGCACTTCATCATCCAGGTAAAATTCCTTGACAAGCTGTGAGAAAGGTTTTAATTTAGGGAAAGGGCTGTGAAATCTCACGTATATCAGATAATTTACCTTATTCCTCATAGTTCTGGACCACTGTTGCAATTTGAAACAATAAACCGGTTCTGTGTGCTTTTTTTTTAGGGAAGGAAGGAGAGTAATAAAAGCTTAAGTAAGTAAATATTAAGATTTATAGTAATGTTACCCTTAGTGATAACTTCACCAATCTAAGAATGAAACAATACTGTGATCAGATCAAGATCACAATTTTATTCTTCTATTCCAGTGGCTCTCAAGCTTTTGTACTGGTGACCCCTTTCACACAGCAAGCCTCTGACTGCAGCCCCCTACCCCTTCTAAATTTAAAAACACTTTTTTGTTATATTTAACACCATTATAAATGCTGGAGGCAAAGAAGGTTTGGGGTGGATGCTGACAGCTTGTGATGCCTCCCTGCCCATGAAATAATCCTGTGACACCCCCGCCCCCCCGCCAAGAGGTCCCAGTCCCCATTTGGAGAACCCCTGTTCTATTCTATATAGTTTTATACCAGGCTCATCACCATAGTATCTGAATGCCTTCCAGTTGTGTGTTAAGCCGTGTGAGTAAACATCTATTGTATGGTTTCTTGCCCTTATCTTTCGGGGGGAGGGAGGCATATGCAACAGAGTTTTATTTTGGAGGGGTATCCTTTTTTAACTATAAATGTTGCTCTTTATTTGTAACAGAAGGTAACTCAAAGAAACGTGCCTTGTTCTTGGAGCAAAAGGTGGTGAGGTTTGTGATGGTCCTTAGTTTTTGGAGGGAGTTATTCCAGAGTTTCAGCGACACCCCTGAGAAAATTGTCTCCTATAAGAACAGCCATACTGGGTCAGACCAAAGATCTGTGTAGTCCAGTATCTCGTCTTCTGACAGTGGCCAGTGCCAGATTCCCCAGAGGGAATAAACAGAACAGGTAATCATCATCACACTGGTCGTGATTTTATAGCCCTCAATCGTATCCCTGCTCAGTCATCTCTTTTGCAAGCTGAAAAGTCCCAGTTTTATTAATCTTTCCTCACATGGCAGCCATTCCAGATCCCTAACCATTTTTGTTGCCCTTTTCTGAACCTTTTCCAATTCCAATACATCTTTTTTGAGATGGGGCAACCATATCTCCACACAGTATTCAAGATATGGACATATGGATTTATATAGAGGCAATATGATATTTTCTGTCTTATCTATCCCTTTGTTAATAATTCCCAACATTCTGTTCATGTTTTTGACTGCTGATGCGTATTGAGTGGCTGTTTTTAGAGTCCGATCCATTATGGCTCCAAGATCTTTCTTGAGTGGTAACGGTGAATTTAGACCCATCATTTTATATGCGATTATGTTTTCCAGTGTGCTTTACTTTGCATTTATTAACACTGAATTTCAGCTGCCATTTTGTTTCCTAGTCACCCACTTTTGAAAGATTCTTTTGTAGCTCTTCAGTCTTCGTGGGACTTAACTATCTTGAGTATTTTATCATCTGCAGATTTTACCACCTCACTGTTACCCCTTTTTCCAGGTCGTTTATGAATGTGGTGAATAGGACTGGGCCCAGTACAGAGCTGGGGGACACTACTATTGACCTTTCTCATTGTGAAAACTAACAATTTATTCATACCCTTTGTTTCCTATCTTTTAACCAGTTACCAATCCATAAGAGGATCTACCCTGTTATCCCATAACTCTTTACTTAGCTTAAGAGCCTTTGGTGAGGAAACTTGTCAAAGGTTTTTTGAAAATCTAAGTATACTCTCTACACTGAATCCCCTTATCCACATGCTTCTTGGACCCCCTCAAAGAATTCTAGTAGATTACTGAGGCATGATTTCCCTTTTACAAAAACCATGTTGACTTTTCTCCAACAAATTGTGTTCATCTATGTGTGTGACAGATATTATAGTAATTATCTTTACGATAATTTCAGCCAGTTTGCGCAGTACTGAAATCAGGCTTGCTGGGCTCACCTCGAGAGTCCTCTTTAAAAATTGGCGTCACATTAGCTATTCTCCAGTCATTTGGTACAGGTTTAAATGATAGGTTACAGACTACGGTTACTAATTCTGCAATTTCACATTTGAGTTTCTTCAGACGTCTTGGGTGAATACCATCTGGTTCTGGTGGCTTATTACTGTTTAGTTTATCAATTTGTTCCAAAACCACCTCTAATGACCCCTCATTACAGTGAAGGCAAAGCTCATCTACAGAGACTGAATCACTGGTTTGATGGATTAACTATGAGATTGTCTTGAATCATCACGTTAATATAGCAGGCGGATAAAGAATTGTTTTTAGTAATCCTGCATCAGGGTTGACTGAAGGAGGTTGGTTTCAGAGTAGTAGCCCTGTTAGTCTGTATCCGCAAAAAGAACAAGGAGTACTTGTGGCACTTTAGAGACTAACCAATTTATTTGGGCATAGGCTTTCAGGGGCTAGGGTTCTAGCCCACAAAAGTTTATGCCCAAATAAATTAGTTTAGTCTCTAAGGTGCCACAAACGCTCTTCATTCTTTTTGAAGGAGGTTGTTTTGCTTTAATCTAAAACACTCAAGAGACCCTGTCTGAACAGTGAAATCCATTTAGCTAGTGTAGGATGTAACTGTCCCTTTTCAGGCTTAGAGCCTGAATAAGGAAGGCCACAGTGAGTGGTAATTATAGAAACAAAATTGGTTTCTAACCCTAACCTCACTAGTACTACATTTCCTCCTAAAATTGCACCATTTTGATAGCTGTTCTATGCTGCTTATTCCCCCTCGCATGCCACATGCGAGTTCACTAAGTGCCTTCAGAGGCAATTACTGAACAATTCTTGCAGCCAGCAATAGCCACTCTGAAAAACACTTTTACCTCAGACTCTTTACTAATGGCATGGCAGACTTGGTTTAGGGATGAGGGAATTTTTAAAGCACTGTTCCCCCAAACTTATGGGTCTCTCACACTTGCTCAATTAGCATACGGCGTCATCCCTCTGTTCAGACAAGAAATGGGAAAAATTATTCAACTCAGTTTAATTGAATTCCATCTGCTTTGTGGGCTTGTGAACTGTTCTGCATTTCAGTGCAGTTACTGGTCCCAGGTGATGGAGTAGGTTGGTCAGAGCTCTGACACCACTGCAGGTGGGGGTGGGGAGTAGTGGGGAGAAGGACTTGGGAGAGAGCAGACTGGCATAGCTGATGATCCAGAGTGTTCACTTCCTTTTACCCTGGGTGGCCGGCCCATGGGAAATAGGAAGGGTGCATTGCTTTAGATGTTGACCTTGGAAAGCACTCTTCCCTTCCGCCTAGCCATGGCCTTTTGCGGGGAGGGGCAGGGGGATGGGGCTCTCACCTCCACCACCTTCATAGCTTCGGCACTACTTAAGTGGCCTGTGCACTCTGGATATCGTCCATATGGCCCAATCCTCTTGCAGTGGACAGGCTCCTGGCCTGAGGTCACTAGTGGGAAGTCCCACTCAGGGATGACTATTGTCTGTAAATTCCATACCTGCAGGCACATGGCATCTGTTCTCTCAAAAACAGACAAATAAGATGGAGAGGGGCTTTCAGGGGAAGCTATGACCAGCCTCCCATCTGGGGTGACAGTCACGGAGGCCCACTCTTAGCTGTAACGCTACAGGGTTAAGCCATTTCTTAAAAATAACTACAGCCTCCACAGCAACTCATCCATTCTCTCAGCCCACACACAAAGGAAGGAAATCAGAAGTAGCTGTGGAGTCTCATCAAGGTACAAGTTCATAACTTCTCTGATAACTTTATCCTAAAAACAAAGAACGACCTTCACACTTTTATCGGAACAAATTCCATTTAACACCCAGCAATTCAGGTCTATGCTAGGCCCAACTTGCGTATGGGCTGTTCTCCTCACATGGCATAAAGGACATCTAAAAGAGAGAGAGACTGATCTGGGGAAGGATTCCCTCTAGTGCAGGAAGTGTGGAAGAAAGCTGGAAGGCAGCCTTCTGAGGACCCCCTCACAAAGTCCTGTGCTGGGGCCTGCAGAGATGGTGAAGACTGGGCTGCAGCACTTGGGATCTCTGGCAGTGCTGTGGCTCATAGGTTGTTGGGAACAGTCTTAGGCCTCTAAAACTCACTCTGTCTAAACACTATCTCACGGAAGCAGCTCAGCATGAGGAGGGCACAAAGGTGGCTTAAAACACCATGGCCCCTGATTTTCCCCTGTACTACAAGTTGGAGGCACAGCACAGAATCCGTGCCCCAGCTGTGAAATGGAGTTGGTGATGCTTTCTCTCACCCAAGAACTGTCATGTCTATATAAATTAAGACAGACTCTTACCACAGCTAGTATCTCTACACTGCCCCTGGGGAGGCTTAATTTCCACCTCTGAGTCTGCATGCTAAAAATCAGTATAGGTGAGGGGATGGGCTAAGGTCATAAGAGTGGCCATATTGGATCAGACCAAAGGTCCATCTAGCTCCGTATCTGGTCTTCTGACAGTGGCCAAGGCCAGGTTCCCCAGAGAGAATGAACAGAACAGGTAGTCATCATGTGATTCATTCCCAGCCTCTGCCCATCGGAGGCTAGGGACACCATCCCTGCCCATCCTGGCTAATAGCCATTAATGGACCTATCCTCCAGGAACTTGTCTAGTTTGCTGGAGTCTTTTTTTGGAACCTTGTTAGTCTTGGCCTTCAGCACATCCAAGGTGGGATTGTATTCAAAGTGGCTAAACCAGCCTCCTGCCACAGCTACACTTCTAATTTTGGCACTCTAGCTCTATCAAGATTAGCACATACTGGAAATTAAACCTCTATCTCCACTATTAATGTACCCTGTATGTGCAGAGCCTGATCTCAAGTGGGACTCCAAGGTAATACTATAATACAGCTGTTAATAATGAAAATCACTTCCCAGACTAGTTAAACTTTTCTGCATCCATGACATTGTGAGGATTCAGTAGGTAGCTCTTGTGAGGTACTTTGAAAGCTGCTTAAAATTCCTCTGTTGCAATCACATACATCAAATGTCCTGCGTTAAACTTAACTTGCATCTCCACTGATTCAAAGTAATCTTGCTTTATGTAATTTTAGACTTTAAAAATATGTCTTGCGCCTTCTCTTTATTGAAATATTCCTCCTACTCATTCATAGCAGTAACGGCAGCGTAACTGAAGGAATGTAACATGTCTGTTTAAATGTATTTGGGGTCAGCTTTTGTATTAAAATCTGGTTTGGTTGCTATTCAATGTGCCTGATCTACTTAATCTCACTACATTTATTTCAAAAACAGATTTTTTTCTTTTCAAATGCCAAAGGCATTCCAATCCAAATGCATGTGTGGTATCTTCTGACTATGAAGCATCACGCCAAATAAGATGAATACTACTGGGGCTTTTTTGTACAAAATGGTGAAAGATATCCAATCTTGGAGCCATTAACAGCTCATATGCATATTTTTCCCCAATCTCTTTCAGACTCAGATTGAGTGTAGGGAGCTCAGTGGGTGTGATCTGGGATGCAGGGGTCAGAGTTTGGAGGCAGGTGGTCTGGGTGCAGGGTTTCTCCGGGTGCAGGGTTTGAGGTTCAGTGGGGTGGGAGGGTTGGGTGTATGGGGTGGGGCTTGGCAGGGGTGTCTGAGTATGGGAGGTCCAGATGTATAGGGGTTGGGAGGATGGGGGAGCAGCTCCCCATACAGTGACCCCTTCCCCAGCTGAGGAGTGATGGGAAGCTGGGGAAGATGCTGCACTTCCTGCAGCTGGAGGAGGTTTCTGGGGTTGGGTCTAACACAGCTGCAGCCTCTTCTTGCTGGGGAAGAGAAAGTTCTATCCTCTTCTGCCTCCAGCCCAGCCAGGCTAGCAGCTGATCCCGGCTCAGGGTGGAAGCCACTGGCTGGGGTGTCCCTAACTGCATGGTGATTTACATCTCTGCCAGCTGTACCTGGTGCTTGAAACGATGTTCCTGCTCTGCTAGGGCATAGTGTGTGACAGCTATTGCAGCTTCCCTTTGCTTCCCCGCAGAAAAATAACTTTCTAAAAAGGAAGCAAGGAGCTCTGCAGGGGACATGAATTCTGCACATGTGCAGTGTCGCAGAATTCCCCCAGGAGTAAACTTTTAGAAAACTGATCCTAGAATGAAATCCCTGGTGCAGGTCCCTGCCTCTGTGGATTCTCAGACAACGCGACTGGAAATGAGATATCGGGAGTCCATGCTGGCAGATTCTGATACAGGAGCATGGTCTGGTGTGTTGCGGATAGCATTCAGTTGGAGCAACTATACACTGTTGGTTTTGTTTTGTTTTGTTTCGTTTTGGTTTTTGTTTTGCGGGGGGGGGAGTGAAAAAAGGAGGAAGCGGCCACTTGTCCATTACAGCCCTTTGCAGAGAAATAATTCCCATCTAAATATTGATTCATAAAGTAGTTACTCATTGCTAGAAAACAAAATCCACACATGGGTATAACTGCGTATCTACCAAACATGCTTACAAATTCCAATTTTGTGCGGGGTGGGAAGGGCTTGAGTTTCTTCTGGTGACAAGAAGGGTTTTGTTGCATGGTCTCTGTCTTCTGATGGCCTTTTCTTAGCACACAGGTAGCTCTACCCAGATACCATAATTATGATGGCAATCCTTTAAAATGTCACTTTGTTGGCTACAGCAGCACTGCATATTCTATGTGGGTCTCAGGATACTGCAGAAGGACGAGGTAATATCTTTTATTGGAGCAACTCCCTTGTCTCTCTAACTTGTGGGAAGAGCTAGAACAGGAGAAATTTTTGAAAATTTAATGCTAACATGTTTGTTGAAATTTTTGGCAGGTGGGATGGAATGGGATAATTTTTTGCAGCATTCCTTGAAAAATTCATCCCATTTCCTGGTGAAATTAAAAAAAAAATCATGGAAATCTTGAACTTGGGAAATCATCAACATGATCTGATAAGAACTCAAAATGTATTTGGCATGGGGCAGATATATTGTAAGAATATATCTTGTGCCAAAGAGCTAACCAATTCAGAAAACAAAAAAATAGGGATAGGAGCCTGGCTTGAAATGGTTTCCATTATATACAGGGCTTGCAGTTTGGTTCAAGGCTCTCAGTACCCCCACTATACAAATTGTTCCAGCACCTCGCCTCCCCCATTCACCCACAACTCAAGAAACCCAGCCTCTGACCTGGGTCCTCCACGTACCGTTCCGGGGCAGAATTCAATAATGCCTATGCTACAGTCCGTAGATGCTGAAGTTGATTCAGAATGGGAATAGATGGGGAGAGGTGAGAGCATATGAGGCTCCCATGGCTACTTCTAGATCTGCTGCCACTGTTCCAGCTGCCTCTGGGAGTACACAGGATTCTGGGGGAGGTCCCTTCAATAGCTCCTGGGAAAGAGGAGGTGTGTGTGTGCAGGGGGTCATATTGGTGGGAGGGATGTTTCATGTATTGCATGCTGGGGAAGCAATGTGAAAGGACTCCATGCTTTTTTTAAAACTCCAATGCCTATTGATTAAAAGAACCAGTTAGCTGCTGCAGCTAGCATTTTAGCCATGTGCACACAGACTGACTCTTCTGGTGCCTCCTGCAAACTCGTCCCTCCTTCAACTTGGCTTCCTCCCTCCATGTTCCATGCCGCTTGCTACAAGAGTGGGAGGTCCTATGAGTTGTGTTGTCCTGGAAACACCTTTGCTGGGAAGCTCAGGAGGAGATGCTATAGCCTTAGTGCTGATTTGGTGTCTGCTGGATGTGCAGTTGCTGACAGAGTGACCCTAGTTGCTAAGGGAAATGGGAGGAAGTAGGAAGGCAACCAATCGGCGGAGGGCATATAAATCTTCTATGCTTTAGGCTCTTTTGGGTGGGATCTTCTCGTGGCTTATGCTTGTGCTTAGGACTTTCCATTGGATTCACAGCTATGGTATAAAGACCAATAACTATTCTTTGTAAGTTGCTGTGGCTAGGAAGCAGAGCCCATACGGGAGAGGGAGCAGCTCAAGCCAACAGATTAAGTTGATCTGACCCCAAACGAAACAGGTTTTTTTCCCCAATGGGAAATTCTGCCTAAATCAATCTCTGCCCACAGAAAACTTCAGTGTCTGTGAAACTCCATTTACCAACTAGAAAAAGGTTCTCTTTGAATTTTGCTGAAGTTATCCAGTATTAAATGTATTTCCTATAGCAAATCTAGGAAAGGGCAGGGAAATGCTGCACTTACTGAGGTCTAGTGCCATTCAGCTTCACAACTTGTGCCTAAAGAACTAGAAATAATTTATTTGGGAACGAGAAATATAGGGTCGGTTGGATCCTCGGCGGGAGTAAAACATTTTCACTCCACTGAAGTCAAGGAAGCTACAAGGCAGTGTTGCCAACCCAGGTGCTCAAAAAATGAGATTGGCTTACAAAATATTTTGCTTTAAATAGGAAATACTGTGTGTTTCTGGTTTTTGAATCTAGGGTCTCTGGGTATTTGGTTCATGTTTTCAAGTATTTCTCCTATACAACCATGAGGGCTAGAAATTTACTTTTAAATTAATAATAATAATAAGCACTGAGATTCTAATGCAGTCGCATGCTTTTAGGAGTAGGGGCTTTAAGAAAAACACCAAATATCGCAAGCACTCAGTAAAATGGCAAGACTGGCACACACTTTGCTGCTTTAAACCAGCTGAGGATCTGGGCTTTTAATAGCATTCTCTTCAGATTGTTTGCTAACCCCATCATCACTAGGTCTGAGAATGAACAATGGCAGATGGACAAAGGGACAGATGGATAGAATACTTCCCTCAAGCTAAGGCACTTTGCAGAATGTTAAGCCTTTTATAGTTTATTGACTCTACTTATTTGTCATAATAGGTGGTCACCTGCACTCCTGTAACAGATCTGCCAACACTGCTGTATGTGTGTGTTTGTACAGTGCTGATTCTTGTTTCTAAATGAAAGAGGAAAGCTACCGATATAGATATTTGTAAGACAGAAAGTGTGATCCAGCACAAAGCACTCCACCAAATGGAAGTAAAATTTGTAACTGTTAAACTTCCTTTAATTTCAAAGGAAGTTTATAATGTGAGGATTTCAAAGTTCCATGTTAATGTTGTTGAATCCAGTGTGAGAAATAGAGACTGGTACTGCAGATAGTCTCTTTGAGAAGAGCCCAAATTCCAATGCAAAGAATCATAGAATACCTGAGTTGGAAGGGACCTCCAGAGGTCATC
This sequence comes from Dermatemys mawii, assembly GCA_007922305.1. Taxonomy (NCBI): domain Eukaryota; kingdom Metazoa; phylum Chordata; order Testudines; family Dermatemydidae; genus Dermatemys; species Dermatemys mawii. Next base: position 4,439,706 of record ML677353.1, read on the forward strand.
TAGTTCAACCCCTGCTCAAAGCAGGACTGATCCCCTACTAAATCATCCCAGAGTATCCAGTTAAGTTTTAAACCTTTCAAACCATATTATTAGGAATACCACTTCTGTGACTGCCCCGGATGTGAAATTCCTATGTATGTTCTCTTCTAAGCCTCCAACTGGAAACTTTTTCAGTCCTTGGGGAGTGAAGATGTCTTCATTATTTGCACTGCAGGGCTATGCAGTTGTGCTATAAGGTTAAATTATATTATTGCAACTCCAGAAATGTTTTGGGACCAGTTTCAATGCCCTGCAACATGTGGGACAGCCCCGTCCCTATTGAGATGGTCACATGATAAAACAGACAGGTAGCAAACCTCTTTCTTATGGAGTCTTTTAAAAAAAAAAATCATTGGAGGCTAAAAAGATGTGGCCTAGTTACTATTGTTTTTAGGGTTCTATAGTTTCTGGTTTGGGCTATTTTGGACCTTCTGTGCTTGTATTGTAGTAACTGCTTAGCACTTCTGGAACTCAGGTGCCTATGTGGAAGCTTATGTAAGTGACCAATTGTTTTGAAAATTTTGGCATAAAGCTTGGCAATGGGTTGGTGCTCAGGGCATATTGGAATCTTCCCCCATCTTTTTGTAGTACATGAGACCCTTGATTTACCCAAAGCCTCAAGTGCTGAGAACATTGGAGGACCCAGTCCAGTGAGCAGTACCCTGCCCTATAACGCATTAAGGGAACATTGAGTAAGACAGCTACTAACAGCTATCACCCCCTTCCCACAATCTACTGAGATGGTAAACTCCATATGTCAAGGATCATGTGTGTGTCTTCATTTGCATCATGCCAGACACCCCCAGGGTGCGTGATAAACACCTCATCTGTTACCATACAAAGCCCATTTGCCACACCAGCCGTTTGCAAGGATGGGGGGCTTATTGTGATACATGATGCTTGTTAAAGGGCCAGTGTGATAATAGTCTATTTGGTTGCCCATGTGAGTAGCCTAAGGGCTCCCATTTGTTTGATCTGTACTTGGTGAATGGAGCCAGAGGCAACAGTGGTGGGCAGTAAAGAAATTTTCAGGTTAATAAATACAGCAAGATCTCAGGCAATGCACTGTTCCTAAGGCAGGGAGAGCTTGTACTGAACTACTAATATAATTTAGTTAAACATGATATGACACTAATACACCATGCAGCAACCAGTGTTAATTACAGCCTACACCTGCCTGGTTCTTGGAATCCACCCTCTATCATGGAGGGTGATAGCAGCAGCCAAGTCTAGAGAGTGTGTATATTGAATCTGTCTTTTCATTACCGAATAATCATTAAGCTGGGAACTTTATCAGCTCCCAGCAAATGTTGACTGAAAATGGAGGAAAATGCAGTTACATTGTAGGTACCAGTCGGTGGAGATAAAAAGTACTCGTACATGACAAGGCTTTAATCTCTTTCAGGAGGTGGGAGCAAACTGATCACCATCAAAATCCCTAAAATTACATATATCCTAAATGGCGTTATTGGCACCCAGGCTCAAATCAATAAGGCTATTTTAATGGGGCATATATTATTCTGTCCCAGTTTATTTCATTGGCTCTTCCATCATGCTGCCACAAACCTATTGATCTCCTACTTTTAGTTGTTATTTTACACTGCGATGATCTTTGTGCTTGGAATTATGTTGCCATTCTCAGGTTGCATTGGAACGTGGCTGAGGTTCAGTCATTTGTTAACAAAAGGCTAGATTGTGAATTTCCCCCCTTTCGCCCTCCTTGCTCTTTAGTTGATTTGAATCTGGAGTAAGTCCAGTGGATTTATACCAGCATCTGGGTTTCAATTGCTTTGTCATTGGGTCTCCAGTCCAACTGCCATGGAAGCCTTGATTGAGAGTTCTGGTATTCTGCTTAAATCACACTGGTATGCTAAGAAATAAGTGAGGGAGAATTTCCCTTAAAAGATCCAATATTCCAGTTTGGAAGCATGTTGGGGACTGAAGTGGAAAGTGAGGTGAACATGAATGGGGAACCACTCAGATCTCTATCTGTGATGGTATGATTGCAAGGCCTAGGAACACGTGGAGACTAAAGAGAGGCTAAATTTGAACCTGGTGTAAGTGGATACAGGTCCACTGAAACCAAATGAGTTGTATCCTCTTGCATAATATCTGAATTTGGCCTGATAAGTCCTGGAAACCAAGGACGAAAACAGATTTAACAGGTGTGGTTTCTTTGATCTTGACTCCACTGAATTTAAACGTTGGAGGGACAGGACAAGATGTGATGTATGGTGAAAGCACCTGCTAGAAATCAGAACTTTCATATCATCTGCTGGAGATGGGTGATTGAGAATGGTGGGTCAAACTTTATAGACTCCCTGATATAAAGGGTGGGGGAGACCCAGCTTCATTTGGCTGAGATTGATCAACAGACATGGTCTCCAACTAAGACTGTGTATGTACAGCACCTAGCACACGAGACCGCTCCCTCCCTGAAGAGCTTCCAAACTCACATCCAGATTCTGCAAAACACCTACGTCATGCTTGTAGGGAGGCGGTGTGGTTCCCTGCCACCCCAGAGAGAAAGGAACCCCTCCAGACTCCAGAGTGAGTGGAGCTAGGGAGCTCTGAGCCCACACTGTAGAGGGTTAGGTGGTGACCGGGAAGTATAAAGGCTCACCCTCAGAACTCACTAAAGCCTCAGCTGCTGCAGAGGCCAGATTCCTCTGGCCTAGGCCGCGACCAGGGAACACCAGTGTCCCGCGGTGCATGCAAGGAGGCGCCAGGCCTGCCCTGCGCCAGCTACTCCAAGGAACCCATGGTGCTGGGCCCTCCAGATGACACGACGCTGACCCAGGTACACCAAGAGAGGGGAGTTAGGAAGTGGCCCGGGGGCAGCCGACCCTAGTCTGGCTGCAGCTCTTCCAGAGCCTATGTCGGTGTGTTGTGGACAGGATCCCTACTGACACAGCAGCGGGTCTTCTGCTGCTGCTAGGACCCTAGGCTAAGACGCAGTGGAGTGGGAGGGCCTGTGTCCCCCGACACTCAACTCGTGGGTGGCCGTCTCCCCCTCTCGCAGGCCTTTTGGAGGCTTGGCTTACTACTGTTGGTTGGTGTAGCTCAGTTCTGCCTGAGGGCCTGAGCTTTTGACTTACCATTGCCCCGCCCTGACCTAGGGCCCGGCCTAACTGTGCTTATTTTTGCCTCCACGAAGGCTGCCAGGGAAGGCTCCCACGGCGGAGCTAATTCCCCCAACAGATCAACAGTGAGGTGGTGTGGTTCCCCGCCGCCCCGGAGAGAGAGAGGAGCGCTGGCTAACGTCTCTACAGTGCTTCACTTGAATCAATCCCTATTCACCAAAGTACTTAAGCCTAAATCCTATCGACTTCAATAGTTAGATTGTCAGCTGCACTCTTTTGTATTCATGCGTTTTGCCTGGCTGGGTGCGAGCCTGACCCTTGCCCGGGGCCTTTCAGGAGCTATCGCAGTGCAAATAATAATGTAACTAATTAATTATAATAATGCAATACAGAGAGTTTCTCAAACACCTCACAGACTTCCCATTTTTTCAGCCTAACATGATGACTTTTTTCTGGAAAACCTTGGTTCATCTTAAAGCTGTGACTTTAATAAGAGACCACATTTGTATAAATTGCAGATTATTCACAATTTTCCAGTGTGTTTGTCTTCCACTGATTACACTCAATAGCTTGCCTTCTGCACTGCAGTGTGGTGCTAATAATGTTACACTTCATATAATGATGTTGTTAAGTCAGAGTAATTCTGTTACCTCCACTGTCGTTACCACCATGTGCCAGTAGAAGCTGTCTTGTTTTGAAAAGTTGGGAGTCTTTGCAAGGATCTAGCATTTTCTGAATATTAGCATATTGCTTACCAGGAAACAAGAATGTATGTTATTTCCTTGGGGTCTAACTTTAGATTCTATTAAATATGTTGTTTGGTTAAGAGAGAATTAATCAGTTCAAGAAAAATGGTACAGGGGCACAATTTTTTGCTCTAATTGCCTCAGATCAGAACAATGTGTTCTTGCCAAAAAATTAAATGCATCACTTCACATGCAACGTAAACAGCTTTGTAAATTATTGAGGATGAGTTTTATTATGGTGATTAATATGCATGACACTGCATCACAAGACCAAACCTATCAAGTCTGGATTGGGGGTTTTGAGGGGGGGTTTGTTTCTTTTTTTTAGATGCTGTACAAGTTGTGGGAGGGGTGGAAGGGTTGGGGAATCTTTTATAAAAATATCAATGCCTTTTATGGGTTAAGTCTAAGTTCATGTTTCCAAGACATGATCATGCCTTTGAGATGTTAATTTATATGCACAATACCTTTTGTCAAGTACGCTCCACATGGAGCAGCTGAGCTGGTGGTGTAAATGAAAGCTATATTTCCCTCTGATCTAGAGCTATGTGAATCTCTGGAGTTTCACTCTACTGGGTTTCCTACAGACCTTCAATTAACATTCAGGATCTGCACCCCCCAGATGCAGACTTGAGTTTGAACAACCCGCTCCCAAAATGAAAGAGAAGCTCAGTTGGAATTGCCTGGTTTCACCACTTTTCTTGTCAATATTGTGCAAAGCTCTGAACTTTGCAGGAAAAGTTGCCCCCTATTGCAGATTTACAACCCTGTGAATGAATCTGGATGGAGTTGAGTGGGCAATACAGCATGCAAACAGGTGAGGGTTTTTTCCTCTGATTGTTTCAGGTTTGGCGTATCCACTTCACATGGCTGTAATTAAAAGCACAAAACTAGTGTTTTGACATCACAAAACTTCTGTGTACTTTCAACATATGCCTTCTTAGCTAGTGTCCTACTGTAAACTAGTTCATTCTGGCTGAGCTTCCTATTATCAACCTAACCTATGGCCTAAGAGTTTAAGGAACGGGTCTCTTCTCGCTGTCTGGGTCTTGCCTGTCAGACTACCATACTCCTGTTGGCCTAGTGAAACTTCTTTTAAAAGATTACTTTAATCCAGCTGTGAGGGAAGGTGTATGTTTTGCACAGTGATATGGAGCAGGGAGGGTGTAGGCTGGATGGTTGTGATCATCCAGTCCACCCTTGAAATCTGAAAAGCTCAGATTTTTCCCCCTGTTCACCTCCTTCTTTCAGCACTGTCCACAGCCTGCTTAGAACACTTGCAGTTCTGCATTAAGACGATGATGATCAAATTTCATGCTTCACAGCTTCAGCTGGTAACTTGCTGGCTTCGGTAGGGTTATTTCTTCTGATACACAATTGGTAGGATGTGTTCCTTTTTGCTCATTGGTTTGTTTTTTCACTTCTGAAGCTTTTGAGACTGGTCCCCATATGAAGATGGGACACAGGATGGGTGGACTGGTGCTTTGAGGTTTAAGATTCCTTGCTGGTATTTTGCTGCTCAGGTTCGTACTGATTTTCTGATTTGAGATCAAAGTACATTCTCTTCTCCCCTCCCCACCCCAAGATCAGATTGGCTGATAATTTTTTTGGGGGTGGAGGGGAATGTCTTATTCTGCAGCGTGGGCTGTGATTCAACTGTAGGATCATCTGAACATCTTGTCTATTCAATAGCCTGCCATTGCAGGGACCCTTGAAGAGATCCAGACACCATCAGTACCCATTCTCTCCATCTCCGAGAACTGCTTTCATTTAGCTAAAGTATCTGGGCTTAATATAGGGATATTTGGGTGAAAATTAACAGCCTGTTTTGATCCAGAAAGTCAGACTAGATGACTTCAGTCTATGAAGCTATGAAACATATTTTTTGTTTTTCATTTTGAAGAAGGAAATTAAGATTTGACTTTCAGTGGGCAAAATGCTGAGGTCCTTTACAAGTTTATAGTTGGCCCTGACTCAAGCAAACTCCCATAGACTCTAACTGCTTTCCTGAGAGATGGAAAAAAATGTAAACTGAGGGCAGACCTCCGAATTTGACCCCAAACTATTCCTTTCACTACAGAAGGCCCTCTCCTAATAATTCTAAGCAGATGACAAACTTCTTCAACAAATTAGATCTTGCATTTCAAAATTAAGACTGGTCATACTCAGTCAGACCAATGGTCCATCTATCATCTGATTAGTTACTGAGGTCCTAGGAGAGGACCTTCCCACTTATCACACTACTGCTTAGCTTAAGAGCCTTTGGTAAGACCGAACAAGGAATAATGGTTTCAAGTTGCAGTGAGGAAGTTTAGATTGGATATTAGGAAAAACTTTTTTACTAGGAGGGTCGTGAAGCACTAGAAAGGGTTACCTAGGGAGGTGGTGGAATCTCCCTCCTTAGAGGTTTTTAAGGTCAGGCTTGACAAAGCCCTGACTGGGATGACTTAGTTGGGGATTGGCTCTACTTTGAGCAAGGGGTTGGACTAGATTGACCTCCTGAGGTCCCTTCCAACTCTGATATTCTAGGATTCTCTGATTCTAAGAGACCTTTTCAAAGGCTTTCTAAATGTCCAACTACTCTATCCACTGAATCTCCCTGGCCCACATGTTTGACTCCCTCAAAGAGTCCATTAGATTGGTGAGGCATGATTGCCCTTCGCAAAAGCCATATTGACTCTTCCCCAACAAATCACGTGTATCTATGCATCTGATCGTTTTGTTCTTTACTATAGTTTCAACTAATTTGCATGGTACTAAACTTAGGCTTACAGGCCTGTAAGAGCCTGTCTTAAAAAAATTGGCATCACATTATCTCTCCTCCAGGCATATTTCATATTTAAGTTCCTTCAGAACTCTTGGGTGAATACCATCTGGACCTGGTGACTTATTACTGTTTGAATTTATCAATTTGTTCCAAAATCACCTGCTGACACCTCAATCTGAGACAGTTCTTCAGATGTCCCCTAATTGCAACTACAGCTAACAATGAACAAATAGTGAGCAGCAACATGAGCAAGTGGCTTGTGAACAAGAAAAAAGGTAATTCTTGTCCTCAAATGCTACTGACGTCCCTGCCGCACAGTCGTGAAGACAGCACTGTAGGTGAAAGTAAGGTGGTGATTTGTATTCTTTTGCTAAATAACACCATTAAACTGTGGTGCACGTCCGTCCACTTATTTTTCAAGGAAGGTGAACAGCTGGGATGTTGTGATTCAGAAGTATCTAGCGTCAAATCTTGTCAAACTAAATAACACAGAATGTATTAGTGGCCAATAAACAGCCATTAGCCACCTAGCATTGAAATTTACCAATTACCAAACTATTCCAGTCAGGAAGCTACTTGCTGTTTGCTGACAACACATTAATGAATTTCAAGTCTTAACCTTCCCTGAATTCATTAATAACAATTTGGCTCCATGTAACGTGATTACTATGAAAATGCAAACTTCAGTTGAGTCTAAACATTGGTTATAAGGTTGAGATGATAGAAAGACAACCCTACTCCATCACTGGAAATTTAAACTCTCATAAAACCGAGCACTTGTCACAGTGATAAATGGGTTTTCTTGTTGTCTCACTGTCTATATCATTTCCCAGTCGGATTCCTATCAAATACACAGACAACACTATGGAAGCTGAAGGTACAATTGTCTTGATTTTATTTCTTTTCTAGGGAAATGAATAAAGGTCACAAAATGTTTATTTTTAAAATACGCTTGACTTCATTTTTGATTGAGTCAGTATGAAAACTCATTAACTTAACTTAACTTAATGCTCTTATTGCCTTCACAGAACAGGCATCTTTGATGGCTCTTTCAGTTATGGTTTGTTCAGTTAAGTCTTGATCCAGAGACGATGGCCATCAATAGAGACGCCATCGAGTTAAGTGAGTTTGGGATTAGTCCCTCAAAAGGTTTGCAGTCTGTGTTCAATTTGGATCCACTTCCAAAAAGTTTGGAGGCTTGTTTTGGTGTCTGAGAAATGGGATTAGAAATTTCAACAGAACAAGCCCTTACATTAGTGCTCCAGCATGTCTTGCTTCCAATCAAGCCATGAACCTTGCCAGAAATTTTTTTTAGTTTCCTGCTCTGATTTAATTCTTTTGATTCCAGTCCCTGTTGGAAAGCAGAACCCCCAAACATGGGGGTAGGATAGGGCCGTGTGAGGGGAAAAATAAATAAGAATTAGAAGAAATGTACCAGGTCAAGTTCTCTGGTGTGAATTAAAGAGAAGATCAGAGTTAGATGATTGGTCGTCCCTTCTGGCCTTGGAATCTCCAAACAAACTGTAGCTATGAATCAATAGTGAGTGAAGCGAAATCACACATAGTCTACTCTACTGAAAACAACTGTGGTTAGCCCTGTAATATTGCAAAGTAGTCGTATGTCCTTGTTGGTAACAATCCACCCCACAGTGCCACATGACTACAGTGCCTTCGCTCAGCCTTGTTGGGTTCTGAACTCTGAATAATTTGTACAATAACTGATTTTATTATTTTAATCATGGAGAGTAGTCTGTGATCATTGAAGTGGAGGAGGCAGGGGTAGAAACATTTGTCATGTCTTCCTAGGATGCTGAAAATCTGCAAATATTTGAGTAAAACCAGTGATGAAATGTTGATGTATAGAAGAAACTGAAAAGATACATTTTGCCAGACTTATAAATGCTGAGACAGGAGCCAACAGTGTGCCACTTCCCTGGGGAATATTGCCAGCTAAGAGGCAATGCCTGGCAAGTATGAGGTACCTGCAGTCCCCAACTGGCTAGTGCATGTTGCCCTCAGTAGTGAACTCTAGCAAGATGTACACAATACCCTTATATAAATGAGAAGCAAATGGCACTTATTTATGAGCCTTTGTTTCCAACATATAAGTACCCATCCCCTCTCCTGCCAAAAACAAAATTCATATGTGGTGCAGTTAAAATTGGTTCAGCTGTTTTCATTGTAAAGTAATCTCTCTCTTTTTCTTTCTACAACAAATTTTCTTGGAAGAAAATGAAATCTGGGGGTGGATAGAGATCCCCCCACCTCAATTTCTTTACCAAAACTAACATTTTTTTAAATTTTTTTTTGGAAAACTGAAAATGGTTCACTTTCAGAAACCATTTTGGGGGGATGGAGATGGAGAAAGAAATGTGGTGGTTTGTTGGGGAAGAAAAAAGTTGTGGGAAATAGTGACAGCCAAAAAAAAGCCTAAAAAATACCTTCAAACACAAAAAAAATTGTCTCCAGATGCACTGTCTAGATTGGTCATATGTAAATAGAAGATTTGGGGGATACCTAACTATATGGTACTTACTGGCTACCATTATCAAAGTATGTGAGCACCTCACTCTTCTTAATCCATTTATCCTCACATGCCCCTTGTTGAGGTCGCAGAGTGTTTTTATCTGCATTTTACAGATGGGGAGCCGAGGGTTGCAGAGTTAGCAGTATGTCTATCAGTGTGCAGACGGTGTGATTGCAACTCAGATAGGCATACCTGTGCTAGCTTCAATTTAGCTAGTGCACTTAAAAATAGTGTTGCCGCAGTGCTGTGAATAGTTAGCCATTCCATGTATGTACCTAGCATCTCGGATGGGCTCATAGGACTGGAAGGGACCTCGAGAGATCATCTTCAATAGTCCGGTCCCCTGCACTCATGCCATGACTAAGTATTATCTAGACCATCCCTGACGGGTATTTGTCCAACTTGCTCTTAAAAATCTCCAGTGGTGGAAATCCTACAGCCTGCGGAGGCAATTTCGTCCAGCTGTTAACGTCTCTGACAGTTAGGAGGTTTTTCCTCATGTCCAAACAAAATTGCCCTTTTTGCAATTTAGGCCCATTGCTCTTCTCCTATCCTCAGAGGTTAAGGAGAGCATTATTTAACTCTCTCCTCCTTGTAACAAACTTTAATGCTTAGAGCAGCTAGCCCTCATCTGCTATGACTATTCTACTTTTAGTACAGTAGCTTGATCAGACCTTGGGAGGGGTAGGGCTTTTTGAGATGAGAATTGCATATCCAACTAGTGGAGGGGTGGGCAAACTACAGATGTGGCCCACGGGACCGTCCCATCTGGCCCCATGGCCGGGGAGGTTGCCCCCGGCCTTCCCCCACCTTTTTTCCCCCTCTTTCCCGGAGCCATGCCGCTGCATGCTCCCGCGGGGCAGCATGTTTGGCTCCATGCAGAGCCAGACACGCTTTCCCCCGCTCCTGGAACTAAACCGCCATACAACAGTGTGTCTGGCTCCAGCTGCTGCTCTGAGCAGCCTGGTAAGGGGGCCAGGGCTGAGGGGTTGGATAAGGGGCAGGGGCTCCCGGCGGGAAGTCAGGGAGTGGGGCGGGTTGGATGGGTCAGGGGTTCTGAGGGAGGCAGTCGGGGGCGGGAAGTGGGAGGGGTCTGGATAAGTGGTGGGGCCAGGCTGTTTAGGGAGGCACAGCCTTCCCTACCCGACCCTCCATACAATTTGGCAACCCCGATGTGGCCCTCAGGCCAGAAAGTTTGCCCACCCCTGAGCTACAGTGTAGATATACTCTAAGTGACTTGCTCTATGGTTATGCACAGAAAGCTTGTGTCAGGACAGGGAATTTAAACACAATTGCCTCAATTCCCTTTAACCATGCTTTAGCCATTGGGCCATCCTTCCACCCAGCCCTTGGTTCAACACCTCCCTGAGAGAACGAGGGAGCTCTTGCATCAGATGCAAAGCAAGTCCCAGTCCAGTAGAGTAGTATTTCTTAAAGACCAGTCTGTGGACTGGTGCGAGTCCCTGAGATTTCTCTGACACATTTTAAGAAGGCAGTAAAAGCCGGTCCCTGATATCAGAAAGGTTGAGAGACACTGCAATAGAGCATCCCCACAATTGCTCTCCATTGGGTAGCTCTGTCAAGTTTTGTTTCACTTTAAGCTGAGTGTCCTCAGCTCTTTGAAAGTGGAAAATAAGATTTATCCGCTCTAGTGACGTTTGGGTTTGCAAAAAAGAAAAATGTGGGCAGTACACATTAATTAATAATGCTTCAAAACCCTCGCAAGGGTTTTGTGTTAATCTCACGTTATTCACCTCCTGGTAGGATAATGAAGATCCTACATATTTAATCAGTGAACTGAAAGAGGACCAAATGAATGAACAAAGTAGACTGTACCATGTGGGGGTAGGAGGAGGGGAATCTCCTTGTCATAGGAGGTAGGTGAAGAGACTGGACCTACTGACATTCTTACATCTCCCGTCAAATGTCACTGTGAATTGAAAGCAGAACATATAGAAATAGCAGCAGCAACCCTCTATAGAATCTGCAGAACACAAATCCCTCTTTTCCATGAAATCATATTAAAAAGGTCATCCCTCGATGTATGAAAATAGCATGGCAGTTTCTCTAGTGCTCTTTCAATTTGGAATAGGCACTTGAATGCCAGCACAGAGGAATAGCAGCTATTCTATGATTATGATATTTTCACAATCTCCTTTAATGCCACTATATAAATCCATGGTACTCCCACATCTTGAATACTGCATGCAGTTCTGATCTTCTCCATCTCAAAATAATATATTAGAATTGGAGAAGATATGTGGAAGGGCAACAAAAATTAGGGGTATGGAAGAGCTTCCATAGGAAGATAAATTAAGAAGATTGGGACTGTGCATTGTAGAAAAGAGATGACTAAAATCACGACTGGTGTGGAGAAAGTGAATAAGGAAGTGTTATTACCCTTCCCATAACACAAGAACCAGGGGTCACTGAAATTAATAGGCAGCAGGTTTAAAACAAACAGAAGGAATTACTGCTTCATGTGGCACATGAAAGCGAAAAGTATAACTGGGTTCAAAAAAGAATTAAATGAGTGCATGGAGGATAGGTCTATCAATGGCTATTGGCCAAGATGATCGGGGATGCAACCCCATTCTCTGGGTGTCCCTGAATCTCTGACTGGATGAGGGGATGGATCACTCGATAATTGCCCTATTCTGTTCTTTCCCTCTGAAGCGTCTGGCACTGGCCACTATCAGAAGACCAGATACTGGACTTGATGGACCATTGGTCTGACCTAGTAAGTAATTTACAAAGGAAAAAGCTATGGGGTCTTTATGTATGCTGTATAAGAGTTAAAATTAGATCTAGAAAGAATTGGGTGTGGGGAGGGAAGCATGGTTTAAAAAAAATATCTAGGGCCTGGTGTGAAAGCATTGTATGTGAATAACTGGAGGATTCTACTCTTCTTTTAGTGTTGTACAAGTAGCTCCTTCAGGTAAAATCTTTGTGATAGCACCAGAAAAAAAACCTTTAAGAGATGCAAAGTTTTGCTTTGAAAATGAGAGCAAAGCACTTTCCCTGTCACTCCTCCCCACTCCTGCCTGAAGGAGGCCAGTGGCTCAACTGATTTCAGGTGCAAAGAGGTAAAGAGGGAAATAATCAGCCCTCCACCCCCTGCTTCTCAACATCACATGCCTCTCCTCCGTCTCATCCTTGGGAAGTTGCATCTCTTACAGTCCCCACCTGCTTGCAGTCACAAGCTGGCCAGCTCTTAGCTCCCTGTCTCAGCTTCCCATGTCGGTGCTGCTCCTAAGAGATGAGTGAAGCTCTGCACAAATCCCCTTTTTTGGCCCCCAAACAGTCCTAGGAAGGCAACCTCTGAGCATGTGCAGCCTTGCTTGCTACTGTTGATGGAGACTCTTAAGGGCTAGATGCTGACAGCCCCTCCTACTCCTTGTTCCCTGGAGTGAAATCTTGGCTCCATTCCTGTTTCAATGGCCAAACTTCCATTGACTTTAGTGGGGCCAGGATTGGTGGATGGTGCTCTGCTGGAATTGGCCAATCCTTTCTCCTACTGCTTTCTCCATCCTTCTGCTAGAGAGGAGGAAAAAGCTCTGCAACAAAGGGCCTGTGTCCCTTTAAAGGAATAAGGGAAGAGGGATTTAATAGATGGTGCTCTATTCCTTTAGCTCCTAATTACCATTAACCACTGGATTTTTTTGGTAGGTAACTTCACTTGTCTGAAGATTCCCCTCATACATTTTATGTGTCTTGTCTCTTTAGACCAGTGGCCTCCGTTTCTGGCCAATGGGAGCTGCGGGAAATGGCGTGGGCCGGGCCACCGCTTCCCACAGCTCCCATTGGTTAGGAGCAGTGAACCGCAGCCACTGGAAGCCGCAAGCATCCGTACCTGCGGATGCTCAGGTAAACAAAGTGCCTCGCAGCCCACCAGGGGCTTACTCTGAACAAGTTGTGAACCAAGTTTGGGAACCCCTGCTTTAGACAGTCATTGGGGCAGGAACTCGCTTTGTGTGTGTGTTCTGGGCAGTGAACAATAGGGACCTGTAGACTCTCTAGGTGCTACTGTAGAACTAGTAACTTAATATTAATAGTTACAAAGCATGTTCACCAGACTCCTCAAGTCTGCACAAGGGGCCATAAACGTGAAATCAGACTTTCTCATGAAGTTCTAGTACTTTCTGCTTCTGGCCAGTAGAACTGTATGACGCACTCTTCCCATGGTATTTTGCACTGGAATCTGTAAATGAATCTGAATAAACAATTGAGTGTTAAATGTATCTGAATATTTTCTGCACCTAAAAATGTTAGGTTTTGGTTTTGGAAATGAGCAAAGGTTCAGCAGGGTTGAAAATAAAATGGTTGGCTTATCCCTAGACTTAACCATTTTGCTACTTTGAGCTGATTGAATTGGGGGCCAGAGAGCCCTGATTTACAATTATTTTCCAAATAAACTCAATGTGTTTGGTTTGCTAAAGTCATGGAGCTCACATTATTTGTCCACAAATGTCCAGACAGCTGCCAGGTACATGTGAAAATTATTGTTAATCCTCAGAGTTTCATTAACTGTAGCAGAAATTTGTATCCATCAATAAAACTGGGATCAGAAACTGCATTCTTTGCTATATACTATTCTGTGTTACAGCCGTGCAGTCTGATTGCATGAACTCCACAGAATGGAATACAGTGAATTTTCAATATTCTTGTTTTTTAAATTCTTTTTTTGTGAAGTACATAGAATCAGGCTGGGCACTATAAAAGCTGAAATCAACCAATCACATCTCATTGTGATGATACGAAATTATTGCTGTGTCCAGAAAAAAATTCAAAGCAATAAGCCTGACTCCTGTGAAATCCTTGAGCTCTGCCCACATCCTCTTCAACTGATACCCAACATCTCTCAGGACATATGCACCACTTCACAGGGCATTCTTCTACTGTTTCTGGAGTAGGAGCGAGTCCATGAGTTTCTTGACTATTGTACTTGTGAAATTAAAGCAGTCTCTTGTACCTGCAGATGGAGCTTTCATCAAACTGCAACAAAACCATCCTTTTATTCTGCCTTTTGTCTTGGGGTTATGTAGCTTTGCTAGAAACAGGAACATGTAATACTAGTCATGGAATAGAAATTGTCTGTGCCCAAAGTGCTGAACACTTTAAACAAACAAAACCTCCCTATTCTGCCTATAGTTCACTTTCTTCTTTTTTTTTTTCTTCCCCCTTTGTGTTGCAACTTTGTGCTGATTTTGTGGAGCTGGTGCTGTGAGATTAGAATGACAATGTGTGGAATGAAAACTCCCGCCTATCACTCTGCAATCAATGCTTTGTGATGCTTTTTCTTGGCTGCTATCAAGTCTCCAGGTTAAACTTTTCTCGGTTGGTTTACTTCTACTTTACTACTACCTTTTTTTTTTTTTGATCATCTCAATCCTGGAGCACTTCTGAATGTTGGAAGGTACTTTGAATCAGTCTCACGGTGCCTCATGAGTCAAGAATTAGAGCCATATGGATCATGTGGGGAGTTAAGGGACAGGTCTCTGAAATCGGGGGTTGAATTTCTGAGCTGTGCCTGCAACACAGGGTATAATTTACCACAGCTTCCCGAGGGCTGCCTATGCATTGCTTCCCTTCCATAGTGGCATGCTGTATGGGACTCTTCATCTGCCTGTAGTAAGATGAGTTCCTGAAACACAGATCCTTGTATCAGGTGCCCAGTATGAGGCCTGAGTCCTGAACTAAAGTAATGGTCAAGACCAGGGGTAGGCAATCTATGGCACGGGTGCCGAAGGCGGCACGCGAGCTGATTTTCAGTGGGACTCACACTGCCTGGGTTCTGGCCACCAATTTAGGGGGCTCTGCATTTTAATTTAATTTAAAATGAAGTTTCTTAAACATTTTAAAAACCTTATTTACTTTACATACAACAGTAATTTAATTATACATTATAGGCTTATAGAAAGAGACCTTCTAAAAACGTTAGCATGTATTACTGGCACACGAGACCTTAAATCAGAGTGAATAAATGAAGACTTGGCCCAACACTTCTGAAAGGTTGCCGACCACTGGTCAAGATTTTGCTAACGTAAAGCAAAGTTGTGCTGTGAGTCAGAGGCAGGCCCTGCTCACAGAAGTTGGCAAGAAGGCGGCTGCTAAAAGCACATATACACACCATAAACACGAATAAGAGGAACATGCGCCCCAATGGCACCAGAACACCCTGGTATGAGAATATTCCACAGAGATAACAAGGAACAGGCAGACCCATCTTAAAGACAGGATGCATACACTTGTTTGTTTGAACCAACATGTACCAGGGCCAAGGCAGCTCCCTAATGTGTAGAGGGGCTCTACCTCATCGCATCAGGAGTGATGCATAGCCTGTTTGTACTGGTGTATAAGAGTGCATCCCTGAGTGGATGTCTTTGTCTGGCCTAGGGGGCAGTGGAAAGTCCCACCACTGACTGTGCCAGTCCATTATCAGGGGGGCACACATTCATAGTATGTCTTGTAGAGTCTATGGGAAACTATTACTGTGCTTCGTTTGACAAAAAATGTGGTCGGGTGCCTTTGTACCTTATCAGAGTCTGTGGTCACTGGGAGTTCTCTTGGGGTCTGCTGTGTCAGCTATCTGCACAAAGCCGGGGCAGCGCACAGAGGGAACACGCACACAGCCAACTGTTAACATCACTGAACAAGATCAGAGCATCCCACCAGTGGCGTCTGACAACACTGCTGTGTCTGGAGGGCAGAATGTGTGGCTGGGGGCTTGGAGAACAATGGACTTAGCTTGCCTCAATGGCTGATGCTTCTGGATACTCCTTCCCAGCATGGATCTAGTAGCTGGAGCAGCCAAAAGAGATTATCTGAAGCCAGACTCCACAGCAGCTTCTAGTGACTGCAGGTGGTCCTGAAGCTAAGCCAAATGTGTGATGTTTAGGCTGAGAGGCAGGCACGCACCACACAGGGGTTTCACGTGAGACTCTTGGCAGCCCTGGCAAACCAATCACAGGTCTCCGCCTTTGAGCAGCTGAAATTAGAGACACTGTCAAGTAGCAAATTCTCAATTCCAAAACAGAGTGTGAATCAAACGTCCCCAGCTCCCGCAGGAAATTTTGCCCGTTGTCCCTGAAAAGGTAAAGGAAACCTATGATAAAATGTACAGATTCATGCCCCACCTTCAGATCCTGCTCTATAGTAAGATAAGCGTCCCCACCCTCACTTGATGGGCTGCAGCTGGGCGTCGCTTGAGAGGTGGAGGAATGCAAAGTGAAACGAGGTATTCTTTTAGGGGGTGGATCCCTTGTTAGCTCTAGCAGAAAGAGAAGCCCGTGGAGAGGGTGATGGGAGAGCTCTGTCTGCATTCAAGCAGTGATTGTCTCAAAAATCCAATGTGGTTTTCCCTCCACATGGAGATGCTCAATGTTCCATTATGGTGGGTGTTTGATGCATTTGTGGTTATTTTGTGTCTTGGGACAGGAGAATAGGCTCTTTGGGAGTATGCACACACAAGTCCTTTGGCCTCCTCCCAGTGCTAATCACATTCAGTTAATTTTTAGAGTTAGATCTGCTGTTTGGCATGGGGGATTTTTTTAAATTATCTAACTGTGGCCAACATTTTCTAAAATGGGTTCCAAAAGCTATAGGCATCTCTAAGTAATCTGATGTTCAAAGGTGATGAGAACTTGCAGCTCCCATTGACACTAATGGAAAAAATGTGGCTTCTTGGCCTGTCTGAAAATCAGGCCCGCTATTAGTTATTTTTTGTTATGATATGCATTACAGCAGTGTGTGATCTCCATTTAAGAACAGGGCCCCATTCTGTTGAACCTGTACAAACATATTGGAGCAGAGACTGTCTCTTACTAAGAGATTACAATCTAAATAGACAAGACAAAGGTGTGGGAGAAAGAAATTATAACTCTTATTCTTGCAGAGGGGAAACTGTCAGAAAGAGGCTGTGACTTGCTATGGATGACCCAGAAAGTCTGAAAACTGAAATATTTTGATTCAGAAATGCTGCCTCAGTGGAAGTCATAGTTTGGGAGCCTCATTCTCCCATTATTTGCTATAGGCTGGATTTATGTCGGACTACATCTCTCATGATGCACCATGGAGAGGTATTGCATCATGGGAGTCTCTGGCCCTGGTACATATTGGGACACTCCGTAAAGAAAAATTGGAACATGAGGCAATTAAACTACAACTCCCATAAGTCACTGCAACAGCATATCCAAATTGAAATCATTCAGTTTTTGGCTGAAAAATTTGGATGTGAAGGCATTCAATGAAAAATTGAAATGTTCCTTGGAAAACCGACACTTTTCACCAAATATTTCATGATTTTCACAAAACAAGCAAGAACCCAATATTTGACTGAAAAATTTCAGCCAGCCAGTCAGTAAATTAGCCATCATGTGAGATGCCAAAAGATATCATCTAACTTTAGGCACCCAAGTTTGAAAACGTTGGTCTGTTAAATATCATCTGAGATACTGTTAATGTGGGAGCAGCTAATAAATGACTGTGCATCATAATATATTGCCTGTTTAACTCTCCTTCCTTGAAGAGATTCTGAGAGTGGTAAATGAAAGTACTAAACAGGAAAAAAAATCAATCTCTTCTTTATGAACCTGACTCTTTTGTTAATCAGGTCAGTGATTTTTTCTGATACAGTAGACTCTCGATTATCTAGGATGATAGGGAAAAAATTAATCCTGGTTGTTAAAATCCTGGACAATATGGGGAGGGGCGGGTTGGTTCACCAGCCACCCTGTGCCAGGGGAAGGGGGTGTTGGTTCACTGGCTGCCCTGCACCCTAGTGGGGTTTGGGGTTTTTTTTGTGCTTGGGGCAGCAACAAAGGGGAATTAGAGAGTATAGCCTAGAAGAGATGCTCCATCAAAACAGGATTCCTGAGTGAAGTACCACGTCAACCTGTGGAGCACAACAACTTGTGGAACTCAGTGCCAGGGATTGGGGTGTGAAATCTGAAAGTATAACTGTGTTCAAAAAAGAATTAGATGAAGTCATGGACGATAAGTCCATCAATGTCTATTAGCTAAGAGGGTCAGGGATGCAACCCCATACTTTTGGTGTTCCTAAACCCCTGATTGCCAGAAGCTTGGACTGGATGACAGATGGTGAATCACTCAATAATTGCCCTCTTCTGTTCATTCCCTCTGAAGCATCTGGCATGGGTCACTATTGGAAGACAGGATTCTGGGCTAGATGGACCATTGGTCTGATTTAGTATGGCCATTCTTATGTTGTTAAGTTGCACCATACAACACTATGTTTATACACGCACGCATACTGCCAAATCCCAAGGGATTTACACAGATTTTTTTTCTCAGCCCTTACTTAGGACAAATCCCGCTGAAGTCAAGAACACTTTTTCTGGGGATGGAGTGAAATCTCAGAATTTGGCCCATAAAATTAACTGGGGATTTTTTGTATGTCTAGACTTAAAATGTTGCAGTGGGGCAGCTGCTGTTGTGCCTCTCTAGCGCTTCAGTATAGAAACTCATGACAGCTACAGGAAGGGTTCTCCCTTTGCTATGGTTAATCTACCTCCCTAAGCAGCAGTACCTAGGTCGATGGAAGAATTATTCCATCAACCTCGCGCTGTCTATACTGGGAGTTAGGTCACTTACCTATGGTGCTCAGTGGTATGGATTTTCCCACCCCAAGTCACAAAGCTGGGTTGACCTCCCTTTTTAGTATAGACCAGTCCTATCCAAATTCTTGAACAACATTGCTACCTCCTTCCACTACATGTCCTCACTAATCAACAAGGTTCACCTCTCATTGAGGCGAGTGGCGGGAAATCCGCTTTCATTCAAACTCTCTTCACCTGGCCAGTAGATGAAACGCCGCACTTGCAATGATTTATTGCATCTTCCATAAATGATAGATGGGCGTTTGAAGCACATGTGCATGGCACAGCCAGGTGTTACTGTCTGATGCATAAAGCACCTAGTGTGTGTTACTCCTGAGGGAATTTGGTGCCAAAAAAATTAAATGGTATGCACAATATTTTACAATTCTGCAATTTTTTTTGTCAATAAATAAATGTGGAGGCTTCAGCATGGCAGTGGGAAGCACAGGGGACTGGCTGAACAGAGGCAGAAGATCATAGACTTGGTGGTGAGGCTGCATCTGACCCTGAGACAGCACAAGGGCTGAACCTGCCCCAGAGGTCTGTGTCCCAGGGAGATTGGGGGGAGAGGGGACTGCAGGGTGATCTCCCACCTCTCTGCAGCCAGTGGCAATGCTGGAGTCTCCATATTTATTTATTGACAAATAAAATTTGCAGAGTTTTAAAAAGTTGTGCTCTGATTATTTTGTGGGGCACAGAATTTTTAATTCTTTGGTGCAGAATTCTCTCAGGATTAGCAGGTGAAGCAACTCGCCAGGGTTAGCGCCCCTGTGCCAGCTGAACCAGGTGTGGGCAGACATGATCCAAGTGTGGGAGGATCCAGATTTGAGGTGAGAGGATTCTATTTGGGGGTGCGGGAGGCTCAATGCAGAGGGTTCTGGGTGCAGAGACGGGTGAGGCCAGTTTGTCAAGCAATACGTTCATTGGAACAAGGCAAGAGCAAATGAGTGAGACCACGAGGAAATCCAGCCACTGTATTGGGAACAGAACCAGGTGATTACTTTCCCTTTCCAGCTGGCTGCTAGAGAGGAGTGGGTTGAAGTCTTAAAAGATTAGTGTGATAGCAATCATCAGTTTGTACTGTTTCCCATACAGCAACTTGCTATAAGCCAGTACAACAGCAACATGAGACAGAAACGAATAGTGCTAGAGGACAGAACATTCATATTGCCTTTCAGATGCGCTAGACAGCTCTCTCTCCTGAAACACCTATTCCATGCACATGTTTCTTCTCACCTCGGCATTCATTCTCTGTCAGTCTTCATTACAGTAGCGATATTTATTTTCTTCTCCTCTGCCTATACTCTGAACCACTTGCCTATTTTTTAGCTAAATTAGCTAGGTTGTTTGTATTGCTATCCCACGGGTGACCTAGCGGCTCAAACTAATAACACGTTTCTTTGTCAACATGTTACGCTCAGTGCTTGTTGGAGAACATTTTATTTGTCCAAATTGCAGCAACGTGTTTTGGGGATAATAACAGAAGTGGAATTAATCCTTTTGCAGCTTTCCTTTTTTTGCAAGATTGGGCATAGCTGGATAAATGGCTTTCTCTTCTCTCTTCCCCTCACCCCAACCCCCTGAATTTAATAGTGTTACTCTTTCTTTTTCTAGCTGTTCTCAGTGATGCCACGTCTTTGCTTCACTCAATATGTTCTGAGGACATTAGCAAGTACTGAATAACTAAAAGATGGGAGACATTTGGAAGAGAGGTGGTCAGGAAATTTCCGATGGCTGTTTTTGGTGCGAAGCACTGATTCATCAAAATTGAAACTTTTCGGTGGATCACAGCTGTTTTGACAAGACTTGTCGGGAAAGGTTTCTCAAGATGGAATTTTTCATGGTGAGAGATCACCCCAGAATAGGCAGAAGCCCTGTGATTAGAGCACTCACCTAGGAGTCTTGCTTTGCTTTCCCACCCAGCTCTAATTCAGATATCGTGCCCAACCTCACAGTATAACTTATATTTGGGGAAGGGATTTATATGTTTGTAAAGCACACACCACAATGAGACCTATTCCGTGTTTGGGGTCCTGCTGTGGACTGGGACCTCCAATGGGTAGTGGAATACAAATATAATTAATAATAAGCAAGACCAAGATAAATTAAATTAGGAGATATGGATACCTCTGCTACTTGGGTGCCTCTGGGGAATTCTCCAGTCACTTCTTAGGCGTGGTTTACACATAGATCTTGTACTGCGATGGCTGTTTCAGTTTAGAAACCAGCATAGTTTAAAGCAGTATAACCTCCTAGTGTGGGTGCGGTTATACTGTTATAGGGGTCTCTACTATCAAGATTTGATAATATGAATTATGGAGTCTGTGGTAGAACCAGGGGTTGAATCCAGGCTCTTGAGTCCTAGGGAGATGTCTTAACAAGAAGTCCAGAATTCCTCTCCCGCCCTCCCGAGGTAATTATATATATATATATATATATATATATATATATATATAATATATCTGCAGGAATACCTCTGTTTGTGGGCTGTTTTGATCAACACAAAAAGCTGAAAGTGGATTCCTGGCGCTTGTGCCGATACTAAGTTTCACTTGGTTTTATGTTACAACTGAACAAAATTAGCAATTTTCCTGTGGTTTAATAATAAACAACCAATGAAAGTCTTGAGCTTCATAGAATCCTGTAATATCAGGGTTGGAAGGGACCTTAGGAGGTCATCTAGTCCAATCCTCTGTTCAAAGCAGGACCTATTCCACAACTAAATCATCCCAGCCAGGGCTTTGTCAAACCAGGCCTTAAAAACCTCTAAGGAAGGAGACTCCACCACCTCTCTATGTAACCCATTCCAGTTCTTCATCACCATCCTAGTGAAAAAGTTTTTCCTAAAATCCAACCTAAATCTCCTGCTCTGCAACTTGAGACCATTACTCCTTGTTTTGTCATCTGCCACCACTGAGAACAGTCTAGATCCCTCTTCTCTGGAACCCCCTTTCAGGTAGTTGAAAGCAGCTATCAAACAGGGCTGGCACAAGCATAGAACAGTGCAATTTGCACAATGGCATTTTGCCACCCTCGGCAGCATTTCAGCAGCCATACCAGCTCCTCCCAGAGCTGGTGAACTTTCTTGAGGGGTGGCGCGCCATCCATAATTGGGGCGGCGCTCCTCCCCTCCTTGGCGGCATTTGTTGGCATTTTCACTTTGCCACCTAGGGCGGCAAAAAAGTTCACACTGCCACTGCTATCAAATCCCCCCTCATTCTTCTCTTCTGCAGACTAAACAATCCCAGTTCCCTCCGCCTCTCCTCATAAATCATGTGCTTCGGCCTCCTAATCATTTTTGTTGCCCTACGCTGGACTCTTTCCAATTTTTCCACATCCTTCTTGTAGTGTGGGGCCCAAAACTGGACACAGTACTCCAGATGTGGCCTCGCGAATGCTGAATAGAGGGGAATGGTCATGTCCGTCGACCTGCTGGCAGTGCTCATTCTTATACAGCCCAATATGCCATTTGCCTTCTTGACAACAAAGGCACACTGCAGACTCTCATCCAGCTTCTTGTCCACTGTAACCCCTAGGTCCTTTTCTACAGAAATGTCCCATGAAAAGGGACATTGTTTTTTTTTCTTTGAACCTTTCTCAAGCTGGGTTCTAGGGTGAGATTGTAATGAAACCTGCTTATTCTAAACCATCGAGTGCATCATAAAGCTGTCCCCCAAACATGGATTCAAAAGTGAATTGGACAGTGTTCATGGTATCAGAGGAGGCTTTGAAATGCTTTATGGACCGACACCTGCAGCTATGGAGTGTTGCTCTCCAGATGCCATATATGCATACTTAGAATCTCCTACCATCAGTCTGTGGTGTCCCCTCTTTTAGTGCCCCCAGGAAGGGCATCAAAGGAGAAAAGAAAACTTAGCAGGTGACCACTACCAAAGAAAATTGAGGCTAGACTCTCAGCTGGTGTCAACTGATGTAGGTCCATTATGGATCTGGCCTATCCATTTCCCCATACAACCTTTACTGCAATACTAGCCCTCTTTCCTACTCAAAGTATAGGGAACCCTATAAATGCCAAGACAAATTAATTTTCCGTGAAAAGTGGTGTCAAACCTGTTTTATTTAATTCCCTATAAAGGGGTATTAAAGCAAATGGCTTCTCGTAGACACTGATCCCATCAGGGATTCCCTTCTGCAGGATTAGGGCCTTAAATTCTAAACCTTTGTTCCTGTGCTGTTGCAAAACTCCCCAAAAAAACCAGCACCGTCTTCTGTGATGCTCCCTTGTCCAATGTCATTTTCTGATCTGCTGCTTTGGTTTGGTGGTTGGTTTGTTTTTCTTGAAGATAGTGCTTCTTGTTTGCACTGTACAAATGGTTAAGCCTTTATGGACCACCTTTATATAAATATACATACACACATACTTTATGGTCCACCTCTATTGACTTATGACCTTGTTCTCCTTGACTTTAATGGGAGCTACACCCATGGAACTGAGGACAGAATCAGGTTCTTTGACTTTTCAATACAGTAAGTTTTCTACTGTCCATGGTCTGTGTTTTAATGATATAGGGAACAATTCTGCATTGAATAGTGTTTAGACAGGCGTAGTCCCATTGAAATCAGTGCGATTACTCACATATTACCAGACTTGTTTTATGGAGGTAGAATTTGCCCTCGATGGTCCAGCCTGCCACCTTTACTCGCATAGAGACCTTGGAAATCCAGGCCCCAGTGATGTCCATGGTAAAGTTTCCATGGGCTTCAATGGAGCCACGCTTGCAGCCATAAATTTTTAATGCCACAAGGAGGCATTATGATCAGCTAGAATGATCTCATGTATAACATTGGCCAGGGGATTTGACCCTCTCTGCAGCCAGCCTGGCAAGTGCTTACTCTGCACGCATTGAAGTCAATGACTCCTCATGAGTAAGGAACTCAGAGTCATGCCCCAGGGATCAGCACAATTAACTATCCAGCACAGTTGCCAACTTTCACGTGGTAATGAGCCCCCCCTCCCGCCCCCGACTTTCACATATAAGCCAAAAATCAAACTAATCCCATTTCAAAACAAGCCAATCCCTGAGAATGCCAACACTGTGACTAGATCTCCCCGGCATACGATCTGGGACCATGGTGGGCCCGCTGTGCACCCCTGACTCCTCCCCCACCCTTACCCCTGCTTGCCAGGAGCCAATCAAAATAAAAAGTAGCAACAATCTACAACAAGCTACAAGCCAAAAATTAGCCAACAAGCAACTCATAAGCCAATTAAGTAAAAAAACAAGCCCAATTTCTGTGTTCTTTTCCCCACGGGTTTGGCATACTATCCAGCTACCTTAGTGGTGCTTGACTCTTTGCAGGAGTCTAGCCTTGGCAGTGGTGATGGGGTAGCAAACGCCCCACAGGAGTAGTGGCTGACCCTGGGGTAGGGGCATGCGTGCAAGGGGGAAACCCCTTTGCATTTTTATCCTGCTCCTCCACAAAACTGTGTATGACCAGGTGTGACCTGGTCTCCCCTAAACTAGTGGCTCTCAACCTTTCAGGAGTCTGAATTGTCTTGTGTACCCCCCAGTTCCACCTCACTTGAAAACTACTTACAAAATCAGACATAAAAATACAAACGTGTCCCAGCACGCTATTACTGACAACGCTTTCTTTCTCATTTTTACCATAAATCAATTGGAATATAAATATTGTATTTGCATTTCAGTGTTTAGTATATAGAGCAATGTAAACAAGCTGTTTTCTGGATGAGATTTTAATTTATACAGACTTCTCTAGTGCTTGTTATGTAACCTGTTGTAAAACTAGGCAACTATCTAGATGAGCTGATGTACCCCCAGAAGACTGCTGAATACCTACAGGGGTACATGTCCCCCTGGTTGAGAACTACTGCCCTAGAACACCTACAGTTTAAAGTGACTTTAAAAAAAAAAAAAAAAGAATGTTAGATGCAGTAGTACTTCACAAACCCAATGAATCTGTGGTTCCAGGGACATTATCGTAGCCGGACGTCTGGACATATAACAAGCTAACTCGCTCCTTGTCAAATTACACCATGAATTTCTAACACAATCATAGTGCTGCTTTCTTTCCTGTCTCCACTGACTTGTGAATCCATACTTATCAAAGTGTGATCTCTTTTTTTTAAAAAAAAATAAATAAAAAATCTTGTTTCTCTCACTTCCCCTGAGCTAACTCTGTGTGTTGTTATGTTTCAGATTTGGTGCCAGGTACTAGCTGAGATTTTATTCCCTTGATGTCGAGTGTGGATTTAAAATAAAAAAGTTAAGATTGTGTTTGTACAATCTGTAAATGCATTGGGACCCCATCTCAGTTTAAACCTCTAAATGCTGTTGGAATATAAATAACAAAAGAGAGAACTAGAAGCTTGGAATTAGTAGATTCCAACATTAGTTTCCTTACCACATTCCATAACCACTCTAGGTCCATTTCCCTATCTATAAAGTAAAATAATACATTTTCCTTGCTTCCTGGGGGTATTTTGAGTATTAATTCATTTTACCTTTAGGTTGCAAGTATCATAAAGCTGTATGCTGATTTTCCCATCCATTTTGTGACAAATATTCGGACATCATAACGTCCATTAATAAGTGGATGCTGTAGCTTTAAGTCAAAACCAATCCTTCAGCAGTGATGAGCTAGACTGCATTTCTGTATCGTAAGCAATCCAGATAAAGTAAATCATAATAAATTGGCCGTGCTACATTTCCCTGGGGGTGTTCTTACAGAGCTCCCTCGAAAGGTTAATTGTCTAACTTTACTTGGGTCTATATAATGCACTTCCAAGCTTCAAAACTTGACTTAACTACTGGCATAAAAGTGGTGGGTGATCAAATGAACTGTTTTTTCACTTTATTTTGAAAGGTCAAGCCCATATGATGATTGATGATTGCGTAAATAGTTGTGGTGGCTTTTTTTAATTCCAGAGGATTGGCAGGACTAGAAATAGACTGTTCTTTAAAGTTGTCTGTTAAAGCCAGACTCACAGCCCAATAAAGCTGATGGAGAGCATTACGTTGATTGCAGCAGACTTTGGATTGGGCTCTTAAGAGTATGGGCTGCAGTTTACTTTTTGTTGAGCATTTGAGTGGCCTTTTGAAAAGTGCCTCTCTGACCCAGATGCATAAATTCCTTGGGAAGTCTTTAGATCAGTGGTTCTCAACCTTTTCTCATTTGCAGACCCCTAAAAAATTTCAAATGGAGGTGCAGACCTCTTTGGAAATCTTCAAAATAGTCTGTGGAAACCACTGCTTTAGACAATAAGGTAAGCTATAAAACCAGATACTTGTGTGTCAAACTTCACATCCTCTCTCGATCCTTTGTTCTGTCCATGGTCCTATCTGTAGCAATCCTTGCATCAACTTCTTGCACAATCACATACATTCCTCCTTCTGTGTACCCCCTTGCTCCTTCACAGCTCATTCTCAAGCCTTCTCCTAACCACAGTTAAGACCTTTCCAAAGACCTGCTTTCCAGTGCTGCCTACTAAGGCTGTTGCTTAAATGTTAAAGGTTCAGAGTTCAGATCTGAGCAGTGTTGCCCAGTGGATAGAACACGGGATCGGGGCAATGCTGGTTCTATTCACAGCTCTGCCACTGGCCTGCTGGGTGATGTTGGGCAAGTCACTTCATTGCTCTATACCTCAATTTCCCCATCTGTAAAATGGGAATAAAGGCACTGACCTCCTTTGCTTGTGATTTGGGATGTACTGGTTCAAAGCACTTCCGTAAGTGTTTAGTAGTGTTTTAAAAAGGACTCTTGCTTTTTATCTTTACTCCTAATAAATCTAGCTGTCTGTCTCTCCTTATATTCTGCGCCTCAGGGAGTCTCTTCTTGAATGTCTGGAAAGCGCATCAGAGAGCCGAACACACTCCTGTCAACAACAATAGTAATTAACATTAACCCCAAAACACTGTTTTTAACAGCAGTTGCACATCAAGAGCAATTCAGACACTAGATCCAACATCACCTTAGCCTCCATCCTATTGTGTACCCACTTTGCATCCATTGCACCGAACTCCACTAGTCCGGTAGGGTGTTGCACCAGGAAGGATCATAGGCCCAATTCTGACAGATCGAATACTTTGTGCAAGGTGCCGAGCAGTCTCATGTCCCATAGGAGAGGCTCAGTTCCTGATGATAGCATGAGGCCCTGGGTAAGGACTTTGGCCCTTCTACTATATTTGAGGACAAGCAGTGGTTATTGCAATGATCTGGGATGAAACCCAGTGGCAAAACTTTCTCCCCTCAGCTCTTCAGTCTCAGACCCAAGGATGAGCCCAGCCGCACACCTGTGCAGGACAGTGAGAGTTGCCACTCCTTGGTCCAGGCAGGTGGACCGGGTGGGGGGCGGTAAAAGGAGTAGCTACCCTTCCCCAGGCGGTGTGGGAGGGCTGGTAGGGTCGGGGGGACACTGATCCCCAGCTCTGTCACTTCTGCCCAAGGCCTCGCCCCTTCCAGGGGCAGGGGGAGGCGGGAAGCAAAGCTGCCCCCCTATATCCATAAGAGACAATTTTACTTTCACCTCTTGTCATTGGTCTGACCCAGTATGGCCATTCTTATGTAAGATCATTCTCTGTTCAGTTCTCCAGGTCTTTAGAATAATGTCAATGGAGCTCTATTATTAGAGAACTCTATTGGTTTAATCCTTACTAAAACCCAAGTTCAGCAAACAAATTAAGTTTAAAGCAAAACGTGTGCCTGTGAACAATCCCATTAAAATCAATCAGGGCCTAAATTCTGTAGAACTCTTCTATAAGGATTAGGATCAAGCTTCATTGAAATTCACCACAGTGCTGAGAGTTCATTGATCTCTTGTTTCCTCTGCTATGAAAAATAGCCTTATGCTTCCTCTGTCTAACTCTTCAGTCAGGGTGCTGAGAAGCTGGTGGTGGCAGGGGGAGCGGGCAGTGGAACATATTAACCAAGGAGCTGATCCTGGAGAAGCCCGGCACCTGGGACTCTTGTTGAAATCATTGGATCAGTTGGCCTGGCTCCATTCACTTCCATAGGATACAACAATTTACAGCAGCTGAAAATCTGGACTAGGGTGTTAAAGTAAATCAAAAGCTTGGGGACTTCTAGCTTCCAATCCTGAGCTCAGACTAGTAGCCCACTCTTTCTAAGCCCTGGTCACACCGGGGTGAGGGGAGGTGTCGATGTAACATACTCAACGTCAGCTACGTGAAGAGCGTAGCTGAAGTAGACGTATTCAGGTCGACTTACCTCGGCGTCTTCATGGCACTGAGTCGCTCCCCTGTCAACTCCACCTGCACTTCTTGGCGTGGTGGAGTCCCAGAGTCAATGGGAGAGTGCTCGGGGATCGATTTATAACGTCTCATCTAGGTGTGATAAATCGATCCCTGAAAGATCGATCTCTATCTGCTGATCCGGCGCGTAGTGTAGACTTTAAGGCCAGAAAGGACAATTATGATTATCTAGTCTGATCTCCTGCACATCACAGGCCACAGAAACTTGCACACCCACTCTTGTGACAGGCCCATAACCCCTGGCTGAGTTACTGAAGTCCTCAGAATTTGATTTAAAGACTTCAAGTTGAAGAGAATTCACCATTTACTTGTGATCAAACCAGCAAGGGACCAGTATCAATGACCCCTCCCTCCAGGTCTCTGCCAATCTCACCTGGGGCAAAGTTTCTTCCTGACCCTCAACAGGGTGATCATTACACCCTGCACATGTGGTCGAGTCCAATAAGCTGGACACCTGGGAAAGAATTCCCTGTAGTAACTCAGAGCCCACACAAATGTGTGTCCCATCTCTGTTCATGGGAGGGACTTGCTTGTAGCAGTTGAGGATGAGCTATATGCCATTGCAGGCAACCTCATCCTACCATCCCCTCCATGAATGTATCAAGCTCAGTCTTGAATCAAGCGAGGTGTTTTGCCCCCCACTGCTTCCCTTGTCCTTCACATGAAATGTAAATTTCAACTATTTGCTGAGGTAATAATCTAGCTAACTCACTTTTATGAGCAATGCAGTTTGCAAAGGCCTGCAGCGGAGGCTGGTGTCTCGCTGGCTGACTTTATAAAGGAGGTTGGTGTCAGTAGCAAAGCAATTTGTCTGTCCATGGAGATTGTGTGACCAATTATTTAATCCTCATAATGAGACAGAGCGGTTATGTTTCACATTGATTTTCATTGAGTCCTGAAATGGTTACGGTTCTCGACTTGCCTCACTAATCGCATTTGGATGGTGGTGCCCTGTATTGAATGACTCATGGAAGGGATGACAAGCCTAGCTTCTCATGGTTAAGACATCAATGTCAATAGCAGCCCAACAGGTGGGAAGCTTGGTTTACTTAGGAGCTGTGCAGTATATGGTGTGGTCTGTTTTCTTGGCCGGGATGGTAATTGTGTCAAACTGATTTGCCGCTTAGATGACCTTTTGCTGCTGCTGGATGCACAGATAGTGATATACAGCCAGAACAAAATGCATTCTTTCATCTGTGGCTAGCCAGAAGATTGGGACCCATCCTCTTGAAGCATCCAAGTCCTGACCATTGAAGGTCACTACCTACATGTGGGATGATCAGACTTAAAATTTACTTTAACTAATCCAGAATCTATCCACTGTCTCCTCAGCAACACTAGCTATAGAGATTGTATCATCCTCCTAGCATGATTTATCTGTGTTGGCTCTTCATTGAATACCCCAGCTTACTATGCTGCTTGCTCACAGAATACCAGGTCAAAATCCAGGTCATGGTATCTTCCAAGGTTTTTTGCACAGCTGGCCCATCATACCTCACTCTCCATGATGACTTCTCCCTCCACAGTGATAATCCCCAGGTTCTGTGGAGCTATCAACTTCAGATCTGAAGTTTGTGAGAACAAGAGACATGTCTCATCAGCAACTGGGTTGTGGCTCATCACCAGAGCAGGCTGGAATAGACATGTCGTCTCAGCCTCCAGTGTGAGATGTGAAAGTCATTCCTTCAATCTTAGCCTTCGCACAGATACAAGTCAGCATGACAAAAATGGGAGGAGGAGGAGGAGGAAATAGGAGGAAGGAAGAGAGATGTAAGGAGCAGTAGGGAGAGAAGGGAATCGAGAAAGAGAAGGAAACAAATTCATAATTATGTTTATACAAAGTAGCCCAAGAGCTAAGAAGAAGAGACAAAACTTAAGACAATTACTCCATTGACTTAGTGTTGTTGTGGTTACTTCTCTCTTAGGAGGTGCAGAGAGAAAGCTGCAATGGTGCCCAGGATTCCAACAGGAAAGGTATATATTGACCTTGTTAGGGAGGTCTCCAGTTTTAGCCCAGTTAAACACAAGAGCAATGAAAAGTTGCTACCTTCTGAATGCTATTTGGTGGCTTATGGACAATGAATTTGGTGGTCTCAGTCCATTGGTAACCCAGCACCCATTTAAGATACTAAAAGCCCACCAATCATAATGGTAACTTTACCAGCAGTCAAGGCAGAGGCTAAAGACACAATTCAGCAAAGCACTTACACACAAGCTTTGCTGAAAAGAGGCCTACATAGGTTGTGAAGGCCTAGGGTGCTTCTGGAGAGATGATCGGAACAGTTTGGGGGTTGGTGATTGCTAACGGGGATTGAAATTATTTGAATGGTGAAAGGTTTCTTAGATGAAAATGTGACATTTTTATAAATTAAGTATTTCCTGAAAATTGTTAACACTGACACAGTTTTTTTTACTTTATCAGTAACTTAATTTAATTTTTTTTGTTTACTGAAAACTGAAGTTTTGATAAATGAAAAATGTTAACATCAGTTCTGATGAAATCTGATTAAAAATGTTCACTATTTGTTTTTCAAATTAAGTCGGGAGGTGGGAAAACATGTCTATTTCAAACTTGTTGATGCCTTATATAGTGTTTGTTCTCAGTAGAGCTCAACGTGCTTTACCGAGGCACTCAGGGTCATTATCCTCATTTTACAGATGAGGACACTGAGCAACAGAGCTCAGATGTGCTTTACCCAAGGTCACCCAGCAGCAGAACCAGGAATAGAACCTAAGTCTTCAGTGAACACATCTAGTTTATTATCTACTAGGACACACAGTAGCAACAGCCCAACTGTCCACTTCTTTGTGTAGTAATTTACACTTGTGCACTGCCAGTGTAAGTAGAGAAATCTGCTCCATGGGGCTGGATTGATCCATAGTCTCCGTGCCTAGGACTCTGGCTGCTAGAGACATGTGATCAGATTCCAGAGTTTGCAGAGAGCCTGGAAAGGTAGCCCAAAGATATATGAACTGCCTCATTAGTTCAATGGCAGAGCTCTGTTCTGCAGCGCCCTTTCAACACCACCTCAGGAGGAGTCTCTGACAGGAGCCATCTGGTCCAACCCCCAAGCAGATACATCATGGACAGTGAGGTAAGTATTAGGGGCCTCTTACTGCTGCCTCTTTGGGGCAAGAGAGAGGGAACACCTGGTGCTTCAGAAAGGGGTGGTGGTGGTTGCCCCTCCTATGAGATGGTTGGTTGGTGGGCGGGTGGGGACCACAGTCGCGATACCTCTGAAGTCCTGGGTTGCCTTCATCCAGCTCTACCAATCCGGCAGCATTTCACAAGGGTTGTAAATAAGCACCCAGAGGACAGGGCAGTGGAGAACAAGCTCACTGCCACCAGTGCTATATGGTGGGGCCACATCAATACCTACAGCTATAACGAGAAGCACATCATGCAGCAAAAAACAACATGGGGTGAAGGTGTGCAATAGCTCCCGTTTAGGCTCCTCTCTTGCCAGGCTGATTTGTTAGTTTTTTCAACCATTAGTAGTTGCAACCTTACACCCCGGAGATGATATGGTCAGATCTCTAAATATAGCCTTGCCAATTCCAAGCATTCAAAGATCATGAATCAGGTCTCCAATCACGAGTCTTGCTTAAAATAATATTGCTTTAAAAATCCGTTGTGGTTTCTGGGCCTCTGGTGCACTGGGGTCCCAGTTTCAACCTTTTCTCCATAAACATGAGGGCTAGTAACCAGTGTAGGTTTTAGTGAAAGCTGAAATTCTCACTTGGCTCTTGGGAGCAGGGTCTTTCAGTAAGATACCTACCTTTGCAAAAGTTTAAACTAAAACCACGAGAGTTGGCAACATTGTAAACGTAGTGCTCATGGGATTATTTTCATCTTTGAAGCACTTGGTGGACATTCAGTGAATCTCAAATGCTCCTGTGAGATAGGTTAGTTGGTATTATTTAGCCCTATGTGGCAGAGACAGACAATGAGATCTGGTGGATAGGAGTTTGGACTGGAACCCCGGTCTCCTGGGTGCTGCCATTCCTGTGCACTCTTTGGCTTGGGCTATGCTGCGGGGGGAAGAGGTTCTAACAAAGATATGCAACTTCAGCTATGCTATTCGCATAGCTGAAGTCAAAGTATCTTAGCTCAACTTACGTGGCCGTACTCACGGCGGCGAGTAGACCCTCGGGCAGCTCTCCACTGACTCTGCTTACTCCTCTTGTGGACCTGGAGTTCTGGAGTAGATGGGGAGCACGTTCAGGGATCAATTTATCACGTCTAGACGAGATGCAATAAATAAATCCCCTGTACATTGAACACTACCCGCCGATCTGGCTGGTAGTATAGAGGTACCCTTAGACCACATTATTTGTGTGTCTCTATCCCTGTCCACCTTGTATTTTTTGATTGTAATCTCTTTGGGGCAGAGGCTTTCTCTTACTAATTGCGTGTACAATGCTTAGCATGTTGTGGCCTCTAGGTACTACTGAATTTGTCTCATAAAAGAAGGCCTGATTCTCAATCATCATGAGCTGTCATCTACCTCAGGCTAAATTGGCTAGCATTTGGATTGCTAAAACTTTGAATCCACTTTGCCCAGATAAACGAGGAGGTAACTGTTCAAGCTATGGAGAATCCGGTTCTCTCTGTGCCGTCTATTCTAATTCTATATGCATATATACAGACTTCTACTTCTATCTGTATCCTCACATAAAAACACACACATGCTGTTTCTAGAGAAATGCCCCATCCATTAACTTAATGTGCAGGAGGAAACAAATGTAATTAAGGGGGCAAACCAAGGTGATATGCAGACAAAGACCAGGCAAATGCCTGTGTGACTGCAAACTCTGCCAAAGGAGAGGTTTAAATCATCAATACATCTAGTAGAATGAAGATCTTTCCCACAAGGTTTTACTATTGTTAGATTTAATCAAAAACAATTGGGGCTTTTATAGCTGTAGCCAAAGCCCATTGAAGTTCACGAAAATCTTTCCATTTACTCCCGGGTCTCCGAAGCGAAGAGGATGGGGATGGTGGGATTTTAAGCCTTTAAAATGGGATCTGGAAAATAATATGTGGAATGGAATTTGGATTGGGGAAGAGCTATTTAACGGCAATGAATAATGCAGCCAGCTCCAGGTGAGGAAAATAGCGAGCCCCTAGTATAAGAGAGCTTGATGTTGGGAAGTTGTTTCCTGGAATGTAAGTGTCTTAGAGGGGGATGAGTTCAGTGCCAGAGGTGATCAGTGCAGCAGCATGTGATGCTGGCCAGAGTGTAGACAAAATATTCTGCACTGTTAGCGGAAGAAGGATTATGCAAGAGCATTCTGGATCGATTGATTGATTTTATTTGCAATCGACAGAAGCCCAAACTCTCCCATGCATTACTTGTTAGTGAGCATTTTGAGGAGCAGATTCTCAGTTTTGGTGTAAATGGTTGGTGTTCCACTGATTTCAAGGATTTATATGTTCCTTAAACTGTTTAGTAGTCTTGCTGTACGCTGCTCAATAATTGCTGCATTCCACCTCAGAGATGGCTGAATTTCATTTCAGTGGTAGCTGAAGCAATTCCAATATACTTTTCACATTTATAAAACATTTGGTGATAGCTGGAATGAAAGGTGATCTATACATTGTACAGCTCTCATCTAACCCTGTTAATCAAAATCACTTGTTGAAGGTGTAAGTTTCAGAAGCATTCAAAGGCCCTTTTCCCCCATTCAGAAATCTCAATTCAGAGCCATTACTCATGGAAAAGTTTCCTTTTCACTATAGCTGTGACAATATAGCAGTCCTGTGCATTTCCATGTGTGCTTGTGTTTTCTGATCCAGCTCTTGGCTTTTTAATTAGCTGTTGCTAATTAAAAATCTAACTTATTCCTAGGGTATTGTGAAAGTAGTAATGATCTATGGATTAAATAGATAAGGACAAATAAAAGGTAAGTTCATTAAATTTTAAGGGAGTTTAGTGGAGAGAACATCAGACTAGTAGTTTGCTGAAAAGTATTACAAGGGTCTTTATTTCCGAAGGCGGGAAAGGACAAGTCCTAAACAGCGTGAATAGATCTAGTCAGGGCTTTTTTTTTTTCTTTTTACAAATCATTTTTTGCCAAAAATTGCCTGCCTATCAAAATGGAAACTGTTAGCAAAGCCGGTTTGTTCTAGAAGAATATTCTGACTCAGAAAGTTTTGGAAAATATCAAAATTGTTGAAGTGTTTCATTTTGACATTTCCAATGGGAAAGTTCTGATTTTTAGTAAATTTTAAATTAAAAGTCAAAAATCAAAACTAAACTATTTGAAATTATTGAAGCAAGAATTTTGACTGACCCACAACTTTTTTTCTGATTTTCTCTTGGTGAAAACTTTTGAGCTTTTGCTGTTTTGTTGCTGTTTGGTATGGGAATTTTTTTTTCAATATCTCAAATTGTCATGGGATGAGAAAATCATTTCGTAACCCGCTCTAGTCCCACAACTTACAGTTTTAGCCGGCAGAACCTGAGACAGGGAGCCAGGAACATTTACATTCTGACCTGCTGTGTAACATTTAATAGAGCTAGTCAAAATA
Source organism: Dermatemys mawii (assembly GCA_007922305.1). Lineage (NCBI taxonomy): Eukaryota > Metazoa > Chordata > Testudines > Dermatemydidae > Dermatemys > Dermatemys mawii. Next base: position 4,474,274 of record ML677353.1, read on the forward strand.
GTTAACTCAAAACTTTTGGAAATGATTTTTTTCTTTTGGAAAATTTTCAATTTTTGGAATTTTCCAATTTTTCAAACAAAACCCAACAACCCCAATTTTTGTTTCCCCCTTTCTCTTCTATTGTTCCACTTCCCCCTTTTTTGCCAGTGAAAAAGGAGATTAGAAAAGGAGAGCAAAAATCCATAAAATTCAGGTTTTTGCATTTTTTTAAAAAAAATTAAATGTTTAATTATTCCTTTAAAATGCTGTTTGTTCCCCCTCCCCCCACAAAATGTACTTACATCTTTTTAAGCAGCTCTCACCCCTAGTAAATGATTTCCCCTTCTTGGTGTCATTTTTGCCATCTGTAAGTGGGGATAAAAGACTCTTCCCTGTCTCACACAGCAGTATTGTGAGAATACATTAGCTGATGTCCATGCAGCCCTTTGGAGACAGAAAGGGTTAGTTTGAAAGTACTAATAGCTATTAAACTACAAATATTGGTCTCTCCCTAACAAGACAGCGCATTACAAATGGAAACCTGACACATTATCACTAGTCTATCATTCTGCCAGAGCAGAATTGTTCCCCACAGTATGTCCTGTACTGTCTTGTCCAGCCCACTTTGAAATTATTCAAATGATGAGGTTTCAAACTATGGAAACTTGTGCACTCTTAGGCCCAGTTGACAGCCTCATGCAGTTACAGGAGAATAAAGAAAGGAGGCTTTAGCTTTGTGGTCTCTTTCCCTGTCCACCTTCCATGGGACACTATTCCAGAGTCTAATACAACTTGGTATTTGCTGGTGTTTGTCCTTTGCTTGGGTTCATCCCCTTTATCCTAGCTTTTTCACTCCCTCCTTTGTGTTTTATACCCTTAAAGTACTGGCAGGTAGGGCTGGCTGGCAAACAAGAGAGCTGTTTGGTGAATTAGGGGGGCAGTTCCCCCTCCCATATTCAATAACTTAGTTTGTAGGGTATAGGCAGCCAAACTACACCTTCCATATACTCCACATCAAAATGTTTCAGGGTTTTTTGGCCAAAACATTGTAGCACTTGAATTTGTGCCCCAAAACAGAAATTTTCCACAAGGGGAAGAATCTTTATTTTTTCTCTGAGCACCTCTAGTGTCTTGTTGCCTTGATCCAAGGCCCTTGGTCTTTAGAATAATTATAAACAGTAGGTCCCTGTAGAAGATCTAGGTTATCTGTGACATGGCTGTAAAGAAGCACTACCCTGTGTTAACCCAGCCACTTGGATGCCCAGGGTTTCCAAGGGTTGTGGCCTTGAGCGTTGGAACAACTCTACCTGGGCATGACTTTTGTGCTTGATGTTTGGATGTGCCGAAAAGGTGGTTGGTCTTGGAGTGGAAGCAGGTGGGAGACAGGCTCTGTTCTCCTTTTATCCTGCCATCCCAAGTCTTCTAAACTGGGAGGATGACCGGGAGCTTACCTGACAAGAAAGGTGGCTGGGATGAGACTCATAGACTTTAAAGTCAGAAGGAACCATTATGATAATCTAGTCTGGCCTCCTGCATCTAGCCTGACCTCCTGCACAATGCAGGCCAGAGAATCTCTCCCACCCACTCCTGTAGTAAACTCCTAACCTATATCTGAGATACTGAAAACAATTAAAATCAGTTACTTCGCTTTCCTAGGATTCTCACTAAGGCAGCAGGAAGTCCTCTCTGTCAGAGCAATCCCTATCAATACAGTGTTTTTAACGGAATTTAAACTATATCTGATCATCTTTGTACAAATGGGCTTTTGCTATTTGACATTAGCCATGATATTATCTTTCGTGCTGCCCTTCCGAGGGCGAAGGCGTATAAAAGACCATCCTCTGAGCTCTCAGCCACATTATGGCCTTTAAGTTGTTCCTTCCATTAATTCTCAAGGTCTGGGGATTAGCCAGCAAGCCGAGGAAGTAAATGAATCTGCATCTCTTGTGTGCCTCTTACTGACCACGGGCAGGAAAAGAATGCAACTGAGCGAGGAGGTAGATTTTCAATATTAAAAACTCACTTCCATTATCACTAATGCACCCAGAAGGAACTGTGGTATTGATGGGAGTAGTGTCAGCTGGTGTCATCTGTGGTATGTGGGGAGCAGAGAGAGAGGACTTGTAATGATGCCACTTTGTTGTAGTAATGCTTATTAGTTACATCACAGTAGCAGCTGGAGATAGCAACCGAGATCAGGGCCCCATAGTGCCAGCTGCTTACATACACATACCAAAACAAAACTTGTGCTCCAAAGAGCTTTCCATTGACACAGAAAGGGCAGACAAAGGAAGTATTATTATACCCATTTTATAAGGAAAACTAAGATCCAGGAAGTCTGACTTGCCCATAGTCACACAAGAAGACCATGGCAGAACTGGGACTGACCCTAGATTGCTTGAATCTCATGGGTGTAACGCCAAGGGTATCTCTTCTCTCCAACCATGAGCTCTTTCTTTTCCAACCATGGAGTGCCTGATCATCCGGAGCTGTACGATTGACTTCAGTGGGGACATTATAAAGCCCCAAATTGTTACATTTTCCCTTGCAATCAGCTGGAGCCTCCCATACTTATCCACCTATGCTGAGTTTTCCTTTAGTACGGAACTATGTGGTAAGAAGCAAGTATTGTAAGGAAGGATCCTGTACTGGCTGGAAGATTGACTAAGCCACCTAAAAGGTCTTGATTCAATGAATATCTTGTGTGGCTTCATTACTTTTTGCTTATGTTGACAAAGGAACCTAAATAACCCCCAATACAGGCACTATTCTTTCTTTGGTGTCTACTTGCCCATACAGTGAGTCAGTGGTGGAAACGAAACACTTAATAACTGACTCCTATGCATTCTATACAAATAGGTAATTTATGGGGTTATTTTTTTTTTCCTATGTATTGTCCTTTTAAGTTTCCATTAGTTGTTTCAGGAGATCTCTGTAGCTATATGCAGTGATGTTGTAATCACGGTCATACCAGGACTTTAGAGAGACAAGGCAGGGGAGGTAATATCTTATATTGGACCAATTTATGTTGTTAAGACAAGTTTTTGAGCTTACACAGAGCTGACCTGAAGAAGAGCTCTGTGCAGGCTTGAAAGCTTGTCTCTCCCCAGCAGAAGTTGGTCCAATAAAAGATATTACCTCAGCCACCTTCTTGCTACATGTAGTTAAACAGTGCTTGGCATCTATGAATCTAAAGTGCCAGTAGATGGCACTCAAGAATATGTGGCATCTTTTCCCTGGGTTTTGTAAGACCAGGAAATCTTATACTTGTGCTGAACTGCAATTGGCATCTTGCATGCAGCGCTTGGCATGCAATTTTTAACAGGAATCTGTTGTCATCTGTAGGCACCTGCCATTTTATGTTCAGCACAGCCTGCTACACAAGGGGCAAGCACATGCTGCAGTCTCTCTCGCGCGCGCTCTCGCTTTCTCTCTCAAATGGCGACTTTACTTTTGCTTTGGTTTATTTTATTTTTTTTCCTACAGTCCGGGCCAAGGGCTGGCAGGAGAAGTTGCGTAAGCAACAAGTGCCCCTCTGAGAATTGCAAGCGAACTGCAGTTAAAAGGGCACTCAGTGAATGCCAAGGGGCTGCCCCAAAGCCTTAAAGCAGCAGTGTCTCCCCTAAGTGCTTTCATGCCCTCAGCTGAAGGGATCACGGACAGCCTGGTTCCTGGCCCAGCCATGCCTCGCTGGCTGGTGGAGGGAGCTGGGAGTGATACGGCAGGAGAGACCCTCCACTTGGCTGGCCAAGGATCCTTGAGTTTGAAGCCAGCCCTGTATAGCTACAGGTCCTCTTCCCATGCTGCTTTTGGTGTCCCCACCCTCTGCCTTTTCCATCCACCTGCCAGTCCTGAGAAGTTGGCCTGTTTTGTATCTGTCTGTTCTTCTCAGTGCATTTCTACACAAAGGGGAAATGATCAGGCCCTTAGCCAGAGTCTATTCAGCAGTGGGGGGAGCTGGGTGGGTGTTACAAGAAACGAGGCTGTAGATGGGCTTCAGGGTGGTACTGGGGTTGGAAACACACAATTGGATTCTGTTCTTTGGTTCTGCCACAGACTTGCTGCATGGCCCCGGGCAAGATAGTGTCTCTGTGCCTCAGTTTCCTTGTTAGTAAAAGGAGGAGGAGCATACATCTCTGCAGCTCACACAGCTAGTTGGGAAACAGGAAAAGAAAACTGCTCTAATGTTCATTTCTGGTTTCTCACTGAAATTCCATTCCTGTTGAAATTTTCCGACCCACTCTACTTAAGGCTTCATTTGCTAACATTTGTAAAGTGCTTGGAGAGCCTCCGCTCGGGCTTCCTGTAGAAGGGCCTGATCCAAAACCTGCTGAAGTCAGGGAGGGTCTTTCCAGTCTTGGGGTTTGGATCAGGCCATCTACTAGCATTACTGTGGAATAGGGACAGTGAAGGGTAGACGGAAGGGGAGTGGGTGTGCTGATTGAGTGACACGGCAGTTAGTGGGCATCTCTGCTATCAAGTCACTTCAGTTACGTCAACAAGGGATGGGGCCAAGTATCGTATTTAAGACCTTTAATTACTTTTCCCCTTGCAATCTACCCTGAGAAAGAGACAAGATCTAGTTCCGCTGCCCCAGGCTCATGACATCTGAACAAATTGAGACTCTCTTTTGTGGGCAAATACTGCCTCTGTTGTTTTCTCAACTTACTTCCTCCTCTGCACCTGCTCAGCTGTGCTGGTTGGTGCATTGGGGCTGCAGCCCACATGCTACCTACCCTTTACCTCTCTGTCTGTCCAATCGCCTGGCAATGGCTCCTTCCCACCCTCATGTGCAGTAGCCGGTCATGCAGGTAACTCCAGCAGATGCAAAGGCGAGCAAAGGCTACCAAGTAACTTTTCTCCTGTTTATAAGATACAGCCGTTGTTCTACTGTCACTTCCTGATAGAAATAACACTTCCCCACTCAGAAGAAATTGTAGACTCAGCAATTTTTGTTATAGGAACTACACCGCTTCAAATTGTCTGTGGTTCATTACCACATTTCTGGACATCTGAACTGGTTTGGAAGGATTCATTATGTTTTTTTCTCTCTCTCTCAGATATTCTCTTGAGTGAAATTAAGAGAAAGAAAGAAAGAAAGTTTAAGATGTTGCTCTCCAAGAGGGTACCAGGGAATCGATCACTGTGCTATCCTCTTGGGTCAGAAGAAAATGTTTTTCAAAGGCTAGGTAATTAAAGAAAAGAAAACAGGATGATAATTTAAATGTTTGTAGACTGTACAGGGTGTTAGTTGTGACTCCACACACACACACACACACACAAGAAGGTCCAGAGAGAAAATGGTCACTGAAAATTTGAAAAAGTGTGGAGCGTAGTGTGTGTGTGGGAAACGCATGAAACTTTTGCACATACAATGTTTTTTTGTTTTCCTGCCCACTCTACCACAAGAGACCTTTGAGCTGCAGCTGAAGCAGCCAATACACAGGAGTATTGGGCTCACCTCCAGTTTGCAGATGAATGAGGTGACTGATCCAAAGTCTGTGAGAGTCTTTCCATGAGTCTCGTCCAAAGTGACACTCAGAGGTGGAGGATTCTGGAGGACTCCTCCAGTGTCCAGTAAAAGCAATGGAAAGATTCCTGTTGACTTTGTGCGTTGGAAGTGACTTGCCCAAGTAAGTCAGTGACCGAGATGGAAATAAATCTTAGGAGTCACAACAAATACCCTCTTCCTAGGCCAGAAGCAACCATTAGATCTTCTAGTCTGAGGTCCTGTATGACACAGGCCATAAAATACCTTCTAAGATTTGGACTACACTCTCCTCATAGGGTCACATCTTATTCAGGTTTTATTCAGCTGTTAGGCAAAGCTTCTGAAACTACAGTAGTGAACATGGTATAAATGCTTATCTATCTATCTAAGGAATGAATAGAGACTTCAGAATTTAGCTCATAGATAGCACTGGAAAATATATTTCAAGTCTGATAATTTATTGAATGTTTAGAGTCAGGGAACAAGAATTTAGGGGAGAATGGGGAGGGTGGAGAAAGGAATTTCTTTGGCTTTCCCCATAAAAAAAAAATCACTGACTGTATACTAATCGGGAAACTCAAACGTCTACATCAAAGCAGTAATAATGATAACTCTTTAAACGCCAGTCCTCTGGGCAAATGAAGTCATTCTCTGGGGAGCAGCTGCTGTGTGACTCTGAGACTCCCTGATAATGAATGAGAAAATGACTCTTTAGGAGTAGATATTGCTGTTGGAATCCCAAGAGAAGTGTATATTAATAACAAGGGATGCTACTTCTGGGGTAGATGTCCTAATTGGGTTGGTAACTTTCATCAGTGTCTATTATTTGGTTGAGAAAAATATCAGCAGATAATTAATGCTTCAGGGACTTAGGGAAAAGACCAGAATCCGTCCAGCTCCCATGGGATGTTTAGAGAAATGAAATGTATTTAGCTTAGAACCTCTGGTTGCTTTCCCCAGACCTGAATTAAAGCTCTGTGAATTTTGATAGCTTATACCTTTCACCAATTGTAGTTGGTCCAATAAAATATATTACCTCACCTATTTTGTCTCTCTCTAGAGAAATATGAGCAGGTGCAAAATTATTTACTCTTTTATTTGTTTTTATTTTAACAGATTTTTGTTTTCTGGTAAAGAAAAGCACCACTGACTTTTAACAGAGGGAAACCATGGGCCTCATTTCTTGTCTGAACTATGTTTTTATATTGGGGTAACACCAATCAGTTCAATGGGGCAACTCCTGATATACACCAGTGTAGGTAAAAGGTGAGTCTTGCCCGTAAACTGCACTATTGAGCTTTAGAGCAAAGATGGGAGTAAGCTCCATGATCTTTGGGGCCAGATCCTAAGCTAGTGAGTTCCGTTGAAGTCAAAGGAATACACCCATTTATGCTTTTTGAGAATTTGGCTCTATGTATTGATTCTCAACAGAGTATTATTCAGAGCCATTGATGCTGACTCTGGGGGTGCTCCAGGACTCAAGAACCCACTAAAAAATAGGGGGTGCACAGCATACCCAAGTAGGTGGAAGGAACATGTACATGATGCACAATGAAATCAGTAGGCACCCATGGGCAAAAACCAAAAATCAGTGCATGTGTTCAGAGCAGCTAGTGAAAATGTGCTGCTGGCTGGCTATTAAATGTTTAGACAGCTGAACAGTGACGGTGCACACTTTGTTTTAGCATCTATTCCAGCCAGCATGACTTTTATGAAATGCCTAGCTTAGAATCATAGAATATCAGGGTTGGAAGAGACCTCAGGAGGTCATCTAGTCCAACCCTCTGCTCAAAGCAGGACCAACCTCAACTAAATCATCCCAGCCAGGGCTTTGTCAAGCCTAACCTTAAAAACCTCTAAGGAAGGAGATTCCACCATCTTCCTAGGTAACCCATTCCAGTGCATCACCACTCTCCTAGTGAAAAGATTTTTCCTAATGTTCAACCTAAACCTTCCCCACTGTAACTTGAGACCATTACTCCTTGTTCTGTAACCTGCCACCACTGAGAACAGTCTAGATCCATCCTCTTTGGAACCCCCTTTCAGGTGGTTGAAAGCAGCTATCAAATCCCCCCTCGTTCTTCTCTTCTGCAGCCTAAACAAGCCCAGTTCCTTCAGCCTCGTCTCGTAACTCATGTATTCAGGTACTCCAGTCCCCTAATCATTTTTGTTGTCCTCTGCTGGACTTTTTCCAATTTTTCCACATGCTTCTGGTGGAGCGGGGCCCAAAACTGGACACAGTACTCCAGATGAGGTCTCACCAGTGCCCAATAGAGGGGAATGATCATGCCCCTTGATCTGCTGGAAATGCCCCTACTTATATAACCCCAAATGCCGTTGGCCTTCTTGGCAACAAGGGCACACTGTTGACTCATATCCAGCTTCTTGTCTACTGTAACCCCTACATCCTGTTCTGCAGAACTGTCTAGTTGTTCGTTCCATAGTATGTAGCAGTGCATGGGAGTCTTCCATCCTAAGTGCAGGACTCCGCACTTGTCCTTGTTGAACCTCATTAGATTTCTTTTGGCCCAATTCTCTGATTTGTCTAGGTCCCTCGGTATCCTATCCCTACCTTCCAGCATATCTACCACTCCTCCCAGTTTAGTGTCATCTGCAAACTTGCTGAGAGTGCAGTCCACGCAATCCTCCAGATCATTAATTAAGATATTGAACAAAACTGCCCCCTGGACCAACCCTTGGGGCACTCCACTCAATACCAGCTGCCAACTAGACATGGAGCCATTGATTACTACACGTTGAGCCCGACGATCCAGCCAGCTTTCTATCCACCTTATAGTCCATTCATCCAGCCCATATTTCTTTAGCAAAGCATTTGATACGGCCTCACACAATGTTCTTGCCAGCAAGTTAAAGTCAAGGAATAACACATCCACTGCTTTCCCCTCATCCACAGAGCCAGTTATCTCGTCATAGAAGGCAATTAGGTTAGTCAGGCATGACGTGACCTTGGTGAATCCATGCTGACTCTTCCTGATCGCTTTCCTCACCTTTAAGTGCTTCAGAATTGATGCCTTGAGCACCTGCCATGATTTTTCCAGGGAATGAGGTGAGGCTGACTGGTGTGTAGTTCCCCAGAGCTTCCTTCTTCTCTTTTTAGAAGGTGGGCACTACATTAGCCTTTTTTCAGTCATCCAGGATCTCCCCCGATTGCCATGAATTTTCAAAGATAATGGCCAATGGCTCTGCAATCACATCCGCCAACTCCTTTAGCACCCTTGGATGCAGTGCAGCCAGCCCCATGGACTTGTGCTCGTCCAGCTTTTCTAAATAATCCCGAACTACTTCTTTCTCCATAGAGGGCTGGTCACCTCCTCCCCATACTGTGTTGTGCAGTGCAGTAGTTTGGGCACTGACCTTGTCTGTGAAGACAGAGGCAAAAAAAGCATTGAGTTCATTAGTGATCTCCACATCCTCTGTCACTAGGTTGCCTCCCTCATTCAGTAAGGGGCCCACATGTTCCTTGACTTTCTTCTTGTTGCTAACATACATGAAGAAATCCTTCTTGTTACTCTTAACTTATTTCCCCTTAACTCTTAGGGGAAAGCCGTGCAAAGATGAAGACACTATGGATGGGGTGAGATGGGTCACACAATATCCAACAAATGAAAATGAGAGCCAGAAGAATTATATATTATATGGGTCAGTACAGTGGCCCATCTAGACAATGAGCCACATGGAGTTGCCGCTCCCCTGCCCCAAATTTGGCCCAGGTACTAGACATATATATACATACACACACAAACAAGACCAAAAATCAGAGTGAGTGGATCAAAGGGAGGATGGAAAGCTTAAGGGACATGCTGGCATATTTTCCCCTGCTATTTATAATATGAGCATTATCGATACAAGGACTTAGATTAACTACCAACAAGCACCACCGGTATGGAATTCTCCTGCTTGGCTGTCGATGGCTGAGGGTACAATTAAGGAAATAGCTATGTTGACTTACAGGCGCTTAAAACACTTTAGACAGCCTGGAAATTACCAGCGCCCTTCGTTCCATCAACTATGACTTTAATATATTACTGCATGCAGTGGGCTACAGGAGGAAATCAAATTATTTCTACATTTGAAGAAGAAAGATATTAACGGAGCTGTGGCGTGTGTTTAGGATACTGATGGTGTGTTTGTCTGGCGTATGGTTTAAAAAAGAGTAACGGTACAATACATGTCACCTTTCTCGGCTTGTACTCCCATCTCGTCAGACCCATCAAACCAAAGGCCAGCTCCTGAACTAGTTAAATAGCACAGCTTTGAGTTATGCCAGTTTAGGATCCATCCTTGGCGGGGTGTCTAGGTTAGGGAACTTTTACACTGGTGTATTGCATTGATGCAGTTACACCAGTGCAATTTCCTAAAACTAGACAATCCCTCAGTGTCTAGTGTCTGTGTATGGCGAGAAAATCTTCAAAATGCACAGTGATTTGAGGGTGTACTGACATGGGAAAATACACTGGCATAACGAAAGTGCTATAATTATATTATACCACTATAGTTATACTAGTGTATATATGCCACTAAAGTTACAGTGTTATAATGTCCCATGGATGCCCTCTTTTTACAGAATAGTAGAATCTTGTTCTGGTTTTAGTCTGTCATTTTAAAAAAAAGGTGTCAGCTAAAATGGGAAAAAGCATGTAGTCTGGAATAAGAGGGCCCTCATGGAGAAGTTATAACATTGTAAGTCTAGCAGTATAATTGTACCGCTGGAGTTATATGGGTAAATTTCCCTGTGTAGACAAGCCCTGAAACAATAGCGCTGAGAAGCGGGAATTGTCCTTGTTCTTTGCAATTGGGTGGCAGCATAGATGCCCAATGGTGCTACTTTACAAGGCAGCATTTGTAACCATTTCACTACTTGTGCTGTGATGCATGTAGGAAAGGAAAAGGAAGCACATGTCTTTTTGTAATGGTATGTTTGCAAGCTACATGGTGTTCAGCCTTTCATAGGTTCCGTGTGCTGGCTAGAATTCCAAAAAGGATGCAATCCCTGGTAAACAAGAGAAACTAAGCTGAGACTCATGCTGCGTTGAAACTTATCATGCACAATCTTGCTCATCTCCTGGAGATTTTACTTTTTGTTCTTTTCCATAGTTGTTTTCCTTAATCGCAAAAGTAATTTCTGACTGAGAACACCATGCACCTTCCCTGTGTAAGGAAACACACCGCCATCGAAAGGGGTGTAAGGAAATGTGTAGAGAAGGTCACCCACACCAGCCTGAGCATGGGGATTCATGTCAGCTGGCACAGAAGTGAGTGGTGCCAGCTACACAGATGGTCAGGGAGGCATTGCTGTGGGAAAGAGCAACATGGCTGCTGGAGAATATGTGGTATACTCTAAAAAGGATTAGTAGGCATCTCTAGCTAGCATATGCTACACAATATGCGGTGGTGTACAGTGCATGCTTTGTAATGCCTAGAATGTGCCCCCACATAATGGCATGTGAGCATAGTCCCCATCTTACACCTCTCATAAGAGCATTAGGGTCCTTCCCTCCCTGCACCAGCGAGAGTACATGTTGAGTGATGCATTGAGCACCAAAGGAATGAAAGGTGTGTTTTCCTGGTATAACTAGGCTGCTGTAATTATCCTGGTAAATTTCTCCATGCTGACTATGTCACAACTCACCATCTCATATGTGTGATATTCATGCATCTCAGTTTTGTTTAGTGGAGCCCTCTCTTCTTGCTTCACGAGTCGGTACGACTCACACCATTGATCATTTTCTCAAGACAGCTGTCTGATAGCTCATGGTGCAGGTATTTCTACAACTGCGCTGTGCTGAGATTACAAAGCTGCTGGATATTGCTGGTGGTTTTTTTTTATTCAGGTCACTCCAACTGAGTTCAGTAAGTAACAGACTAGAAGGAGCTATTGCAGACTATACCATCAGATTTAATGCAAAACCTATCTCCTGCCCATCCCACATCTACACACACAGACCCCAGCAGCAGCCAGACAGCTTTTTGTGAAACAGGACAACAGTATTGAAATTGTTACTCATATTCCTGCTTCTATGATGAAATACAAACCAGCTGCACTGGGTCAAGATTGCATGAATTCAGACAGTGCTGGTGGGCATAATTTTACTACTATGTGCTGGTTTATTGGTGGTTTCTCTATATAGGTACAGGTTAGGTGCCCTGTTACTGGGGTATCTGAGTGTAACACCAGTAGACCCTGGTCATCAGCAGGTGGGAACAAACCTGAGACCATATGGTCCTTAGCTCAGGCTGTAGCAGACTCCTTAATCTCTAAGTGGTCTCAGTGCCACAAGAGGGGAAACCTAGAAGGGGTGTGAGTTACAAAGTCCCCCTAGTTGAGGAAGCATGTTCCAAGCTTCAGAGACTTCCCAGTTGAAATCCCAGACAAGCCCCTCACTTTTAACACTGACAGGTCCCTGTCCAGTGAGTGGAATCGAACCTGGAACCTCTATGCACAAGCCTGTGCAGCAAGAGCTAAAAGCCCTATGCCTCTTAGCTAAGGCCCTAGCAGACTCATTCAGTGGTCTTGGTGCTACTAGAAAGGGTAGAGCACCACCCCGAGGAGATGCGTGGGGTACATGAGCACCTGATTCTCATTTCAACTGCCTACAAAGAAGCTATGCTCTCGTTCAGGTAGGGATGTCCACCGGGCACCATTACACGGGAGGTCAGACTAACACTCAGAGGGGCCCGGTCTCCTTTTCTAAGCTATGAATGAATTTATCCTCACATCGGCTCACGAGTCATGGCGGCATTAGCCCCAGTTTGCTGAAGCACAACGAGTAAGTCATTTGCCCAGGGCACTCAGGGAAGCTGCGGAAGAGCGGACCTTGCAGCCAGCTAATCTGGTGTCGCAACGCAGGGCTTGGCCCAGCTTTCCTCCCCAAGGAACCGAACATGGTGTCTGCTCTGCCATTCAGGGCAGTCGACTGCTCACAGCGCCTCAGCCACAAATGGCCGCAGGAGCTTGGCTGAGCCCTGCGGGTTCAATCCTGCAGGCGACCGAGCCCCCCTCAACTAATCCCGCTTCCTTGGGCGCTGAATGGCTGCAGTCGCTCACAGGTCGGAGCCCTGGATGAACTATACTGCCCACCCTCGTGCTGAAGGAGCCGCTCCTGTTTAGGGTTGAGGAAGGTGGGTGGGACACAGCAGGTTCCCCAGGACATGTTCTGTGAAACAAAAGGATTTCAGGTTATGATGCGAAGAGGCAGGTGGTTTTTTTGCCTGTGCTAAACCCAACAATGAATGAAGAATTTCTGGCTGGAGGGAGGCGAGAATACTGAAGCCTCCCACTATAACCTGCCCCTCAGCCCAATGTGCACTATCAGCGGAACACCCACCACCCGTTAAAACAGCACCCCCCCCCAACGTGGGAGGGCATGTGGAGCAACTTCTAGGGAGGGAGGTGCAGTGGGGCTTAGATCAGACCCCTCCCATAGGGGTGGGGAGCAAGGGCCACCCACTCCCTCCCCTAGCTGTGCTCCAGTCCCATTCCCAGCCATGTCCCCATCCAGCTTTGGGGCAGAGCCAGTCCTGGCCCATCCCCCCTCCACACCCCCCCAGCCTCAGCACCTTACCCCTGGCCGCAACCCCCCCACCCCTCCAAGAACCATGGTGCCACTCCTTGAGGAGGCCCAGGGCTGGGTCTGGGTTGGTGTGGGGGTGGGGAGTGTAACCCTCAAAAATTTGGTGGATGCTGCCTTACCAGCTTGAATCCATTGTGCTTAACCATCCCTTCTGAGCGAATGTGCTACTTGCAGGTGTGAGGGAAATACCACTCACCCAGTTCGCAGCTCGGGGAGTGCACCTCAGAGTAGCATTGACTTCAGGGCTGATTTACTCCCAAGGATCTAGTCCCACCAGAGAGAGGGGTGGGGGTGTGTGTGTGGGGGGGGGGGTGTGGGGGGGGGGGGGGGGGGGGGGGGGGTGCGTGCGGGTGTGTGTGTGTGTGCACGTGTGTGTGCGCGTGCGTGCGTGTGTGTGTGTGTGTGTGTTCTCTCCCACCCTCCGCTGTTCTTTTGAGCTGATTCCTTGGCAAGACTGACTCACACTAACCCTTTAAACTTGTTTCTTGTCTTTGCAAACACATGCCTTGTATTGTTAAGGCTGAAATGTTCTGCTTTGAAGCGCTCTGTGGTGTAAGCTCTGTTCGACCTTAAGACATTGCTCTTCTCTTTTAAATGTATGTGCGTTCTCTCTGTCTGATCTTTTCCATACCCTGTTTGAGCCTTGGTTTGTTTTGACATATAAGAAAACCAGTTCCTGGAAACTCTGATGAAGCTGTGCGTTGCCATAGCACTGCCTTCTCCCCTTGTGGTTGCAGATGCTTGGCAGTCAACAAGGGTCTAGAAATGTTCCTCTTCCTGTAAATGATACATATGTAACTTACAGCTGTTCTGTAGTGCCTGACTGCTTTGCAGTCTGCAAAATAACAAGGCCTAATGCCCCTCTGCTTAACACCATCTGTTCGCCATTTCCAGCTGTGCAAAATGGCTGTAACGCTTGCTCCAATAACTTCTATATATGTATAATATCTACAATAACTTCTGAATACATACTGTGACGGAGTCAGTCCAGAAGTGTATAAGAGAGTGCTGGAAGGCAGGTATATCAGCCTCCGGATGTGCAGGTCCCTGTTCCTTGGATAGCCAAACAAAGGCTACTCCAGGCCCATCCAGACACCTGGGACCAATGAAGCAGCTTCTAGAAAGCAGCAGAAATAGTTAGCCTGATTGGGACACCTGAAGCCAATCAGGGGCTGGCTGATACCAGTTAAAAACCCTCCCAGTTAGTCAGGTGGGTGTGGATGTCAGGAGCTGTGGGAAGAAGTTGTGCTGTTGGTGAGACTGAGTGGTAGACATATCATACACAAGGAAGAAGGCCCTGAGGTAAGGGTGACGTGGAGTTTGAAGAAGTGGGGACTGCTGTGGGGAAGTAGCCCAGGGAATTGTATTGTGTTTTGTGGATAAAAGGTCAGCCATCTTAGCTGATACGATTAGGGTCCCTGGGCTGGAGCCCAGAGTAGAGGGCGGGCCTGGGCTCCCCCTTTCTGCCTCCCCTAATTAATTACTGAGCAAGGGAGGTCACCCTGGGGCCTAGATGAGTTTCTGAGGCCCCTAAATCTGCCAGGAAGCGCAGGACCCACAACTACAGACTCGGAACTTTGTCACACTATAATAACTGTATACGCTTGCTACAATAACTTTTGCTATCATCGCCACACCTTTTATTCATGAACGCTCATCAAGATGACTTTCAAGCACAGACTTTCCCTAGGAGGAGAGAGACATGAAAGCAGGTATCAGGGTATTGTATATTGATAGCTGGAAAGGGGGGGCTCGGTCGGGCAGTCCTATGAAAGGACATCCATTTTATGGAATTAAAGGCAAATCTTTTAACATGGGTGCAGCAAAAAAAATGTATGTTTCAATAATTAATAGAGCTAGGTAAACACTGTTCCCATGAATCTTAATTTGGCTTGTTTAATTAATTCAATTTTTTACTGTTCATTTCCTGGGAATAGTCTCACAAATGAGCTTGTCGGCAGGAATATTCATGGAGACATTGAGTTTTGAATGATTCTTGACCATTCAACTTGTTGCTGTGCCCTAGAAACCTGCCTCTTAGAATTACACTCATCCAAGCAGGAAACGAGACAATGCCATGTGATCTGTGTGTCCAATTACCTGTAGAATTATCCAGCATGGCTCAGCGGAATCTTGGTGGGGCTAAAATAAAAAAAGGACTAGACAAGTACTGAAGAAAGCATCCACACTTGGATTAGGAAGGATAAACTTATACCTGATATCAATCATAGGTTCATTGCCAGCTGAGATCAGGCAAAGGGGTCAGGTCCCTCTACTGTTTTGGTATTATACTAATTACACACAAGATAGGATTAATGCTTTTGTTTGAAATAGCTTGTAGAAAGTTGAAAGACTACCCTGACCACTGATCTGCTGCCGTTAGGATGGGGTTGTAGCAAATCACTCATAAAAAAGTGCAGATGTGAAAGAACTGTACACTGTTGAATGTCATCAGCTACTGTACAATGTCTCATCTAACTACCCAACACACATGTAGCTGCTGCACAAGATGAGAATTCATTATCTTGTTTAGAAGAGGCCAGCAAGAGCTGACTGGAGGTGGATTTGACTATAAATACATTTGTCACCTGTCAGGACATCTTGGTGTCTCTTTCAAACACGGCTAACTCCATAATCTAACGATTAATGGCTCTTTTCCAGACTAGCAAGTGGATAGATGTATTTCCATTACCCAACTGTAATTACTTAATGTAGTCCTCTTTAAATGCCTTCATCCCATCATGTGATGGCTCAGGGGGAAAGATGAAAAGCATTTTCCAAACAAAAGGGGTCTAGAGAAGTCATTTTGGGCTAAAAACAAAAGGCTTTTAGATATGTCCCAATGGAAAGACATGCTCAAGAAGAGCGTGTTGGTCCAAAAATAATGACAATCACAGTAGAAGTGATAAGGTATATTTTCTTAATGAAGGGTGGGAAAAACTAACATGTTATGCAGGAGGTCAGAATAGATGATCTTAACAGTCCCTTCTCACTTCAAACGGCTCCCTTTACTCCCATAGTTGTCCTCTGGTTTGGGTTAGTGTTTCTCCTGATGTGTACGTGTGGCCGTGGCTAGCATGTTTAGCGCTAATCTGATCAGAAGACTTGAGTGCAGATCTCGTGCAGAGCAATTGTATGGCTACACAGTATCAGCAAAGAGGTGGTTGCCATTGGGCCAGCAAAAGTAGGACTAGGGGCTCCAAACTGGATAACCTTCTTTTCAGGTGCTCCACTTCTTCCTCAAGCCATGCTTTAGGAAGTTTTCTAACATGTTTGGTTACATCCTTTTTATTTTCAGTTCTTATTCATGTACAAATGCCTCCACATTTTGCATCCCCACCCAGAATTAGAAACAGAGGCAACTAAATAGAGGCAAGAAGCCAGGTGGTTGGATTTTTTTTTAGAGCAGAAGCAGAAAGCTCATAAGATGCTGGAGTGACCCTCAGCCCATTTGCAGATCTACAAGGCTAAGTAAACTCTGGGTAAGCACTGGAGATTGTGAATCCGTATCCAACCCAACCCAAGAATATGAACCTTTCAAAGTTACCCATGACCCTACTCCATTAGTATTTACTGGTGCCTATTTCCTGAATCAGAGGTTGGGAATTTCAGAAGAGTCCCAGGGCTTAATATGCTCAAAACCCTGGAAAACTCTCTTAGTCCTGGTCTACAGTAGGGGTGGGGACTCAATCTAAGATACACAACTTCAGCTATGCAAATAGCGTAGCTGAAGTCAACGTATCTTAGGCTGACTTACTTGGGCATCCTCACGGCAGCGAGTCGACCGCTGCCGCTCCCCCATTGACTCTGCTTTCATCTCTTGTGGAGGTGGAGTTCCCGAGTTGACGGGGAGAGCGCTTGAGGATCAATTTATCCCGTCTACACTAGACACGATAAATCGATCCTCACTAGATCAATCACTACCCGCCAATCTGGTAGGTAGTGTAGATGTGGCCTCAGAGCCCCAAACAGAAAGAATGAAACAGAGGCCAGATCCAATACTGCAGCTCTGTATGATGGTGAGACTGCATCCCAGTCCAACCCCTAAGATATCACTGCAAGAGAGAGAAAGCATGAACAAGATAAGTCACACAGAAAGCTTGTGGCTGCGAAGCTATCACCATAAAGCACCAGGGGTGCTCTGTAATCCAAGCTAAAGCACATCTCCAGCCATGACTCTAGACACATTTGCCCTCCTGCGCTTTAGAGGCAGGTGCCGCAAAGCAGCATTAATTGGCTCAGGCAGGGCTGTGGACCAGTGATCAGATATCCTGTGACAGCACTTTTAGCAATCTTTGAAATCGATAAAGCCAAGTTGCAGGAATTTCATGTTTCATTAGCATCCAGGCACAGCCTTGGGTCTAGAAGAGAATGATGTAAAAGAATGAAAAGAAGATTATCCATGATTAACATTTTAACTGCCCATTTAGCTAAGAAAAACACAGCAGGAGGCTCTTGTATTCCACACAAAATCATACAAAAGGCTCTCTTTATTAAATATACAGTATTTACAGTTTAAGACATCCTTCTGTACAGCAGTAACCATAGAAAACAAAAGAAGCTAAGGCTAAATTTGTTGTTGCTGTTTTTTAATCCTATCCAGTGTAATAAGACATGTTACATGGTCTACCAAACTGACTTGGACCGAGGCAAAGTCCTGTGGGATTCCCTTCAGAAAACCAGACGGTGGAAGGAAAAGCTAGACCTCCATTTTGTTTTGTTTTTTTACTGTAACTGAGAGACTCTTGTGCTACATTTTGGGCTTGTTGTTTAACCTACCATCATTTCAAAGGATTTTTGAGTAGCACAATGTAAAACAAATGAGAAAATGTCCTTATCTGGAAAAGACCATTTGTGTTACTTCTAAAGCGTATAGAACAAATGTTTAACTTGAGTGACTTGCTGCTTGTCTTGCCTGAGGAAGGAGTTTTGCTGATCATGTGGCTTTGTTTTTCACGTAGGGTGCAATTTATCTCAGTGCAGTGAGGGCCTGACCTAAAACCCATTACATCAACAGAAAGACTCCTGTCATTATCAAGGGGGTTTGGATCAGGCCATGAGCTTCCCCAAAGTCCTAAAGGTGACTTCAACTCACATCAAGGGCTTAAAGGGCACTTGAGTTTTGTGTGTGGAAACAAGGGTTAAAGGAATTGAGAGTTAGCCTTACTGTGCTCTTTCTTGACATGACTTATAGGCCTATAGTCAAATCCTTTAACTCTTGTTTCCACAATTCCCCCCTGAGCATCTCTGCCTCAATTTCTTCAAAGTACAAGCAGTTTCATACAAGTATTTATACCCTTTAATGACATACACTAATAAATAACAAATCTGCATTATATTTATATTATGTCCTACCCATTCCGGTAATTTCATACTTCTGTTCTCAAACATCCTTATCTTCAAGGCTAGGTCACACTAACTCTGTTGATGATCACCCATCATTCCCTAAGGAGACATGTCCAGTGAATGCAGCTATCATTTACTGGGACTGAGGAATAGAAAGTCCCAAATGTAATTTACAGGCATCAGGTCCATCTTGCTGTGGGTGATCGGAGGCTTTCTAAGTTATGGGCCAAACTCATCGACAATGAAACTCCATTGTCCTGGGAGGAATTACACCGAGGAATGAATCACTGCCAGCGTGTTTCACACCAAAGGTTTCAAGAGAGGAAGTGGGTCTGAAGCATGGTCTCTCTGTATTATTTAGACAGAAGAGATTACATGAATATTTCACTTCAAGACTCTCACAGGCAATTGCTTGTGGTTGGGGGCCTGACTAGACAAGTCTGCTTGTTCTTCTTCCCCAGTGTTCATGGAATGATGTTGGATTTCAGATGAACCTGCTGTGTCTCAAGCTCTACAAGGAGCTGTGGACTGGCTGCCTCTAAATTTTAGTTCCAAAGACACAGGGCAACTTCAGTGCATGAGAGGTGGGTTGAGTAGCAGCAGCAATGACGAAGCATGTGAGAAAATATCATGTTAAAATGATTCAAGACAAAACGGGGTCTTGGCATTGGCATGCAAATGCGAGTACATAATTTCCCATGCAGAGTACAAGGAACAGGATTGGAGTACTGGATCTGTCCTTCAGTGCATCAACTTAAACATACTTGCCAACTTTATTCTCCATCTGGATTTCTTTACTAGACCAGGAGTTGGTCAGCCTCGCTCAGCCGTGCCGCCACTACCACTGCCTGTGCTATCGAGGCTACTTGTGCTATTTATAGTCATGCTAGCTCAGTGAGATCTATTTTTCTCACCATCTTCCTCCTAATGAGTCCATCATTATGAGTCATGGTATGCAAAGGCAGTCATAATCAAATGTCATACAAGCAGCCAGCACAAGACACAGTGGCTGCTGGCTGGCAGGAGCTGGGAGAAGCAGCGCCATCCTTCAAGTTTAAGCTTGTAAAGCAGATTGGTTTGTCTGATGATCATTGTATTGGCCTAGTGGTCAAGAGACCAAAGAGGATTGCAGTGCAACTTCATGAGTGTGTTGAATATCAAACCAAGACTGTCTCATATTTCTTCTGAAAATCTACTTCCCTGAGACTTATCGGCCATCATCTGTAACCATTAATCCAAGCTCCTTACATGTATTTAAACCCCTCCCAACCTCCTCTCCCCCCACTATAGAGCCATATGGTCATCCATGCCCTGGCCACATGGGGCTTTGTGCAGCTGCATTGCTGTCTATCTTGAGGCCTCTCCTTTCGTCCCTTCAGGCCCACAAACATGATGCAGTTTTGTGGTGACCTAGAATTCTACTTTCGATGTCTCCAACTCGAGGAATATTTCTAACACACCTCTGAACCACATACTAACCCACAGAAACCTTCCCACCAGCACTGCAAAAAGAAGGACTCTGTGTGGACTCCACCTATAGGTCAAAACAACAGACTGGACTTCTACATAGATAGCTTCCATCGACATGCACAGGCAGATATTGTGGAAAAGCAGCATCACTTGCCCCATAACCTCAGTCGTGCTGAACACAATGACATCAACAGCCTCAGGAACAACTCTGACATCATAATCAAAAAGGCTGACAAAGGAGGTGCTGTCGTCATCATGAATAAGTTGGAATATGAACAAGAGGCTGCTAGGCTGCCCTCTAACTCCACATTCTACAGGCCATTATCCTCTGATTCCACTGAGGATTACCAAGAGATACTGCACCATCTGCTCAAGAAACTCTCTGAAAAAGCACAGGAAGAGATCTGTACAGACACATGCCTAGAACCCAGACCGGGGTATTCTATTTGCTTCCTAAGATCCATAAACCTAGAAATCCTGGATGCCCCATCATCTCAGGCATTGGCACCCTAACAGCAGGATTGTCTGGCTACATACATGGACTCTCTCCTCAGGCCCTACGCTGCCAGCACTCCCAGCTATCTTGGAGACACCACTGCCTTCCTGAGAAACCACAATCCTTCAGAGATCTTCCAGAAAACACCATCCTGGCCACTATGGATATAGAAGTCCTCTACACCAACATTACACACAAAGATGGACTACAAACTGTCAGGAACAGTGTCCCCAATAATGTTCTGGTAAACCCTCGTGGCTGAACTTTGTGTCTTTGCCCTCACCCACAACTATTTCACATTTGGGGACAATATATACCTTCAAGTCAGCAACACTGCTGTGGGTACTGTGACAAACCTCCAAGTCTGTACTTGTGGGTCCTGCGCTTCCTGGCAGATTTAGGGGCCTCAGAAACTCATCTAGGCCCCAGAGTGACTTCCCTTTCTCAGTATAATTGGCAAGAGTCACCACCTAGTGAGTTACCTTCATCGCAGGCCAGTATGGAAGATGGAAAAGGGGGGAGCCTGGGCCCGCCCTCTACTCCGGACTCCAGCCCAGGGACCCTAATAGTATCAGCTAAGATGGCTGACCTTTTAGGCACAAAACACAATACAATTCCCTGGGCTACTTCCCCACAGCAGTCCCCGCTTCTTCAAACTCCACTTCACCCTTACCTCAGGGCCTCCTTCCTTCAGTATGATATGTTGTCCAACACTCAGTCTCACCAACAGCATAACTTCCTTCCACAGCTCCTGACACCCACACCCACCTGACTAACTGGGAGGTTTTTATCTGGTTTCAGCCAGTCCCTGATTGGCTTCAGGTGTCCCAATTAGGCTAGCTGTTTCTACTCCTTTCTAGAAGGTTCTTAATTGGACCCAGGTGTCTTGATTGGCCTGGAGTAGCCTTTGTTTGGCTATCCAGGGAACAGGGACCTGCACATCCTCAGACTAATATACCTGCCTTCCAGCACTCTCCTATATCCTTCTGGTCTGACTCCGTCACAGTACCCACAAGGCCCCCGAATATGCCAACATTTTTATGGTTGATTTAGAACAACTCCTCCTTAGCTCTCGTCCCCAACACCCCTGCTGTATTTGCACTACATTGATGACGCGACAAGAGTCTTGTGGCACCTTAAAGACTAACAAAAGTATTGATTGACCTTGATGACGTCTTCATCATCTGGACCCATGGAAAAGAAGCCCTTGAGGAATTCCACCATCATTTCAACAATTTCCATCCCACCATCAACCTCAGCCTGGACCAATCCACACAGGAGGTCCATTTCCTAGACACAACTGTGCTAATAATTGATGGTCACATGAACACCACCCTATCCCGGAAACCTACTGACCGCTATACTTACCTACATGCCTCCAGCTTCCATCCAGGACACACCACATGATCTATTGTCTACAGCCAAGCTCTAAATACAACTGCATTTGCTCCAATCTCTCAGAGAGACAAACACCTAAAATATCTCAATCAAGCATTCTTAAAACTACAATACCCACCTGCTGAAGTGAAAAAAAAAAAACAGATTGACAGAGGCAGAAGAGAACCCAGAAGTCACCTACTACAGGACAGGCCCAACAAAGAAAATAACATAATGCCACTAGCCATCACCTTCAGCCCCCACCTAAAACCTCTCCAGCACATCATCAAAGATCTACAACCTATCCTGAAAGATTATCCCTCACTCTTACAGATCTTGGGAGGCAGACCAGTCCTCACTTACAGACAGCCCCACAACCTGAAGCAGATATTCACCAGCAACCACACTCCACACAACAAAAACAATAACCCAGGAACCTATCCTTGCAACAAAGTCCGGTGCCAACTCTGTCCACTTATTTATTCAAGTGACACCATCATAGGACCTAATCACATCAGCCATGCCATCAGGGGCTCATTCACCTGCACGTCTACCAATGTGATATATGCCCCTCTGCCATGTACATTGGCCAAACCAGATAGTCTCTACGCTAAAGAATATATGGACACAAATCTGACATCAGGAATCATAACATTCAAAACTTCAACCTCTCTGGTCACTCAATAACAGACTTGAAAGTGACAATTTTACAACAGAAAAACTTCAAAAACAGACTCCAATGAAAAGCTGCTGAACTGGAATTAATTTGCAAATTAGATACCATTTACTTAGGCTTGAATAGAAACAGGGAGTGGCTGGGTTATTACACAAATTGAATCTATTTCCCTATGTTAAGTATCCTCACACCTTCTTGTCAACTGTCTGATATGGGCCATCTTAATTATCACTACAAAAGCTTTTTTTCTCCTGCTGATAATAGCTCATCTTAATTAAATAGCCGCTTAAAGTTGGCATGGCAACTTTCATTTTCTCTGTATGTGTGTGTGTATTTTTATTATATATACATATAATCTTCCTACTCTATGTTCCATTCTATGCATCCAATGAAGTGGGCTGTAGATTACAAAATCTTATGCTTAAATAAATTTGTTAGTCTCTAAGGTGCCACAAATACTCCTGTTCTTTTTGCGGATACAGACTAACACGGCTGCTACTCTGAAATACTGTCTATTGTTTGTTATTGGCCCCTTTCTTGCAGCAAGATCTGGTAGTGCAAATCCTTGTGACTGTGTGGAAATGCCTTTGGGGCTCCATATGGGTCCAGGGATCCTGATGTACAGTCGATTTTCTAGGGCCTGAACCAAAGCCCCCTGAAGTCAATGGGAAGACATCCATTTCCTCTTGGGCACTGGATCAGATAATTTGATTGTTAAGCTCCCAGGACGGGCCCTGTATGGCACTAAACATACAGTCGGGGCTCATCTAGCATCTGGGATGGGACCATCATGCAAGCTCACTCTGGGCTCAGAAATCCCCCTTGTGGGTTATGGTATTTTTTTCCTTTGCAATATTTTCTGAGTGAAAAAGAGATTTGATACCATGTTCAGTGATCCGTCAGGAAGAATAGAGGAAGCAGGTCAGAGTCCCATCTATTTCCACTAGCCAGTGTCCCCAAACAGGAGAGAACCATTGGAAAATGGGGGAGAAGAAAATTAAAAATGCAAAACTTTGTACATGCTCCTTTAAAATGTTCTCCTTGTGAATAAATCTAAGTATTATCGTAGTCATGTGAGTGTCAGGACATTAGACAAGGTGGGTGAGGTAACATATTTTATTGGATCAATTTCTGTTGGTGAGAGAGACAAGCTCTCATGCTTAGACTGAAGAAGAGCCTGGTGAAAGCTCAGAAGCATGTCCCTTTCATCAACAGAAGTTCATCCACTAAAAGATATTAACCTCATCCACTTTGTCGCGCTAAACTTTTTAAAAGCCACATTTTCCTGGTCTTTGAGGGAAACATCCTGGTTTCTACAAACAGGAAGCACTATCACTTCATTCATGCAGGTTTTTTTAAAGCAATTTAACAACAATTTTGGTTTTTTTATATGAATCAGCAGAATTTAGATCTCATGTTTTGGGTGGGGTTGGTTTGTCTTCTTCTTTTGTTTGTTTTTAATTTGCCACAGTCGCGTACGTGTTTGATCTCAGCACATGATCATTCTCTATACGATGTTAGCATGTGTATGCTACACTTCTAATGTTTCAGACAAATCATCAGAGAAATTTATAGAGCACCTAAGTCCTAGAAGCCTCCTAAAACCTTTTAAGTTTCAAGGTACTATTTTCCATGCTTCATCTAGAATTATGCTAGAGTACGTTGGTTCTAAATAGTCAGACTTATGAGACGGAGGTATACATTTTGTCCAATGCTTTTATCAGTATTCCTGTATTTTTTAAAAACATTTGTAAGCCTAAAAGTTACAGTAAAAGGACATTAGGATGGGGGAAGGAGCTTAAGGAAAGAGAGAAAATAATAATTGTAACTTCTTGCCAGATTCCTAGCTGGTGAAAATTGGTGTAACTCCATTGAAGTCAACGGTTTTATGGCAAATTACATCAACTGAGGATCTAGCTACTACTTTATGATTGGTGTAAATGCATCTTATAATAAACCAGGTGTTTTGGTCTCATTCTTTCCTGCTACCCTGTCCCAAAAGCTGTGATGCTACTTATTTAGCTACAGTACTTTACCTCTAGTTTATATAGCTCAGATCAGATACAAAGTGGTGAGTTAAATGGCTCCAGAAAAACAACAAGAAGACTTGAAAAATCCTGAAACATAATAGGCATCCATGCAAATTCGTGAACTTATTCTGCCCAGAGTAGGATAGCAGGTCTCTTGAGATACAGATGTAACGGTGGCAGGTTTTTGTGAAGGGAATGAGGCATTGAAGTGTCCGCCAGTCTTTCCTGTGCAGGGCAGTTTCCTTCCAAAAGGTCAAAAGCTGGCAAATAAATGAATGGGTAAGAAAAGAAAAAAAGGCCGGGTGTGGGGAGGAGAGTAAGAAGGAACCACGCCGTCCATCAGATGAAATATTCCCGTTTGCACTCACTCACTGTGTTCTGCAAGTCAATGTCAGTTTTAAAGGAACTATCGAGGTTTTCTGCATATTCTTTCTCTTTCGCCTGGCTACTTCGATGTGCCTGTCTGTGCTGGTAGAGGAATCTGCTCATGATGGCCACGATGCAAAAGATGATAAATATTACGACCGCTATTACACCTGGGGAAAGAGAGGGGAAAGTAAGAACAGGAAGCAAAAACAGAAACAAAGATTTACCAAGGGACTCTGCTTAGCAGCTGTGGTAAATCAGTGTGTAACACCGACAGACCCCAGTTTTCAGTGGGCAGGATTGAACCAGGGATCTCTGGGAGCTTACAGCATGAGCCTCTATAGCATGGGCCTCAAGCCAACAGGGTGTTAGTTAAGGCTGTAGCACAGATTCGTTTAACTCTCTCTAAGGCTAGGTCTATACTACCTGCTGGATCGGCAGGTAGTGTTCGATGTATTAGGGATCGATTTATCACATCTCATCTAGACGCGATAAATTGATCCCTGAACGCTCTCCATGTTGACTCCAGAACTCCAGCTCCACAAGAGGAGTAAGCTGAGTTGATGGGGGAGGCGCCACGGTTGACTCGCCGCTGTGAGGACTGCCAGGTAAGTTGAACTAAGATGCTTTGACTTCAGCTACGTGAATAGTGTAGCTGAAGTTGCGTATCTTAGTTCGAAACCTCTCACCCTCTCCAGTGTATCTCAGGCCTCAGTTATCTTGGTGCCACTAGATGGGACAGAATGCCACACCCAGAAGGTGGGTGGGTTACAAGTGCATCCCAGTCTGGACCCAGACCTCTATACTAGCCTCACAGGTTATGTCTACACAGCAAAGATAAACTCATGGCTGGTCCGTGCCAGCCAACTCAGCCTCGTGGGGCTCGGGCTATGAGGCTGTTTCATTGCTGTGTAGGACTGGGCTGAGCCTGAACACTGGATCTCCCTCCCCACAGAGTCTGAGAGCCTGGGCTCCAGCCTGACCCTGGAAGTCTACACAGCAACGAAACAGTCCTTTGAGCCCAAGTTGACTGGCACATGCCAGCCTCAGGTGCCTTGCTGCTGTGTACACATACCCCCAGATGGCAGCACTGGGGCTTTCCATCCTTCCATGGGGGAGGATACAACCACCTTGGGTGGGATTCTCAAAAATGTCAACATTGGCCTAATTCTGCATGCCTGAAGTCAATCATTGACTTCAATGAGAGCAAAGTAAGGCCAATGCTGAGTGCTTTTGAAACGTCTGTTCCCTCATGCCTCCACCACTTCCCTTTCTGGCAAACGTTATTCATCGGGGGGCTCTCTCTTAAATTACATCTGTGTAAACTTTGTGGGAATTTGCCCTGTAGAGTCTAGGTATCACGAAAAGCAACTCACTCGCAAAGCAACAGACCCTTGGGATAAATGCTGACTGTTCATGGAATGTGGAAAAAAATACATGACGGTGTGAGGACCACTTGTGAATCAACAAACGCTTTGGCTTGTAAGAGAGTTTCCATGTGGTCTGAGGAATTCCATGACACCCCACACAGAGCTTTTAGGGAGTTCAGAAGGTAGATGAGATATGAATGATGACCAGGCAGAGGTGGGCATTTGCATGTAGCACTCACAGCTGAGTCATGGCCCAGAAAAACAGATGCTATTTTGTATGTTTAAAAGACTTAAGTTCTTCAGAACATGCACTTAATCTCTCTATTTGTTTAGGGACCATGTAGGCTGATTGTCTGTGGTCCTAACTGGAACATTGGGATGTTGCCATAATATAATTAATATTAATAATAAATGCAGCAGCAGCAGCCTCATAAAGCCCTGTGTTAGAGTAAATGAGGGTAAGGTGCTGCTGAGCCTTTGGCTGGAAATACCCTATGGACTTGTTTTCTGGAAAAAATATATTTTCTGATTGCATCACTCAGAAGAAAAAGAAGAAAAAAGTTACCTCCAATAACAGCTGAATCGCTTCTGATTGCATTGGTGAGGGGCTCCCGCTCATCCGACTTCCCAAAGGGATCTGCAGTTGAATAAATACAAAACAGCTCATTGTCTATAGACAACCTGCTGAGTTTGCTCCAGCACTTGGAATGAAGTTACCTACCCCGGTCTGCCCTCAAAAATATGTGGTTTGGGGATTAGTGAATTTGATAGAAGAGTCCTCTTAAAAACAGGTAATCAGAGGACAATACCCTGAGGCATCTTCAGAGACAAAGCTGTGCGAACAATACCCTTAGGCATCTTCAGAGACAAACGCAAGAAGAAACTAAATGGGTAAAACCAACACCCTACAATCCTACCACAATGCACCTGCTCACAATGGTAGGGAGACATTTGACCCAGATAGCCTTCTGGAAGCCTGTCAGACTGAACAAGGTTACAATGCTGAAGACACAAGACTAAGAAGCATCTAGAAAGGGAGGAGGCTAATATAGGATGTACAGGTCAGGTTCAATCTGAGGGAGAGAAAGTGCCTGGGAGGCAGGAGAGTGGTCTGTTGGAAGGGATCTCCCTCTATTCTCTAGCTCTGTCTGAACCATCCAGCCTGTCTGTATCCTCATAGGAGGGTTTTCATCTCAGCTCGCCCTTTCCTCTCTTTGGTTTTTGTCTGCAGGAACGCAGAGCTACTGTTCTCCCCTTTTACAAGCCTCCCAGGTTATCGCACATAGTCCTGTATGTGGGAGCTAGATCTGAGGGTCTCAGGAATAGATTGTCTGGCATTGCCAGGCTGCTCCTTTCAAAGGCAAGACGTGGAGACCTTGGAAAGAGATGCAAAATGCTGCAATGCCTCATTGTTATTGAACATTCTTACTTTTGTAGTTGCCTGGGCAGTCTCTTAGCGCCTCATTAAATGGGATTTTTTCATTCAAACAAGCATATTTGTGTATTAGCCAGAGCTAAATTTTCATCTTTACCCAACTTTGCTTTTGCACTCTTTGAGTTTACAAAGTGCCTGATTCTCCTTTGCCCGGCACCTGAAGCAGTCATTTACACTAGTGCAAAGCGAAGTGAGTGTTAACGGATACCATTCACAGCCAATTTCACCAATTTAAATGGCTTCACAAAGTATAGGCCACAGAGAACCTGGCCCAAGACATTCTGAGGTTTGAGGAGTAGTTCTCTTGCCAGTTGTAAAGATCAAAGCATTTCCCTTCCTGTAAACAGATGCCTACAAACTAACGGTGTTTGGGGAGAAGGGTTTGCACTTCTGCAGATCGCTGATGTTCAGAGCAGATGTAGTCACAGAGGTGATTTTGAAGTCAATGGGGATGCTGACATAAATAAATGCTCACTAGTGAGGACTACAGAATGAGCCACTCATTTGGGATATGGGCTCCCCAACTGGGACCCATTGCAGGTCTTTTGTAAGAGAACTTTCCCCACTGCATGGAGATTGGGTACCTTGAGAAGTAATCGCTCATGTACAAACAGACCTTCTGAAACACCAACTCGTTTTAGACCAGAAAAGCTTGGTTTATACATGAGATGACGATATAGCTAATTTTATGCACTATGAGGCAGATCCTTAGCTGGTGTAAATGATCATGACTCCATTGAAGACAATGGAGTCAATCGAGTTATGACACATTACGTCCTCGGAGGAGCTGACCTATGGCTTGCAGAGAGAATTCTGACTGGTGACACAAGTCACCTGCTGCGATTGCATGAAATAAATAAGGGGTAAATAAGACTTTGGGTCTATATGTCCATTGTGTAAACTGTTGGGCCATACATGCTATCAAAGAGTCTTTAGTCTTTGACCAAAAATTACTTGAAGCTAAAGGACTTTTTTTAAAAAATCCAAAACAAGTTTTGGGGATTTAAAGGTAACTTTGAGTTTCTTTCTGTGGTTTAATCAGAATGCAGGCTGACAGACCTTAAAGGTTCTGCGAATTATGTTTCACCCAAGAAATAAAGTCAGGACTCAAGACAACGAGGTGTTTGTTGCAGAGAAGCAGATGGCAAATGACAGCAAAACCTTTCCCTGTGGGATCATGGTAAATTCTGCAGCCAAGGAGGGAAAAAAGCACTGTGTCTCATAGGAGGTTTTAATAGGACATTCTTTCCCTTTTAGATATGACCCTTGAGATAACAGCGCATGAAGAAAACTGGCACCAAAGGGCATCTCGGTGAAATGGGGACATGCAATGTCTCACATGATTTCCCCAAGCAAGAATTTTTGGTACAGTATCCGACTTATGAAAGTTCTTTGGGATATATCATTTAAATACACAAGATCCAGATCCTCCACTGATGTAACCTGTCAGCTAAGGATCTCACCCTCAAAATATAATAATGACCACTAATACATATTTTCTGTGGAAAAAAAACAACATTTTTAATATACTGTGATATTTTCAGTATTTTAATATACTGTAAACATCCTGGTAAAGTAAAACATCAGGGTGCCATCAATGTGGAATTAGAGTAGCATCTAGTATATGTGCTACCATGGAAGAGAGAGACTGATTTGTGGAGCATTACAAAATATTACCGTCACAGGAAGTCACTTTTTCCCGCAGATGTTCCAATCAAAAATTTTGTGTGTGGATAAATCAACCATGGCTGAATGGATTTTGTTTGAAAGTAATTTGTTAAGAAACTTTCCTGAAGTTTCCTAATCTACCAAACATTCCAAGTTTGAAAGAAAGTGCTTTAAAAATTCTCAAGTTATGAACATTGAAAGCTTTTTCACACATTCACAGCAGGATTTTCAGGCAGGTATCTTTGCTGTATAACTGGCTTAGAAAATTGGCACACATATGTACAGCAATCTGAAGTCTATTTTTTGTTCTCAGACATGCAGAGATGAGAAATCAAGAACTGATAAACTAAGAAATGCACAGTAAAGCTGAAGATTAATCCTTAACTCTGCCCTCCTGTGATTATTCCTTAAAATATGGTCTCTATCTCTATATATCAGAATAAATTAGATGTAAATTAATATAAAGTACATTGGCACATAAAATAGATGTTCTTATATAATCATTACTTACAGTATAGAACATACAGTTTTCGGAACTGGCTTAATTTAAGTCTCAGAGAGATCTACAAAACAAGCCCACTTTGAATGTTGAGATTATATAAGGTATCAGTTATCATGATAAAAGGGTGACCATATTTTAAAGCATAAATAGGCAGAGATAACATTGAGCTTTCACCATGACTCTGCATTAGTGGATATCTGAGTGCTTATCTAATTTTAACACTGCCCTACATCTAGTTAATTGCAAGATTTAAATATAAAAGTCTAAATCCTGCCCAGTGATATCTGAAATTAGAGTTTTGACTCACTCTTTGAGACCTAGACTTTATCCTAAATTGTCTCCTTCTTGACTTTACAGGTTGGCCTTGAGATAAGTGAGAGCAAAATTTGACCCACAGAGTGATGGACGGTGTTTGTGTGTAAACACACATGTGAATCCATGCGTGCCTGCATACACACAGCAATCCTAAACCATTCACCATTAACGAGACATGGTTCTTCAGTTAAAAAACAAAAGCACACATCAATTGGAATTCATTCCTCCCACGGAGAGCAAGTGTAATTATTTCTCCCTATGCAAAACGCTAATAGCATCATTCATTTTCTGCTGAATACCATGGGTAGAAGCTGAAAGAAAGGGGGATCTGCTGCAAGTCCAAATGTCAAGGAAATAAATGGCATTAGGATAGAAAACAGAGGAAGTTTTATGAGTTATCCAGCAGAGAAGATAAAGTGAATTCATAGTTCAAAATATTAAAAAAACCCCTAACTCTTCCATTTTTTACTCCTTTCTGGTTATTAAGATCTCTGCCACATCCACTAGTGACTAAAACAGTGACTTGTGTGTCTCTCACTGGGGTGACAGTACTACAGCTGCTCTCTGGGTTCTTCCCTCTTCCCCTCCCCCGGCATACTAATACACATATGCAAACCACTTAAGATTCTCAGAGGACAATTTCATGGTTGCAGAGGAAAATGAACTGCTTAGGATCATCAGCTAGTAACATTCAAGTTATGTGCCTTCACTTAAACAAAGCAAATGATACACATATTCAGTGAAAGATACACAGAGTAACACTTATGCATTGATAGTATAAGGAGTAATGGTCTCAAGTTGTAGAGGGGGAGGTCTAGGTTGGATATTAGGAAGCACTATTTCACTAGGAGGGGTGGTGAAGCACTAGAATGGGTTCCCTAGGGAGGTGGTGGAATCTCCATCCTTAGAAGTTTTTAAGGCCCGGCCTGACAAAGCCCTGGCTGGGATGATTTAGTTGGGGATTAGTTTGCTTTGAGCAGGGGGTTGGACTAGATGACCTCCTGAGGTCTCTTCCAACACTGATATATGATTCTATGATTTCCACTAGATTTTACTTGAGTAAAATTACAACTAGTATATGGCATGATTCCTCAGGCTTCAGGATATATGCTGGTCAGGATCTGGGGTCAGAAACAGTTGTGTTACATGCAACACCATCCCAGGTTTTTTCCTTTGAAATCTCCAGCACTGGAGCCATGATACTAGACTTCTTGAACTGCCTGCAATGACAACTGAAGTCCCATGTTCCTGAGACAGAATTTGGACTAACCTTTGCAACTCGAGTTTTACTTTCCTCTAATGTCACATTCCTGTGGGCATTTTTTGGGCAATACAGGATCTTAACCAGTTGCTTAGGATCAGGCTCTAATGATTATCAGGATAAAGCCTTTTAGTGGGTGAGGACATGAATAGGCTTTATTTGTGCATCCCTATCACTTGTGTGTTGATGTCTTCCAAGCCATCTTGCTTCTAGTATCACACTTACCATGGCAGCAAGAAGCAAATCCCACTCTGAGCTCTAAAAGGCTGGTTTAATGGAAGCCTTAGTTTCTTGACAGAGCATACCTGATGAAGAATATACTGTGGTGACGGTGTTCGCATCAGCCTCTGCTATGTATCCACAACTCGATTCAGTCAAGGAGCCTTTGACAGTCACAGGGGCTATGCTGGGATGTCGTAAGGCAGCCTTCAGTGGAGCTATGTGATTGTATTGGACAGAAGACAGGCATCCAATAAAGCCATGTGAGTTCGCCCTCAAGACTTCAGAATCTAGCCCCAGAATATCTGCAACACACAACACAATCAGAAGGTGTTATAAATGTATCCTTTTGCGGGTTGATTAAAATATCCTTTGCTAGCTTACCTGACCTTATTCACTCGTTCATCAGCTTCTCACCCAATTGCCTCCTTCTTCCTCTGGACCCCTAGGTCTGTGACAATATCCACATTTAAATCCCTCTTAAAGATGCATATCTTCCAGGCTACTTATGGTGAATGGAGTCGGCTTGTAAATAAATAGCTTCCGTTGTTCTCTTTCCCCTAACCAGTTTCTTGTTATCTGTCTGAAAAGCACCTAACACATATTTGGTGCTACCATAAACTATCATAAATCATAGAATGTAAGGCTATAAGGGACTACTGAGCTATCTAGTCTGATCTCCTGCAGGCTGCCAAAATGCTAAAGCCAACAACTGAAATTAGACCATGGCATTACAGTCTACAGGAGACTAAACTATTATGTGCCATAGGCAGAGAATAAGAGGGACCAAGATGCACCAGTTCCTGAGATCCCTTCAATGTCAGGGAATTGATTAAGTAAGATATACCCAGATGAGCCTGGCAAGTGACCAGCACCCACTGGTGCTGCAGAGGAAGGCAAAAATAAATAAACAAATAAAGAAAAATCCCAACATCACTGCCAATCTGACCTGGGTGAAAAATCCTCTCTGACCCCACCTCTGACAATCGGTTAAACAGTAATACTGATTATCTTCAGGCCTGAGGTAAGATTCATTTTTCAACACGTTCAGTTTCACAGAGCTGTCAGAGGTGGACAAGCCATAGCAGACCATCTGCTCTGTCCATTGCTGACAATACAGGACTGGTCGGTGATGCTCATTATCCGGTACTTCGTATAGTCTAATGTTGAATGTCTCATGTGCTTGGGCTTCCCAAATTACCCTGGGGAAAATATTCCACAGTCTACTAGACCTATATATCTACCTACTTATATGCCCCTGTCACCATGGTATGAGACTCCGAAGTATTTACAAACGGAAATATCAATCACTATCTTTTTTCCCTGATGGTAGGAGAAATAGCTTAATTTGCGTATGTGGAATTAGAGAGTACATGTACATTTAGGCCCTATTAGGGGAACGCTAATTCAAAGGTATACATTTTGGATTTAGTTTTGAATGCAGCAATGTCTGATGCTTGAGAAAGACAGTGAAGGATGGGTAAGCCATTTTTTCTTTCTCAATAAGCCCCATTTATTCACTTTCTAGGAACTGAAATTCATACTGTTAAGAGCTCTATGACTTGCTATGTACATCTTGTGCTAATATAAGGAAAAAAACAAAATAAAAAAAGCCTCGTTGAATGTGAGATCAGTGAAATTTTGTCTACTGGTAGTGTTAGAAACGTGTAGTTTATAGTATTGCAAAACTGGGATTCCCAGCTTCCTCGTTTGTTTCTACCCATTCATATTGCAAGACAATGGCCCTTAAAAACAGATCATTTTGATTACCATCATACATATTTCCCAGTCTACAAAAAATAATTTTATTAGCTGATTTCATAAAACTGTCAGACTTAGAAATTAATTCCCCCCCAGCCAACAGTTGACAGTTCACATCTCAAAATCTTCTGGGTCATACAGGGCCTGAGCCAATACCCAGTGAAGTTGATGGGAGCTGGTTGAGGCCCACAAAGCTTTGGTTACAAGCTTTGAAAGGAAAACAAACTTAAAGGCCAATTACAACAAAGTGGTAAGCAGAGTGACTTGATATTAAAATATCATCTCTCAGCACCTGCCAGGGTATGGACCGTAAGCTCATTCAAAGGTTAGTCCTGGTTAGTCCTCAGTGAGTGGAAAATTGTTGATCCCTTTCACGTAGTCTGCTATTTTATGCCTGGCTGTGGTGTTGAATGTGGATGAAGGCAAGGCCAAGAAGCCAGTTTTACATACTAAAAAGAACAGGAGTGCTTGTGGCACTTTAGAAACTAACAAATGTATTTAAACATAAGCTTTCGTAGGCTACAGCCCACTTTGATTCATAGAATGGAACGTAGAGTAGGAATATATATATTTATATACACACACACACACACACAGAGAACATGAAAAAGTGGAAGTTGCCATACCAATTCTAAGAGGCTATTTAATTAAGATGAGCTATTATCCGCAGGAAGAAAAAAACTTTTGTAGTGATAATCAAGATGGCCCATATCAGACAGTTGACAAGAAGGTATGAGGATACTTAACATGGGGAAATAGATTCAAGTTGTGTAATAACCCTGTAGTGATCCCGAGTGGTCTCCCTCCAATTGGGAGGGTGAGGGAGCCGGGGATACCCCTTGGAGGGTGGAGCCAAGACCGCCCCGCCCCCCTCGCCAGAAGTACAAAGGCGGGACTATAAAAGGCCAGCCCTGCAGCCCAGAAGTGGGAGAAGCAGGGGAGGAGAAGGACGCTCTGCCGGATCTGCTGCTGCCTGGAGGCGACTTGAGCTTGCGCTGTGCTCCAACTCCTGATGCCAAAAGCGACTGGCCTGAAGTACCCACCGCCGTGTACACGGAGGAACCGGACTCTGACTGGACAACAGAGGTACCCACTTCCTGAGTCCGCCGCCCCCACCCTGACCACGGAAATCCCCTAAAGACTGTTTATTGCTTGCTGGCTGCCTGTGCCCTGAAGCCCAGGGTAGAGCCAGCCCTCTCCAGTCTGTTGTTTGCCTGCTGGCTGCCTGAGCCTGAAGCCCATGCCCCAGCTCGCAAGACTGTTTATTGCTTGCTGGCTGCCTGTGCCCTGAAGCCCAGGCTAGAGCCAGCCCTCTCAAGACTGTTGTTTGCCTGCTGGCTGCCTGAGCCTGAAGCCCAAGCCCCAGCTCTAAAGACTGTTTATTGCTTGCTGGAGGCCTATGCCCTGAAGTCCAGGCCCCAGCCCTCGAAAGACTGTGTGGTTGCTGGCTGCCTGTGCAGTGCCCAGACTAGAGCCAGCCCTCTAATGACTGCTGTTTGGCTGTTGCCAGCTACCTGAGCCCCGGCAAGTCCAGGCCCCAGCTGCATCTCAGGACTGAGTTGCTCGCCAGTCCCTTCCCAGAGCCTGAACCCAGCCAGTTCGGACCAGCCCGAGGGGTCTCCCTCCGATTGAGAGGGCGAGGGAGCCCTACAAACCCATACTAGTTACTTCTTTGGCTCCTGGATATTATCATTGTGCAGAGTACTTAGGCAAGTTGAGTTACACACCTGCTTAAAGTTAATGCAATTTGGTATTACCTATGGATTTACAGATGGACCTTGTACACCAAGCTGATATACCCTTATGTGCATGCAATGTGTTAAAGTCTAATTCTACGATCGCATACTATTGTTCCTATGTGACCCCGCCTCATTCAACCCACAGGATGGACGCACGCGAGAGCAGAATGAAGGTTGAGTAGGCAACAATAAATCTGGCAGGTTTTTTCTAACTTTCGAGTACTTGACTTTGCTAATTAAATACATTATGTAACTCCTTTAATGTAGTAGGTTTCGGGGGTGGAGGGATGGAAAAGGAAAGTTGTTTAGGTTGCAGAATGGTTAAATATCCCAAACTACAGGTCTTCACTGAATTCCATGTTATCCTTTGGCACTTATGATTGCTAATCATTGTCTGACGCTCTCTGAGATGGCTTTAGAAAAGAAACACTTAGGTTTGGCATGTTCCCATGCAGAAATTCAGGCATAACTTTACTAAGTGTTGCTGTTTCTTGGCCACCCCAAATGTAGGGGTCAGATGTCACTCTAAAGTTCTGGACTGGAAGGAAGCCTGCAGTAGCACCTAAGTCTGCAGGTGGTGTCACTACGGCAACTGTCAGAGAGCCATCTTCTAGGAGCAAGAACAGACACAAGCAAAATGCAGGTGTAAATGGCAAGCACATTCTGTGTTTCCCCCCAGGAGAGATGTTTCGAACGACAACAACAAAGATTGTCTCAACGGAAATACATCCATCCCTGATGTAGGACACAATCTGTAACTTTCAGGAGTTATACTTTGGTCTTTCTGAAAGTGTGTGCGCACAGGGGGAAGTGGAAGCTGTATAAATTAATATGGGAAGACCTATAACAACAGATGGTGGGGTTGCCAGGAGAAGGAAAGCATTGGCTGTATATTTCTGAAGTGGAGTGTAAAAAAATATGGGAAAACAGTGATTTAGAGCATCTTCTGTCTTCATGGAAGTTCCAAAAATCTTAGTAAACATTACCAAACTCATCTATTCTTGCTTCTTTATCATCTCTAACGCAAGGGGTGAATATTTCATATCTCACAGAGCTAACACTATCTGAGTTGCTTCATTCTCTCTCCACCTGCCAAAGGGGAAACCTAATAAATACTGAATTAGGTTTCATGGTAGTTTGAAAAGCCTAAGAGATGTTATATGACAGTTTCATTAGTTATTTGAAATCAGAATTAAGGGCCCAACTGGACTAGCCACTAAAGGGATATTACATCTGAAAAAGCGAGAATGCTCAGACAATGATCATGCTTGCAAAATTATAGTTTTCTTTACAATTTAGTTTTGAGTTCAGTCTTGAAAGCCCTCAGAGTGCAGATTTTTCACCGAAGCCAATAGGAGTTCTGTGTAATTTGAGCTTGCAGGTTTGATCCACTGTTTGAATTCTCATATGGACAGGGCAAATCCATAGTAATATCAGACATAAGGCAAACAATTTTAACTTTGAGGGTAATTAACCATTAAAACAGCATACTCAGTGTTGCAGTGGATTCACCAGCATTTTAAGTCTTTAAATCATAAACTCTTATCTAGCAGTCTAAATTTGGCCTCCAGGACCTCTCTCCTATGTCACTGGTACCTAAGATGTACCGTGCCCACCGGTCCTCACCAGCACTGCACATAAGTCTGACTAGATGTCTGGTGAGATCCACAACCTTTGCAGCCAACAAGCAATTTACCATGTGGCTCTTCCAGTGACCAAAAACCCAGCTATGCCTATTTCTAGTGATTGACTCTACCATTACTATTACCTCTCTTCCTAATAACTGGGTTTCCCTCCATGAAGAGGTATTCTTAGTGAGAGAGGATACCATGCCATCGTCTGGAAGGAGGGTCCCAAGTATGGGATAACTTCCCTTGGCTCCAGCTTGATGTTCTCCTTCCCTGAGACTTTCATCCTTCTTAACAGCATACAGGCTGTCAGACTGGAGGTGGGAGTGTTCTGTGTCCTCAAAAGTCTCACCTAGGTACCTTTCTGTCTCCCTTAGCTACTCCAGTTCAGCAACTCTGGTCTAAAGAACCCATATTGTATCCCTGAGGTCCAGGAGGTGCTTCCATCCTGTAAACACATATGCCACCTGCCCCAAAGACAGGAAAAAGTACATGTTTCATTCAGTGCAGTAAACAGGGCAGGCCCCATTCTACTTCTGCCTGCATTCATTTAACTTTTGCAGGGTTTTCCTGATGTTTATTGTTGCAGGGGGAGCATTATTGGCCTGAGTTTAGAATATGATTGAATCTTTTCCAGCTTGTTTCTGATTATTTCATTACAGTATTTTGTGATACATAAACAGTGTCATACAGACACATGAATCATAGTGGCCATGCCTACGATGTATGACGAATCACCCAGAAATTTCCATCTAGGTCAATAGGTTTGAAGGCATTTTGTGATTTACTATGAAAAAGGCAAGGACTTTATGGTGGCTCCTTTTTCTGGATTGTAACAAAGACTAAATATTTTTAAAAAACCAAATTGCAAGGTCTTTGGCACAGGGTCTGTCTTATTATGTTTGGACTTTGCAGCACCTAATAGAACGAGTCCCCTAATCCTAATTGCGGCTCTGGAAGCTCCGATAATACAAATGAATAGTAACAATAAATCAGGCTTCGTTCACAATGTCCTCTTGCACTTAGAACTACACATCAGTGCCTGGCACTGTCACAAGGTAGCTACAAGTAAGGAACAGAGTAATTGGCAATGAGATTCTGTGCTGGTGCACACCAGCCAGGGAGAACATCACACCTTGCTGTGCTTGTTTCCCAACTACTACTACTCCAAAGGGCAGGAGTGGGCCCTCAGAGCTCTGCTGGAAGTAAGTCTGCAATTACAACATGCTCTTCAGAAGCAAAGGGGTTGATTTCTTTTTTAAAGAGGCAGAAAATAACTATGTTCAAAGGGCCAAGACAATCAAGAAGGACTTGAAAAATTTGCCTTTGAAAGTATGTGTTTTTTTTCCCAATCATGTAATAAGGCTATTAAGTGTGTTGGAGACATCGGCTCAAAGGGGCTTCTGAAGGTGAGACAAAGAGAAAGCATGAGAACTTTTCTGTGTCCTGTTTATTTCCCCTAAGCTATTTTTAAAAGTCAGTTTTATGCTTGTGACAAGAGTCAACTTGACAGCACTGAAGATTAAAGTCCGCTCTCCCTAGGCCCACTTTTTCTCCCATTGAAGTCCATGAGAGTCTTGCCATGCACTTTTCCAGTGGCAGTTTTGTCACTGAGTTCAATGGAAGTAGATAGACCTTCAGTTTAAGTTCTCCCTTAGTGGGCCTTAACCCTTCAGTGGATGG
Organism: Dermatemys mawii; assembly: GCA_007922305.1. Classification (NCBI taxonomy): domain Eukaryota; kingdom Metazoa; phylum Chordata; order Testudines; family Dermatemydidae; genus Dermatemys; species Dermatemys mawii. The sequence continues at coordinate 4,512,678 of ML677353.1, forward strand.
ACCACGGATGGAGGCTGAGAGGATCATTTAATCTCCATGCTGATGCAATGCTTGGCCTTTTTTCGTAGCCTGGCCAATAGAAAGGTGGTTTTGTAAGAGTAAAACCAAGAACATCACCTGGTTTCACTGTGGTGGCTGAACAACCTTGGCAAGGTTACAGTTGGCCGCGAACCAATGGGCTGGCTTTGAGTTAATGACAGAGATGTGCTCTCATTCCTGCATCCGTTATCAATATGTGCAGCTAGAGGTCACATATTCTAGGCACATAAATAGGCTGCCGTGTCCTGCTACAAAATTGAGCAACACTGCTGATATTGGGTTTAACTGGGGAGAAACATAATGTGCATCTGGGGCTAGATCCAAGCTGCCATGAAGGCAGCTTGGAGTACTCCTGCACTCATGGTACATATCTACACCAAAGTCAGCAATTAAAACCAGGGAAGGATTTCTCCTACTTATGACTACCCTTAGGGGGCATAGAGCTATTGTAGCTGCTTCTAGTCCACCCTTCTCTGGACCAAACTAGTATAAGGAGCAAGACCAGACAAAAAGGTGTAGTGGGGCTTACACTACAGGCATCTTAAGAAAGGATCCTGGGCACTCAATGCAGCATAGAGCAGTCTCTGACTCTAGAGTGGGATGGGAGTAACTACTGTGACTTAAAAGAGTACCTCTACACTGCAAGAAAACAGCCACGGCTGGCCTGTGTTGGCTGGCTCAGGCTCGAGTCAGCTGACATGGGCTGGCCATGGGTGTTTTATTGCAATGTTGACCTACCCAAAGACACCACTGCCACTGGGCTTTCCAAGGAGCACAAAGAACAGAAACAATGAGCTGGCCCTTTGGTCCCAATTTATGGAGCATTTCACACAGTGGGGAGTGTGCATGACAGCTTTCAGTTCAGTATGCTCAGCCAAGCTAATTTGTCCCAGGCATCTTATATATATAGACGGATGACCGCAAGGAAGGATGGTCTTGTAGTGGAGGTGCTGGATAGGGGGCTCAAATCTGTGTTCCATGCCAGGCCTTGACTTTCTGCATGACCTTGGACAAGTCATTTGGGACCTGAATCCAACGCTTATTGACGTTAATGGAAGGATTCCCACTGGATCAATGAGCTTTGGATAAGTCCTTCCATGTTACAGCTCTATGTTTATAAAATGACAACAAAAAAGTAGGGGGATGATCATACCTCCCTGTCTCAGAGGGATGCTGTTAGGATAAATTCAACAAATGCTTGGATACTATGGCACTGGGGAACATCTAGTTACCACAGATAGACAGACAGATTTAAATTTAAACTTAGTATTCAAGACAAGCAAATACAGCAGAGTAGTATCTATAATCTTTAATGTATTTATCCTCACAACACCTGCAAGGTAGTGAATTGCTATTATCCTCATTTTACTGATAGGAGACATAGAGGCTTGCCAGGGGCCATACAAGAAGTCTGTGGTAGAGCAGAAAATTGAGCCTCTGTTTCTTGATGCCAGATTAGAATCCTTTGATTTAAATAGGATGAGGATTTCACCTCCGGACTGCACCTCCAAAACCAAGGGCAACCCCCAGAACGGGGCAACCGGGATGCAGAAATAAATAAGAGTAAGTGGCTTTGGAACAATGAAAGTGCAGCTGGAGAAGCTGCAGAGTAATTTAAAAATATCTTATTTTATAAAACTGTTGTTTGCAAGAGCTAAAGGCGGGTTTATGTGGTTCTCAAAGGAAAATTGTCATAAAAGAACAAAATGATTTTTTGTCACTTCTCCTCAAAGCTCTCCTGTGATTTCTAAGCTAATAGGAAAGGAAAGGGGGGGAAAAACACAAAAACCCCAAGGCCCTAGAAAGCAGAAGAGGTGACAAATATCTGGTTAGGCAGCAAAGGCTCAGAGAACTTGACATACAGTGTTGAAATGGAGCGGTGAGGAAATGGAAGGTCGTGATTGGGCAGGCAGAAGGGGAAAGTCTGGGGAGAGAGTTTCAAAAGACCATGGTACTCATCAGTTCTCACTCTGGCACCTAAACAGAGGGTCAGATTTCCACAACAGCTGTGCTTCCACTTAGCCTTTTAACAGGTTTTAATTAATGGGAGGTCCTGGGTTCTGAACCCTTCTGAACTTCTGGCCATTTCACTGAGTAACCGAGCACTTGTGAAAACCTGAACTCAGGTGAGTGCTAAGCAGGTTTGAAAATCTGGCCCTTGGATAACTGAGCAAAGAGAGATGAATGGAGGAAAAAGACAAATTCATATCTGAGTCCATTCTTATGGAGCAGTAGTATTGATCTGCCATTGGATTACATATGAATGAACACCGGTAAGGAAGCATTGTAAGTGTTTTTTATGTTAGACCCATAATAATAATGATCCTATCACTTATACAGGACCTGACATCCCAAAGCGATTGGGCCCAACCCTACATTTTGTACTCAGGCAAATCTCCTATATGATGTTTGTGAGATGTGACGACTGCAGAACTGAGCTTCCACCCTTCTGACTAAAAGGCGGCTACCTCTGGGATGAAACATGGAAGCTGTTTAATAGCGCTCAACATACAACAGTTCGAGACACGGACTGAAGAGCACTGGCGTATGCAACCAGAATAGAGGGGAGAAGTTTGGTTAAGGAAAAACGTAGTTTAAAACTGGATTTGAGAAGAAGAACCAGGGCTAAGACACCTGTTTAATTAACTATTGGAGTTCTGTAGGCCAAATTCTACATCTTCTACATACAGCAGTCACTTCTCCCGCCATTTGAGTAGAAGGTTTCCAGCTCAGGCAACACTACAGAACTTTAATAAAGGAAGTGAAGAATAACGTATCTACCTGAAGTTACAGGACAAGCGAGATAAACAGAAGAGGGATTTGTCCATGACACAAGCTGTCTGAAACCTCCATTCTTCTAACAAGTATAATAGGAACTTGAGGAATTCTGTTTTACAATTTGGTGGAAGCAGATGCTTTCAGCAACACAATGGGACCTTGTACAACTGGGGATTAGCTTAGCACTGAGTCAGAAGAAAGAGTGCCAACTACTGAGGCACCTAAACCAGCTCTGCAGAGCTTGGGTTGCTGTTGGAGGCCTTTTCTCTACAGGCAGGCCAAGCCCCAACTACAAAAAAGATAAAATATCAGTCCCTTTACCTGGCAAAGAATGATACTGAGTGTGCTGCTGCTTTTATGTACAGTTAATAGCTCACAAGTGGATGGATGTCTATTTTTTGTGTCGGCCAAAAACGCTTTCAATTCCACAGGCTTTGGGGGGCATTAGTGAACCTTTAAAGGGTCGTGGTAAAAGAGACGTCAGCGGTAAGCATTGCGGATGGCAGTCTTGATTTGGATGTCCAGGTTTGCTGTGGAACTAGCAACAGCATTCTCTTGTCCTAATAAAGAGGCTATTAGGTTCTTAACAGGAATGAATAGGAGTACTTATATGACAAAAAGTGGCCCACTTGACAACAGAAAAATAAGCTTCTGGTAGATTCTTCCTGGCCCTGAGATGGGTGTGCAGTGTTAGAGGGGAGGGAATCAAACAGCCACCCCAGCTCACAAAGGCCTGTGTAAACAGAAGACAGAATTGCAGCTCCTACACTGTACGAGAGCCTAGAGATGGCTTCTCTGATGCAGTACTCAGGTAGTGTGGAGGGGGGCATATGGGCCCCAAAGTGGCTGGGGAGGAGCTGAGGACATGTCTCTACCCTGCCCTAAGATGAGATAAGATGGAGCTGCCCAGTCACAGAGGGGTAGTGAGTTGTACATCACACAGGGGCGTATATCAGGGCATGCTGAGCTTCGGGAGTGCCTCTATGCTGCCATAGGGTGCTGGGTCTTCCCACCATCCTTTTCTAGATGGCTCAACAAGAGGTGAGAGGTTAATGCTGCTATCAGGGCAACTAACTCACATCGCCAAAGCTTCTACCAACAAGCTTTTCCCTGGGCTTCTGCTACTAGGTAATAAGAGCTCTGTTGTAGTCAGCCCTTACAGGTTAAAAAAACCTTACCAAACTGCACAGATAATTATAGAGCCTTAGCAGAACAAACGACCAACCAGCAAGTCATCTGCACAGCCTACCTGAGACCTTGCCCAAGGTGAGCGATTTGACGGCCTTGAAGTCAATCTCCGAGAGGTTGTGCTTGAGTTTGAGAACTTGATCAACCTGGAACAGGTCAATAAAAACAGTTAATTACTGAGACATGCAGAGACCCCTGACGTCTCTTAGACCAGCCCTATAAAAAAGCTCCACACTGGATACAAGTAATGCCTGTCTCCCACTGATTGCAAAGTGAATGCGCTTAAATTTTTCAGAAAAAGACAAAAGGTGTTTCAGAGTATTCATACGGCAGGCCTTTAAAGAAATCTTTCCTGCAGGGAACTAGAAAATATTTGACGTGCTTATGCCCCCACTGAGAATTCTGATTGCAACAGACAGGCAAACAAATGAAACCCGGCTGGAAATTGACTGTCAAGGATTAGCAATACATGGAAAAAAGTTACAATATAAAGGAATATTATAAGATCAGCGTGTGGAATAAATCCCAACCTTTAGTGTGAAGCTTGCTTTAGATGCAGGTCAGAATTGGGTCCACCTACTTCATGTGCTACATGAACTTAGCTAATCCCTGTATATAGTTTTATGCCCGTACCTTGAAACTGAAGAGAAAAAGAAAGTGTGATGCTCTCTCACTGCCTTTTCCTTACCTCTCTCCTCCTTTCCTGTCTCTGACTGTCCCTCTCTTTTCATTACTGACTGGCACAAAATACCAGTCAGCCCTAGCAAGTAAGCAGAAGCTTGCCAAAAAAGCTGCCGGAATTCCCCTGGGTAGGAAAGCACCAGACATGGCTGTGCGCTCATTCCCCTCCCTTCCTTTGAGAAACAGGACAGCACAAGGTTACTTGTTAGCCCTAACAGGTTGCCTACCGGGTTCTGGACTCAGCCTGGCTTCTCAAAAGGACAGTGAGAATTACGCGTTTGGAGAGCGATGGTGTGTAGGACTTTGGGGTTCTCATCAGCTGGTGGAAGGTTGTCACCGTTGATGAGGCAGATGCATACTAGAGGCTAAATTACTAGGGTAAGTACTTACACAGCTAGTCCGGCTGAAGTCAATGGGACTGTTTATGTGAATGGTAATAGTCACACAATCTAACTCTATCACTCCTTCCTCCTCCTCAGATAGTCAGACTATGGGTCACATTCAACTCTGGGACACGCACACATGAAAGCAGTGAGATTCCCATATGCCTTCACTCGCTATGGCTCTGTTGTTCAAATTTGGCAATACACTGAGCTTGATTAGTTTATGGAGGGGGTGGTTTGATGAGGCGGCTGACAATGGTATATGGCCCATCTGTGCCGGCTATTAGCAAATATCTCCAACGACCAGAGATGGAACACTGGATGGGGAAGGCTTTGAGTTGCTACAGAGAATTCTTTCCCAGGTGCCTGAGGTTTTGTGCAGGGTCTTACCCACTTGCTCAGGATCTAATTGATAGCCATATCTAACTGATAGGAAGGAATTTTCCCAAGGTCAGACCGGCAGAGGCCATGGATGGGGGAGGGGAAGAGAGGGTTGCGTTCCTCTGTGACATGGGGCATAGGTCATTTGTTGTTTTCTAGAGTAAATGGTGGATTCTCTATAACTTGAAGTCTTTAGATCAAGATCTGAGGACTTCTGTAACTCAGCCAGAGAATATGGCCCTGTTGCAGGACTGGGTGACCTCGGTTCTGTGATCATGATGGCCCCTTCTGGCCTTAAAGTCTCTGAGTCTGATGATCTGCATCATATGCCTTATTTCAGATTATAATCAACAAAATCATTTGAGAATGCAATCTGGTAAGAACTATGTTCTGCCAGCCTTGCTCATGGTGGGGCCAGATTGTGAATCCCTTGCTCCCATCTGCAACTAGGTATTTGCACAATAGTGTCATGAAGCCTACTAAGTAAGCCCCTTGAAATCAACAGGACTGTTTGTGGAGTAAGGTACTAGTTAACGTTGGGTGCAGGTAGTGAGTAGGACCCCGAAAGTAAACCATGGCAGGTAGGTTTGTTACCTGAATGACGAGTTCTTTTCCTTCTCTGTTAATCTTCACGTGGTGTAAATCCCGGTTGGCAAGATTTCCAGAGTCAATGGAGAAAACGAGGAAGCCATCCTTACTCAACTTGTATCGGACTTGTAAGCTTCCTTAAAAGGAAAGCACATTTCCACTTATAAAATGTGTATCCATAACTAGGTACAGTTCAATAGCTTTGCGCAATACTTTTTATAAAAGCAGTGACACAAATCAAATTGATAATAAAGAAGTTAAAATAAAAATGGTCAAACTTTAATGAAAAGCATGACAAATAATTTGTTGGAAACTTCCTTCGCACATCTTACAAATTCTATTGTGCAGAAATATAACTGAAATGATCAAGCAAATAACCATATTAAAGGAATGCGTCTTTCTCTCCATAGGGCACACGTTTAACATTTGCACAATATTTGATCTATATTAGACTCCTTTGTATAAATGATCATTTCCACCAGAGGGCATACAGGTCTGGAGATGTTTCATTACAGTAATATTTGTGGGTTTTATTATTAGTCTGCAAGACGATAGCAAAGTGAAATGTAACGGACAATGTGTTGTACTTTTTTTCAGAAAATGAGAATGGTTCTAGTTCATCTAAAGTTATGGCATTTCTTTTCAATCCCAAAGACAAACAAATCTTTCCTTGCTCTTTTGTAACAAAACATCAGTTGTGGTTGCCCAGCACTTGTGGGGGAAAAAAAAACCAATAGGAAATCCACAAGTGCACAAAGTAAGAAAGGAAATGTATCACTTTAAATCTTTCCATAAAAGCTTAAGGACAAAAAATATGATTTTAAAAGCTCTGGGAAAAAATGCACTGACTGGATCCTTTTAATTATTATTTTTTTTTTTTGACAAGTGAAGAACAAGTCTTTGCAGTTCACCATGTAATTAGGTAACAACAAGACAAAACAAAAAATCTGAAAATCTTTGGGGCTTTCTAGAACATCAGCAATTGAAACACACAACATTTTTGGTTCTACAGAGTTTAAAAATAACTAAAAAATCTTATCCATAGTTATTTTACTATATTCATTTCAGGAGTACAGTATCTCAAAGGAGGCAGTAACAAACACATACAATCCCACAATCCACTGAGCAATGGGTCCTCATTTTGCTTTTTCCTCTTCCAAAACCCATCATATACTCCTCTTATCTCCTTCCATTCCAATGCTTGTGTTTGCATTAGCTCCAAATACTCCATGCATCACTGCACTTTGGAGATGGATGCAGGTGAACATGACCTGAAGGGAAACTGGCTGTCATTACTGGGTTTTTTCCACCCTTTTTTTTCTAGTTTGTTTCAGAACTTGCAAATCTAGTCCCATCTTAGAAGTTCTCCCTGGGTGAAATCTGCCCTTGTGCAGCACATGTTCTATACACTGCTGAAGTCCTCACAAAGTCTTTAAAAGGCATAGGCTTAATGTTGGCCCTCTTCACATGGGTGCATGTCACTGTGTGCTGATCACCCATTGATTTCAGCAGTTCTTTCAATCTTCTGCACAGACATTTTTCAGAAAGAAGCTTCAGTAGAAGGAATGTATTTTCCTAACCTTCCAGGGCACTCTGGGCTGTTACCTGGTGGGAGTTGTGGTTTCTCTGCCTATCCAGGGAGGTCAGCTCACCACAAAGCTTGCAGCAAGGAGTTAGCAGCATACCCAAAGGCATGAGGGAAAGTGGGAAAGGCTACTAAGAATCAGTCTTTTCACCAGTCCAAGGGCCTATAAGACTAGAAGGGGCTTTAAGAGAAGGAGAAAGTGAAGGATGTAAGAGGCATAGTTTCTTAGATATAAAGCTGGAAATCCCATTGATGTCACTGGGGAATTCGTGCATACATCTCAGTCAGTACATGGGCTTAAGATGATTTGAATAGAATAATACACGACCAGATTCTGCCACCCTTCGTCATAAGAGAAGAGCGAGGGGGGATTTGATAGCAGCCTTCAACTACCTGAAGGGGGGTTCCAAAGAGGATGGAGCTCGGCTGTTCTCAGTGGTGGCACAAGTTGTAGTGGGGGAGGTCTAGGTTGGGTATTAGGAAACACTATTTCACTAGGAGGGTGGTGAAGCACTAAAATGGGTAACCTAGGGAGGTGGTGGAATCTCCATCCTTAGAGATTTTTAAGGCTCCAATTGACAAAGTCCTGGCTGGGATGATTTAGTTGGTGTTGGTCCAGCTTTGAGCAGGGGGTTGGACTAGATGACCTCCTAAGGTCTCTTCCAACCCTAATCTTCTATGACAACGAATAGAACCTTCCCTGAAAGGAGCTTTCCTATTTCAACATAATTCATTTATATTCCCTGTGAAAACCTGCATGAAGCTGGAGCTAAGGTTGAGAGTACCTACCAGTAATGTGACACTAAGCAATGGTTGCGATTAAGGCATTTTAGTGGCACTGTTATAATTGAGCATGTCTATGGGTGAACTCAAAGTGATCCTCCCAGGCCAGGAAGACAGACTTATGCTCAAGGGGCTCAAGCTAGTGCCCTAAAAATAGCAATGTGGATATTGTGGTTCGGGGGGAACTCGGGTTTGGTCTACACTACCAATTTACGGCGGTATAACTGTGTCGCTTATGGGTGTAGATTTCTCCCAGTGTAGAAAGTGGTATGTCAGTGGGAGGGCTTCTCCCATTGACATAGCTACGGCTTCTCAGAGAGGTGGATTAAGAAGCCCTCTCATGAGCGTAGGTAGCGTATTGGAGCAGCACTGCAAGGGTAGACAAGCCCCTAAGGTTCTCAAGCCAAGTTGCAACTTCAAAGCACTCTCTACATCGCTATTTTTAGGGGGCTCATGAGAGCTCTGCAAACCCAAATCTGTCAACCTGGGTTGGGATGCTTGCTGCTGCAAGCTGCATAGACTTTACCTATGATATCGTTGTGTGTGAAAATGCCTGGCAAGCCTACTGGGACATTATGAGACATTCCTGTTTGTTAAGTGTTTTGAGTCATCAGCTGAAAGGTGTTAAAGCAGGTACATGCACAAATGCAGTGAACAGTGCAACGTTGTTTTTGGAGCAATATTACCTATGGAATTATAGGCCGGATGCTCAGTTGTTGTAAACCAGCAATGCTCCACTGACTTCCTCAGAGCTCCACTGATTTACATGAGCTGATATACTGGTCCATTTGTTCCTTTTCTTGGATTGCATTAGAAAAAATCATATACTCAATATCTGCAAAATTTGCTTTTGTAAAGATTGGAAGGGATCAGTCCATAACATCCTCGGATATTAATTTTTTAAAAATTCCAGCTATGAATTCTTTGGACTTCTACTTTTCAAAAACTGTTGACTTGAACTAAGGGATTTCGTGTGAGGCCAAATTTACATCAATATAAGTAAGTAATTTCACTGATTGCCATAGAGTTACTTTGGAATTTATACCAGTGTAACGGAGAGCAGACTTTGGCCCTTAGTCAGCAGCAAATATTTTCATGCTGGCAGAGTTACATAATCTTTTCATTACATTAAAATGTGTGATAGAAAGAGAAATGCATTATTAATTATTAGGAAATCTTTTGTGTAACTTTGAATTTTGATGATCTGATTGGTTGGATTTCTGTGTCCCATTATGCCGGGGTATCACTAACCACAAAAAAAGGCCTGGACATAATTCAGGTTACTATAATTTTTGCATTGTTTCTATCTCGCAATAGTAATTAAGTGTTGTCTCTCTAACAGGACAGCAGTACCCATCTGGGAACTTCATTGCAATGATGGCTTGGCTTGTTATGCTGACCTCAGTTTGCCATGTCTAAGCACGTACATAAGACACACCACAGTATTCAAGCAATGTTCTGCGTCGCTGCCTAGTTGTTATCCTTGGAATTCCTCTGGACCAATGCTGTTAACTAAGCACAACAAAGGGACAGTTCTGCCTTACAGGTAAGATTTTTGGCTCCGCTATGGTGAAATTTACTGGTGAAATTCTCTGGCTTGTCAAATACAGGAGGTTGAACTGTGTGATCACAAGGGTCTCGTGTGACCTTCAAATCTCTGGCTAGTCTCCAGCGATGCAAAGCTGGCTTAAATGATCTTCTGGGAAATCCTTGGGAGGAGGAGAGCCAGTGTAGCAGCATTTATGCCACTCCCACCGCTCCTTGTGGCTGCAGGGAAGGGGATGTGGCCAGGGTATTCTTACACCTTGGCGATCCCTGGCTGTTAAAACATCCCCTGGAGCTACTCTAGTCTACCCTGGGGACAGTCCCAGCCCCAGGAGTGGAGGAACATAAAAGGTAGTTTAAAACCTCCTATATAAACCCTGTGCTCCAAGTACTGCACTGAGCTCAGCAAAACCAAACCAGAGTCCAGACTCTATCTCTCTATAACAAACATAATCTGCTGTTTAGAGGTCTCTCGGCATATACCACAACGAGCAAGATTATCAAATGATACAAATTGCAACACACAAACAAACATGCCAGCCATAATGTTATCTGTTATGACATGGCCCATATGTTGTTTTCTCGGTTAACTCTATCAACAGGATGGTTATTTTTCTGCTGCCTATGTACCATGGGTATCAGCACACCAGCTGTGTGCATTTCCACAAATAGAAGTGATGGTCAGTTACCAATGATTTCTTTAAAAAGCAATACAATAAGCACATGCGCAATTGGCGAGCACTTATATTATTGCAGTGACCCTAGAGTGGAACCACAGGAGATTATTTTAATTCATGGTTACACTCCAGGGGATGTGCTTGCAAACTTCCTATTAATGTTAATAATAGCCAGGAGAAAAAAATTCCCATTGACAGGCTTGATCCTTTCTTCTGTAATGGCTGCTATACTCTGCTATGGATGGAGAGAACAGAAAATAAATAACCAATAAAGGCTTAATTCTGCTCCAAATGAAGTCAAGGGCAAAGCCCCCATTAGTCAACGGGAGAAAGATCACATCAGATGGGCCTCATTTCAATCTCAAATACATTGGTATAAATCAAGAGCAACTCCATCCAAGTCAGTGGGAGCTGCAGATGCCCCACCATTCTGGAAAGCAGTCCCTTATTTAGGTGCCTAAATATAGATGTTAGGGTAACATTTTCAAAAGTGCCAAGGTGACTTAGGCACCTAAGTCCCACTGACTGTCAGTGAGACTTGGGCTCTTAAGCAATTTTTTGGAAAAAGCAGACATTGGCTCCTAAATCACGTAGGCACATTTGAAAATTTTACCGTGTGTATCTTCGTGTTGGCATGCAAGTCTGAAAACACTGATCTTGCCTTTCAGGTCTCCTCACCCTGTGAACTGCATGGTGCTCAATTTGGAATTCAAACCTGTTCTGCGAGGGAGTCTTGAAAGACCCTTAACCCAGTGTTTATATCAAGACTTCTTAAACAGGGTGATTCCTGCATGTACCACCAATGGCATTGGTCTGGGTCAGACCAATGGTCCATCCATCCCAGTAACCTGTCTTTCGACAGTGACCAATGCCAGATGCTTCAGGAGGGAATTAACAGATCAGGACAATCATTGAGTGATCCATCCCATTATCCAGTCCCAGATTCTGGCAATCAGAGGCTCAGGAAACCCAAAGAATGGGCTTGCATCCCTGACCATTTTGGCTCATAGCCATTGCTGGACCTGTCCGCCAGTAACTTATCTAATTCGTTTTTTAACCCTGTTATAGTTTTGGCTTTCACGACATCCCCTGCAAGTGAGTTCCACAGGTTGACTGTGTATTGTGTGACCAATTACTTCCTTTTGTTTGTTCAGAGCCCTTTCATGGTTTCACTTTGAGAACCTAGAAGTAGGGGGTGGGTTGATGGCAACATTCATAAGGATGATATGGGAATCACTGGCTTAGCCCATTCAGTTCTGACCACCCACCCCAGGCACAACAAGTGAAACTCCTAACAGACCCTTTATCCATACAAACACCTGAACACAGAATGACTTTGGCAGACTATTAAACTAGTGACCACACTGCTGTGATATTTTCACATCAAGCATAAAAGCAGCAGTTAAGAGAGAAAATAATTAGGGAAGCTGTTGATTAAACAGGGGGAAATAACATTAGTGAGGCTATTCATTATGGTATGCACTCAAAATCAGCTATTAAAAATTGTGTACAGAAAGCCCTTTGCAATGATTTAGGTGAAATTTTGTTCTGTTAATTCCACATCACATGGTGCTCGAGGATTTTCAATGCCATGCACCACCAAACAGCTCCCTGGCAGCTTGCAGAATCCTAGTGTTGCAGTGCTTCTTCCCCTTTACAGCTCGGATATTTAAAAACGAACGCCCGCTTTCTCTGTTTGGAACAGCTGGGAAGGAAACCTGCTCCTTAATTAGCAGCCTCTCCCAAGGGACGTTGACTCAATAAATTTACTCTTCACAGGATGTGCAGCTGGTCTCATGAAATACCAGGACCATCTCCTAAATCATCCAGTGGCTTTTAACTAAGAAAGTCTTTGCACATTTTTGGAACATGGGAGAAAAAAGTGCTAACGCTGTTCGTTTCACACACATGAAAAAAAATGGAGAGGCGAGATTGTCGATTTTGTTTTCCCATGGTATCCTGCTGCTATTGCTCAGCAATTTTTTGGGGTGCTGCTTAAAGGAACACACTAGTTATTCAATCTTAAAAGAGCTAAATTAATGGACATGACTAGCACTTAGAGCTATGAATCCTTATTTGAAATTTAAATGCCTCCTCCCCAAAGATTGCAGTGTTTAAATCTAGGGGTCAGATTTGGGTCTTTCCAAAAGAATAACAGCAATGTATAATCATTTATTAATGATTGCATTTATTTTGCTTTATAGAACATAGTAAAAAAAATTCTGCTTTAGGCTCTACGGGTCTAGTTCACCTTTGTTCTGCTCTGTGGGCCAGGTTTACAAAGACATTGAGGCCCCTAAAATGTAGTTAGGTGCCCAATGGGATTTGCAGCGGTGCCTAAGGAGGTTAGAAACTTGATTCCCCTGTAAAGTCAATGAGCTCGGGAGCCAGAAATGAAGAGAACAGGCACATGCAAGGGAGGGGAAAAAATGAAGTAGCAACTGCTTATCAGTACAAAGCCAGAAAATAATTACCCAAAGCTGAAACTAAAGCCCAAATAATTTGTCCTCCCCTCCGCCCCACCTAGATGGGCCCAAACAACAGACTCCATCCTGCAAATACGTATGCATCTGGGTAACTTTACTATTATGGGCAATTCCATCAACTGCAATAGGAATATTCACATGAGAAAAGTTTCAGAGTGGTAGCTGTGTTAGTCTGTATCGGCAAAAAGAACAAGAGGTACTTGTGGTACCTTAGAGACGAACAAATTTATTTGAGCGTAAGCTTTTGTGGGCTAAAACCCACTTCATCAGATGCACAGAGTGGAACATACAGTAGAAAGATATATTTATATATAGAGAGAGAGAGAGAAAGAGAAAATATGAAAAGATGGGGATTGCCATACCAACTTGAACGAGACTAATCAATTAAGGTGGGCTATTATCAGCAGGAGGAAAAAAAAGCTTTTGTAGTGATAATCAGGATGGCCCATTTCAAACAGTTGACAAGAAGATGCGAGTAACAGTACAGGGAAAAATTAGCACGGGGAAATAGTTTTTAGTTTGTGTAATGACCCATCCACTGCCGGTCTTTATGCAAGCCTAATTTAATGTTGTTAGTTTGCAAATTAATTCCAGTTCTGCAGTGTCTCGTTGGAGTATGTTTTTGAAGGGTTTTTTGTTGAAGAATTGTGACTTTTAGGTCAGTAATTGAGTTTCAAGGGAGGTTGAAGTGTTCTCCGACTGGTTTCTGAATGTTATAATTCTTGACGTTTGATTTGTGTCCATTTATTCTTTTGCGTAAAGACTGTCTGGTTTGGCCAATGTATGTGGCAGAGAGGCATTTCTGGCACATGATGGCATATGTCACATTGGTAAATGTGCAGGTGAATGAGCCCCTGATGGCGGGGCTAATTTCTCATCCACATGAATCATAGAATATCAGGGTTGTAAGGGACCTCAGGAGGTCATCTAGTCCAACCCCCTGCTCAAAGCAGGACCAATCCCAACTAAATTATGCAGTACTAACCTTTCATGAATGAGTCATGCGGAGAATAGACTAAGATCATCAGCTGGAGGAGACTGGTGGAGCTCCATTTACTCCAAGGGAATTACACCAATCTACCCTACTTGTGCATCTGACCTGTTATTTTCAAACTCAAGCTATTATCTTCCATCCATTCTAGTTTCAATCTCTACAACAGTCACCATCCGACCAGGGATTTTCCTCATAGTAATTAACAAATAATAATGTTCAGAAATGAGATAATGAACTGAATGGGCTAGAGAGATGATACAGTCAATTTGTACATTTCATTATGTCTCTTGATCAACAGATGAAGCATCAAACTTAAAACTAAGAATCATATGTCCGTTTTCTTCAGCCACCATGCTTCAACCATCATGCTTAGTTCAGAGCCTGTGAATAACTTGTCTGAGGTTAATGGTCCTTGCTTGTGTCATGGTCCATCAACATCACCCAACTGGTCATTAATCCCCTGGCAATGCCCTTTGCTTCTTATCATTAGGTCCTTCTGAATATTGCTTAATGTTTCATTGACTTTGCTGGCTCCCGAGCTTGGACAAGTCTCACTCTCATATCAGCAAGCTGACTTGATTTATTGCAAGCCTCGGGGCAGAGTTTGAGTTTCAGAGCCATCAGCAAACCTACCACATACAATAATAGTGTGTTCACAAGGTTTGAGGCCATTGTGTCATCAGACTAATGGTGATGACCAGAGAAGGAATGACATGGTTAAGAGCAGAACTCAGAAGGTCTGGGTTCAATTCCTGGCTCTATCACAGACTTTGTGGTTAACATCAAGCAAATCACTTATTCTCTCTCTGCCGCAGTTCCCCATCCGTAAAATGGGACCCTGATCTCACTTTGGGTTCTAGATGCTACCAAACTACAAATAAATAATAATCGTTCCATCATGACAACATTTCTGTAGCAAAATATAGGCCATTATATATTTCAGAGGAAATATTCGCATATTTCTGTAATTCGTAAATTTCTTTTTCCAGGTAGGATCTTGTAGGTATCAGAATTTTCCTCAGCCCCTCACCAAATTTTGCATTTTGCAAACTGCACTTATTTGTCTCTAAACATTCTTATGAATGTTCCAGTTTTATCATGCTAAAAGTATCATTTGTTGCCAAAGATTTTAGTGTAAACGGTTTCTGTGGGTGCTTGGTTGGTTGATTTTTTTTGTTTGTTTTTTGCCTCTTTGGGTTTTCCATATATAGACAGAAAGAAACACAAAGTCTTCAATTTCCTTTCAAATATAAAAAACGTCATACAGCATATTCTGCAGTACTGGCTGAGGTCAGCTCCTTAAACAAGACAACAAATGATCTAGGCAGTGTATTTGTAGCCTTGTCAGTCCCAGGATATTAGAGAAGCAAGCTCACCACACACCAGGACACAACTCAGACAAGCCCGGGAGCTTAAATTCATTACTCTGCCGGACACTGAAAATCATGGACTGAACAGACATTGGATTTATGACTTATTACAACAATCTGCAACCCACAAACCCACCGTTTTTGTCCTATAACTGCAGAGGTATTAACAGGACACACTTGCCTCGAATGGTCCCTTATAATATGTGTTAACTACTTATGTTAAACAATCTTGAATTCTCCAGTAACACCAGAAGTACCTTTCCCAGGTCTGAAGAAGAGCTCTGTGTTGTCTCAAAAGCTTGTCTCTCTCACCAACAGAATCTGATCCAATAAAGATCATCCACCTTGTCTGAACAACTGACCTGTCATTTGCAATATGCTACCTAAGAGCGTATGTAGAAAACTGACTTCTACTGGATGAGCTGTAGATGACAAAAGCCTACTGCTTGCAACTGCTAAAGACTATTCTCTGTTCAGCTCAAAATCAAGTCCTAGAGACCTCTTTGTCTGCAGCCAGTGGTCCTGGGTTTTATCCCAGATGCCAATATGTTCAATGTCAGTCCGTATGTATACAGCAGACAGATTAGTTACAAACAGCTGCTCTTCTCTCCCCACTTTGTATAATCCAATTATAGTCCTCTAGCTTTTCCCTTTGCATCTCCTGACCATTCAGTAACTTGAAGGATTCTGAATGCGTAAAATACCTCCACAGATTGAACTAATGAAGCCACCCTTGCATCTCCTTCTTTTGGGATGGCAAAAGAGAAATCTGCCAAACAGATTGACTGAATGCTTTTG
Organism: Dermatemys mawii; assembly: GCA_007922305.1. Taxonomy (NCBI): domain Eukaryota; kingdom Metazoa; phylum Chordata; order Testudines; family Dermatemydidae; genus Dermatemys; species Dermatemys mawii. The sequence goes on from ML677353.1 coordinate 4,528,954, forward strand.
GCTGCCTCTCCTTCCAAATAAATCTCGCATGCTCAGGGGTTTGGAAGACCATAAGGTGAAGCAAATCTCATTTGGATGCCTGCTAGTCAAGTCCACCTACCGCTTCCAAGATTAAGTCATGCTGAATTTGTATAGAAACTTCTTGTCAACGTCTCGATTTTCTACATACATGCAAGTGCATTCTCTGCACCATCACAAGTTCCATGTTGTGTGGCACGATAATGGCAGGGAGTCTTCCTAGTTTATGTAGTTACTTCCTCTCTGATCACATGGACTATATTTACATAGAGATTTACTTATCTCCAGCCTTAATAGTCCTGATTCCCCTTCTCTTCTCCCTTGGATCACCCCACCTCCCATTACAATTACCTGGACTGCCTCCTTTTCCATTCACGATTGCACTGTGTGATTACATCCCTAACCCTGCTACAGATTACATCATTTTCCTGTGTTAACTACAGCAATGGTTTGCATGAACAAACAATATCTGAAAACAGGGGTGAAAGTAACCATAGACACTTACCAGTACAGAGTTGTGTTTGGGGCCGGCTCTGGCCCCTAGAAGGGGTGGGGCCTCGGGCCGGGCTGGGAGGTTAGAGCCGACCCCAGCCAGCCCCATAATGGTAAGTTTCTGTAGTTAGGAAAGCTGTTCTCTGTGCAATTCCCCCACCACCACCATTGGCACCACCATGGACAGTCAGCAAGTGCTCATCAGTCAGCCATAGACCACGGTTGGAGACCTACTGCCCTAAACAAAACCATGGTCCAATATGCCCCAATTTGACCTCTTTCCTCTACTCCTTCCTGTTAAATATGCCCTGTCCAGCCATGACCCTGTCCCCTACTTTAATGTCCTAAGCTCTGTGAGCAGCAATTTTATGGTGGGCAAAGTGTATCCTGTGTCTAATTTGTAAAGACCATTGACACCCTTTAGGCCAAAAAGCACTATAGACATGCAAGTACGTTGCATTAGCAGTAGACCTTATTGGGGTCCAATTCTGCCACGTTTCATAGTACCTCACTCCACGCATGACTCTCAGAGTTAGATATGATTCAGTGCGAGTGATGGTGACCCTTAATGTGAGAGACAACGGATTGAGCAATATGGACCCATGCAGAAGTGGGAGGCCCAGGCATCTGTGAAGAAAAAGAAAGAAACCCTTCTTTCTTTGTGTGTGTACACATGCACATGTGGATTTATTTTAACTTCGCCCTCAACTTACCGCTTTTGTCTGGCTGAAGAATGATAAAGACTTTGCTCTTGTTGGGAAAAAGATGTTCTAGGTTCAACTGAACATGTTTGCAAGTTCACAGGTGAACTTAAGAATCAGAGGGGTAGCCATGTTAGTCTAGAATTGCAGAAGTGACAAAGGGTCCTGTGGCACCTTAAAGACTAACTAAAGTATCAGACCATAAGCTCCCGTGGGCTAATACCCACTTCGTCGGATGCATGCAGTGGAAGTATCCAAGGGCAGGTATAAATAGGTAGGCAAGAACCAGGTTGGAGATAACAGGGTTAGTCCACTGAGGCTGAACCAGCTTGTTATCTCTAATCAGGGTGGGTGAGGTATTCCTTTAGCAGTTGAACTGGAGGTGTGAACAGCGAGTGAAGAGAAACTGCTCTTGTAGTTAGCTAGCCATTCATAATCCCTATTCAGTCCTGAGCTGATTGTATCAAATTTGCAAATGAATTGCTGCTCTGCAGTTTCTCTTTGCAGTCTGGTCTTAAAGGTTTTTTTGCTGCAATATAGTGACTTTTAAATCTGTAACTGCGTGTGCAGGGAGATTGAAGTGCTCTCCTACAGGTTTTTGTATATTGCCATTCCTGATATCTGATTTGTGTCCATTTATCCTTTTTCGTAGGGACTGTCCAGTTTGGTTGATGTACACAGCAGAGGGACATTGCTGGCACAAAAAAGAGGCTTTCCAACCTGAAGACTTTCATAAACAACCAACCTTCCACACAAACAGACTTTACTAAAATAAGACAGGAGATCTATATTACACACTTCACCTCTCTACAAAAGAAAAAGGACTGCAAGCTATCTAAAATCCTGCCAGCCACATGGGGCCACAGCAGTGATACCCCTAACTCACCCAGCAATATCGTCAATCTATCCAGCTACACACAGCCCAGCAGAAGAGTCTGTCCTATCTCGAGGACTCTCATTCTGCCCCATCACCCCCACAAACATGATACATTTCTGCGGTGATCTGGAAGCCTACTTTCGCTGTCTCCGACTCAAAGAATACTTTCAGGACAACATGGAACAGTGCACTGATACACAGATACCATCCCACCAGCAGCACAAGAAGAACAACTCCACATGGACTCCTCCTGAGGGTCGAAATGACAGTCTGGACCTATACATAGAATGCTTCCGCTGAAGTGCACAGGCAGAAATTGTGGAAAAACAACATCGCCTGCCTCACAACCTAAGTTGTGCAGAATGCAATGCTATCCGCAGCCTCAGAAACAACCCTGACTTCATAATAAAGAGGCTGATAAAGGAGGTGCTGTTTTCATCATGGACAGGTCTGACTACCAAAAGAAGGCTACCAGACAACTCTCCAACACCAATTTCTACAGGCCACTTCCCTCAGATCCCACCGAGGAATATACTAAGAAATTGCAACATCTACTCAGGACACTCCCTACACTAATACAGGAACAAATTAACATACCGTTAGAGCCCTGACAGGGGTTATTCTACCTATTACCCAAGATCCACAAACCTGGAAATCCTGGATGCTCCATCATCTCGGGCATTGGCACTCTCACTGAAGGACTGTCTGGATATGTGGACTCTCTGCTTAGACCCTACGCCACCAGCACTCCCAGCTATCTCCGTGACACCATCGACTTCCTGAGAAAATTACAATGCATTGGTGATCTTCCAGAAAACACAATCCTAATCACCATGGATGTAGAGGCTCTCTACACACAGAGATGGAATACAAGCTGTCAGGAAAAGTATCCCTGATGGTGCCACAGCACAAGTGGTTGCTGAGCTCTGTGCCTTTATCCTCACACACAGTTACTTCAAATTTGGTGACAATATATACTTCCAGACCAGTGGCACCGCTATGGGCAACCGCATGGCCCCACAGTATAGCAACATCTTTATGGCTGACCTGGAACAATGCTTCCTCAACTCTCGTCCACTCACACCTCTTCTCTACCTACGCTACATTGATGACATCTTCATCATCTGGACCCATGGGAAAGAAACTGTGGAAGAATTCCACCATGATTTCAACAGCTTCCACCCCACCATCCACCTCAGCCTGGACCAGTCTACATGGGAGGTCCACTTCCTAGACACTACGGTGCAAATTAATGACGGCCACATCAACACCACCCTATACCGAAAACCTATCGACAGCTATGCCTACCTTCATGCCACCAGCTTCCACCCCGGGCACACCACACGATCCATTGTCTACAGCCAAGCACTGAGGTACAATCGTATTTGCTCCAACCCCTCAGACAGAGACCAAAACCTACAAGATCTTCACCAAGCTTTCTCAAAACTACAATACCCGCACAAGGAAATAAGGACACAGATCAACAGAACCAGACGTGTATCCAGAAGCCTGCTGCTGCAAGACAAGCCCAAGAAAGAAAACAACAGAACACCACTGGCCATCACCTACAGTCCTCAGTTAAAGCCCCTCCAATGCATCATCAGTGATCTACAACCCATCCTGGACAACAATCCCTCACTCTCACAGGCCTTGGGAGGCAGACCAATCCTGGCCCACAGATAACCCGCCAACCTCAAGCATATTCTCAACCAGCAACAGCACACTGCGTCATAATAACTCTAACTCAGGAACCAATCCATGTAACAAACCTCAATGCCAACTCTGCCCACATATCTACACAAGCAACATCATCACAGGACCTAACCAGATCAGCCACACTATCACTGGTTCATTCACCTGCACATCTACCAATGTAATATATCCCATTATGTGCCAGCAATGTCCCTCTGCTATGTACATCGACCAAACTGGACACAAAAAGGATAAATGGACACGAATCAGATATCAGGAATGGCAACATACAAAAACCTGTAGGAGAGCACTTCAATCTCCCTGCACACACAATTACAGATTTAAAAGTCACTATATTGCAGCAAAAAACCTTTAAGACCAGACTGCAAAGAGAAACTGCAGAGCAGCAATTCATTTGCAAATTTGACACAATCAGCTCAGGATTGAATAGGGATTATGAATGGCTAGCTAACTACAAGAGCAGTTTCTCTTCACTCGCTGTTCACACCTCCAGTTCAGCTGCTAGAGGAATACCTCACCCTCCCTGATTAGAGATAACAAGCTGGTTCAGCCTCATTGGACTAACCTTATCTCTAACCTGGTTCTTGCCTACCTATTTATACCTGCTCCTGGATACTTCCATTGCATGCATCCGACGAAGTGGGTATTAGCCCACAAGAGCTTATACTCTAATACTTTAGTTAGTCTTTAAGGTGCCACAGGACTCTTTGTCAGGTGAACTTAAAGTGCTCACCCAAGGCTGCTGCTGACTTTGAAATGGAGAGAGGTTAGCATGGATTATTACTGTACTACAAAACCAATTCATCTGCAAAATGTCTGTTTACAACTCTTTTTTTTTTTTTGCTGTGTGCTAATTTATTTCACACCTACCATGGGTTTAGTTTTTCATTACGCATTTATTAAAAAGCCTTGCAGATTTCAAGGCCCTAGATGATTGGGCACTTGGGTTCACCTAGTTACAGCTGGAAATCAAAGAGCTGGCAGAAGAATGATACAAGCTGTTTTCATTTGTACTTCTGGTTTTAACTGATGTATTTTTTTCTAGCTTTAATCTTTCCTTTGCAATTTCAGAGTCTCTCTCGCTAGAGGAGAAATCAAAAAGGGAGCTCACTGGGAGATCAACGGGTACTGAATAGAAAAAATCGCTCAAGTTCTTGAGTTTGTCATGAGATGATAAATCCAGATACATTTTCAATCATTTCGGAAGAGACTTGAGATTTTATCTCTTTACTTTGATGCTGGCTATCTGTTGTCTTTCTGGATTCAGAATCGCATGGCACCCATAGGAAAAGCAAAATGGAAATCAAAGGTTTGGAGACACATTTTCTATATATCTTTTCCCGTCATGTTCACATTTCTCCTTTGATTTTTTTCCTAAGTAGAGAAGAGTAAGTGACAGGATACCTCTGTGAAATTATCAAGTCTTTTTTCATCATAGTGAAGTGGGCAATTGTAATAGTGAGATAAGATGGAGAATGATGCTGAGGTGTCATTATTTCGTGGGATTGCTGAAATCTGCAACAGAAAGTTACATGAAACATTTGGCACATTTTCTTTCTTAGCACGTGCCTGTTGTTGGGTGCCTGACACCTCATATGACAGAGGAAATTAGAAAGACTAAAGAGTGTTGTATACCCTTAAACTATAGCAATTCCCCTTCTTGGTTTCTTCACTCAGAGACTTTCTCCATTTACTGTGTTACAACTCTCACTTGGGATATACTCTTTTGGGATACAATATAATCTAATTACCTAGTGATCCTTGAAGGTCAAAAGATCAGGTGAATGATCTATGGAAACCATTTTAATACCACTAATAAGGCAGAATCATGATTTTTATCCTGCATGGTAATTAATGGCACCTAGAATTTCTTTGCAATTTGATTAATGCATCTGTGTCTCAAGGTGCAGGTGCTCTGAGGTCCCATGCTCTTTGAAAAATGACCAGAGGAAGGTGAATTTTGAAATGACTATAACTAGAGCCCTGGGGCTGAGATGCTTATCCCAAGGGCACATAGCCTACTTAAAGGGCTAAATGTTTATATGAATAATGAAAAGATGCACAATTACATTATATAGGACTTAAAAATATTTAGATTAAATTTTCCCAAAGCACCTATGTGAACCAAAAGGCTAAGTCTTACATAAAAACAGCCATACTGGATCAGATCAATGGTCCATCTAACCCAGGAGCTTGTCTTCCGATAGTGGCTGGTGTCAGATGCTTCACAGGGAATGAACAGGGCAAATATTGAATGACCCATCCCATTGGCTACTCTTGACTTCAAGCAGTCAGAGGTTTAGGGATGCCTAAACCATGGGGTAGCATCCCTGACCATACTGGCTAATATCCATTCAAGGACCTATCCTCCAGGAACTTCTCTTATTCTTTTTAAACCCATTTATATTTTGACCGCCACAACATCACCAGATAATGAGTTCCACAGGTTAACTGTGCATTGTCTGAATAAGTACTTCCTTTTGTTTTAGACCTACTGCCTATTAAGTTAGTTATGTGACCCTGGGTTCTGGTGCTTTGTGAAGGGTAAACAACACATCCTCATTCATGTTTTCCACACCGTTCATGATTTGATAGACTTCTCTCATATTCCCCCCTTAATTGTCTCTTTTCTATGCTGAACAGTCCATCTTTTTCAACTCTCCTCGTACAGAAGCTGTTCCATACCTCTAATCATTTTTGTTGCTCCTCTCTGAACTTTTTCCAATTCTAATATATCTTTCTTGAGACGGGGTGACCAGAAATCCATGGTTTAATTTATCAGTATTCAAAGTGTGGGCATACCATGCATTTCTATCTTGGCACTATGATATTTTGTCTTCTTACCTATCCTTTTTCTAATTTTTGACTGCCACTGCACATGAAGAAGATATTTTCAGAAAAACTATCCACAATGTCTCCAAGATCTCTTTTCGGAGTGATAACTTCTAATTTAGACCCTTTCATTGTATATATATAGTGGGGATCATGTTTTCCAGTGGGAATTACTTTGTATTTATCAACACTGAATTTCATCTCCCATTTTGTTGCCCAGTTTTGTGAGATCCCTTTTTAACTCTTCACAGTCAACTTTGGACCTAACTGTCTTGAATAATGATGCATCATCTGCAGACTTTGCCATCTCACTGTTCACCCGCTTTTTTCCAGATCCTTTGTGAATATGTTGAACAGCATAGGTGCCAATACAGATCCATGGGGGACCCCACTATTTAACTCACCCCACTGTGAAAAATGTCTATTTATTCCTACCCTTTGTTTTCTATTGTTTAATCAGTTAATGATCCACTCACCCCATGACTGCCTACTTTACTTAAGAGCTGTTGGTGAGGGATCTTGTCACAGGCTTTCTGAAAGTCCAAGTACACTATAGCCACTGGATCACCCTTGTCCACGTTCGTTGACCCTTTCAAACAATTCTAATAGATTGTGAGTCATGTTTTCCATTTACAAAAGCCATGTTGACTCTTCCCAAACATATCATATTCATCTTTGTGTTTGATGATTCTGTGCTTTATTAGGGTTTCAACCAATTTGCCTGGTGCTGAAGTTAGGCTTACTGACCTGTAACTTCCAGGAGCACCTCAGGAGACTTTTTTTTAAAAAAATGGCGTTACATTAGTTATCTGTCAGTCAGCTGGTGCAGAGGTTGATTTAAGTGATTAGGTTGCTTTCCACAGTTAGTAATTCTACAATTTCATATTCTAGAACTCTTGGGTGAAGACCATCTGGTCATGGTGACTTATTACTGTTTGATGTATCAATTTGTTCCAAAACCCCTTCTACTGACACCTCATGATGAGAAAGTTGCTCAGATTTGTCATCTAAAAAGAATGACTCAGGTATGGGACGCCCCCTCACCTCCTCTGCAGTGAAGGCTGATGGCCTTGTCTTCCTTGAGTGCCTCTTTAGCACCCTGATTGTTCAGTGACTCCACTTACTGTTTGGTAGGCTTCCTGCTTCTGATGTACTTAAAAAAACCTGCTGTTAGGTTTTTTGTGTGACTTTTGTTATTTGTTCTTCAGATACTTTTTTGGACTGTCTAATTTATACTTTTACACTTGACTTTCCTTTCTATTTTTCTCATTAGAATTTGATTTCCAATTTCTCAAAGATAGCATTTTATCTATAACAGCCTACTGTAGTCTAGCTTTTTGGAGAGAGGGAGGCATCTGTTATATATATATATATATATATATATATAT